>CM022677.1:24970620-24978120 GCA_012295275.1 Chrysomallon squamiferum
TCGACTTCAACCGACTCCCAGGCTCCTCGTTCAAGTGTCCCTGGAAGATCAATCCTGTCCCCATCCACGACTTGAATGTCAAAGAGAGGTAATGTCATCATCAAATGTTGACGTAATAGTATGGTAGAGTGGTAGAACAGTCGCTTAACATCCCGAAATATTACCGTAATAGTATGGTATTATTACAGTTAGGTAATATTAACAACTATTACTGTAATAGTATTGTATTATCACAGTTAGGTAATATTAACAACTATTACTGTAATAGTATGGTGTTATCACAGGTAGGTAATATTAACAACTATTACTGTAACAGTATGGTATTATTACAGTTAGGTTATATTAACAAATATTACTGTAATAGTATGGTATTATTACAGTTAGGTAATATTAACAAATATTACCGTAATAGTATGGTATTATCACAGTTAGGTAATATTAACAACTATTACTGTAATAGTATGGTATTATTACAGTTAGGTAATATTAACAAATATTACCGTAATAGTATGGTAGATTATTATTACACTTTGGTAAAATTTCGTAAATATTACTGTAATAGTATGATAGAGTATTATTACAGTTTGGTAATATTTCTAAATATTACTGTAATCGTTTGGCATTATTACAGTTAGGTAATATGTCTATATTTTACTGAATTATTATTATTATACTTACTGTTTTGTTATGATGGATGTGTGTGTGTGTGTGTGTGTGATGTCTACATATTACTGTAAGAACAATAATATTTAGAAAATATTACCTCTCTCTCACACACACACAATAATAGTTAGAAAGACTGCATGTGCAGTAGTATAAAATAAATATAAGTGAAGTAGCATGACTGAAGTAGTAGTAGTAATTACACTGTACTAATATCAGTGGGTTTGTTTAAAAAGATGTTTTGTGTTTGTAATCAGGTCTCTGGCTCTTCTGGACCAGTACAGGAAGAAATCCCAGCTGTACAGAACAAACACCCTGTTGATTCCCCTGGGTGACGACTTCCGCTATGATACGCCCTTCGAGTGGGACAAGCAGTTCAAGAACTACCAGAGGATATTCGACTTCCTGAACAGTCACCCCGAACTCAATGTGCAGGTAGGTGACAGTCACCCACAGTTTGTCTCAATCACCCGGACTAAAAAGTAAATATCACAGTCTCGAAGATGATGTAATATATGTCAGTTTGTTAGCCATGATTAAAAGTATGAGTGGGTGATAATCACCCATGAATCTAAGTCACCCAGACAGTTCAATCTCAGTTAGCAGTTTATTTAGACCTCAGGAACAAGTAAAAAACACACACATTAGTTTATAAGTTTATAATCTTATTTATTTATTTATTTATTTTTTGTATATAATATTTTTTTTTAATTTGTTGGATGTTTGTTTATATTTGTTTGTTTCTTTGTTTGTTTACTTATTTCTTGTGTTTGTTTGTTTGCTTTTTTGTTTTATTTTTATTTATTTCTTTGTTTTGTTTTGTTTTGTTCTTTTTGTTTTATTTTATTTTATTTTATTGTTTATTCATATTTTTTTACTTACTTGTTTATTTATTTATTTATTTACATATTTATTTATTCATTTACTTACTTACTTACCTACTTATTTGATTTATTTACTTACCTACTTACTTACTTACATACTTACTTATTTACTTACCTACTTATTTACTTACTTACATACTTACTTACTCACATACCTACTTATTTACCTACTTACTTACTTACTGACCTACTTACTTACTTACATACCTACTTACTTACTTACCTACTTACTTCACTGACCCACTTACTTTTCACACACACCTACTTATTTACCCACTTACTTACTTACTTACTTTACTTACTTACTTACTTTTACTTTATTTATTTACTTTCTTACTTATCTACTTACTTACTTATTTACTTACTTTACTTACTTCACACCACTTACCATTTTTTTTACTTTCACCACCACCTGCTTACCTATTTACTTACTTACTTACTTACTTTTTACTTTTACATTTACTTACCCACTTACTTACTTACTTACATACCCACTTTTACTTACTTACTTTCTTACTTACATACATACATACTTACATACATACTTACTTACTACACACATACTTGCTTGCTTACTTACTTACTAACACATACTTACATTACTTACACATACTTATTTACTTACTTACTTACTTACTTACTTATTTGCTTACTTACATACTTACATACTTACATACTTACTTACTTACTTACTACTTACTTACTTACTTATTACATACTTACATACTTACTTACTTACATACTTACTTACTTACTTACTTACTTACTTACTACTTACTTACATACTTAACATACTTACTTACTTGCTGCAGGCTCAGTTTGGGACGTTGTCAGACTACTTCGATGCTGTGTATAAAAGTGAAAACGTCAGACCGGGCACGAAGCCAAGCACGTTGTCGACGTTGAGTGGAGACTTCTTCACCTACGCTGACCGCGAGGACCACTACTGGAGCGGCTACTTCACATCCAGACCCTTCTACAAACACCTGAACAGAGTGCTTGAAAGTCATCTCAGGTGAGAGAGAGAGAGAGAGAGAGAGAGAGAGAGAGAGAGAGAGAGAGAGAGAGAGAGAGAGAGAGAGAGAGAGAGAGAGAGAGAGAGAGAGAGAGAGAGAGAGAGAGAGATAGAGACAGAGAGAGAGAGAGAGAGAGAGAGAGAGAGAGAGAGAGAGAGAGAGAGAGAGAGAGAGAGAGAGAGAGAGAGAGAGATGTATATAGAGGGAGGGACAGAGAGAAAAAGGCAGACAAATGAAAGACAGAGAAGAAGGGAGGGAGTGAGGGGAGAAAGATAGAGATTAAGGAGAAAGAGAGAGAGAAGAAAAGGAGAAAAAGAAAGACAGACATCATTATGATCTAAAAGTTTTTTACATGAAGAAGCCAGGAGGTTTTGATTCTTTCAAATTTATTTTTTTTTTTTTTTTTAATTTATTTATTTATATTTACTTTTTTATACCTATGTTTATACCTATAGTCTCAGATTTTTTATATTGTTGTAACAGAGACTGAAATACACACACACACACACACATACACACACAAGTCATTTCGACTGATTTCTTCTTCTTCTTGTTTCAGATCGGCTGAAGTGATTTTCTCTCTCGCTCTGTCGTACGCTCGCAAGCTGTCGTCAACATCGTTTCCCTCTGTCGAGTTCATGAGGAAGCTGGTAGACGCCAGGCACAACCTCGGCCTCTTCCAACATCACGACGGCATCACTGGGACTGCGAAAGACTTCGTCGTTGTTGACTACGGCCAGAAGTAAAAATTTAGTTTTTCATTTTCTTATGATGATCAGAAAAACAAAATGTTTTTTCTTTTTTCATTAGTTGTGTGTGAAATAGATGCTGTTATTTTTTTATTATTATTTTTTTTTTGTTAGTTTTACTTTCTTTTTATTTTATTTATTTATTTATTTATTTATTTTTTTTATTTTTATTTTTTATTTTTGTGGGGTTAGGAGAGAATTATTCATGTAGCTGTTAGCCTTATTTCTAGAATAATCTATAAAAAAAACAATATTAACCATTACTGCATAACCTTGAAACAGCAGTTGTATTGTAAATAAAGCACTTCCACAGAAATGTAATATAAAACTTGTATAAAACATATGTTTCATTACACATCTCTCTATCAGAATTGTGGTTTTGTCAATATCCTTTACACAGTGGAGTGCTCATAGTTTGGTTTTATTGTCTAATCAATTAGATGCTGAACTACAAAGTTTGCCAGTGTATAGATAATCACTCAATCATTTACAACTTTAAAAGAAATTAAAACATTACCTCTGTGTGTTTCAGAATTTAAAGATCATCAAAACAATTTTATTTATTTATATATTTATTTATTTATTTATTTTATTGTTTTATTTTTTTATTTTTTTTATTTTTTTTTTTTATTGAGTGTGTATTTAAGAATATATAGCTTTCAGAATCTTTTACAATTTTATAATATAAATATAAAACACTGAATAAATGACAAATGAAGAGTTTGGTTCCAAAATGTGATAAATCCATTTTCTTTGTTTTGAGAAAAATAACTATTATCTGCTCTGGAGTTTATCGTGTTATGTAACGAAGGTCTATAGTCTACTGTGTAGATCATTGGTGGATATAGAACTTTGAGGAAAATGATTATGGGGCATTGAAACCCATCAAAATACTGGACTTTTTTGGTGGCGTTTTTTTTAAATAAATGTTTGGTTTTGGCATTTGTTGCTTTAAGGAATTAAAATCTCCAAATATGTCTTATGTTTTTATATTTCTGTATTACAGAATGGATAGATCATGAAAAGATATGTAATTTTTGTTTCTGTATTACAGAATGTACAGTTGACTGAATGATATATAACTCTATATTACAGAATGTACAGTTCACTGAATGATCTCAAGTCACTGATTACAGAGTGCGCCACCTATGTGATGTCACAGGAGAAAGACAAGTACAAGTTTTCTGGAGCACCGTACTTCAATGTCGTATGTGTCATTTCTCTTAATGTCAGCTCAGTCTGTCATATTTGTTAATGTCCTCAGTATTTTGCATCATTTCTTTTAATATTTCTGTTTTGTCATATTTCACAATGTCATCTGCATATTTAAGCATTTAATAAAAGGTTATGTCATATTTGTTAATGTCGACTATGTTAGTCATATTATTATTTATTTATTTTTTTCTGTCATATTTCTTACTCTATGTGGATCATAATTATTTTTATATAATTATGTCTGTTGTGGGGTTTCTTTTAATTTTAAATTATTTCAGGATGAAATTCAAGATGCACAGGACAGTATAGCTAAAAAGATGTTACTGGAACTAAATTCAGAATTCAGGTAACACACACACACACACACAAACAAACATGTACGTACATACATACATATATACATAGATACATACATACATACATACATACATACATATATATAAAACATATAATATATTGTTCTTATTATTATTTACATCATGACACAAAGCATGCATGCATGCACATGCACACAAACACATGCACACACACACACAAATATATATACAAATGTACATTATTATATTTATTTTCTTATAGACTTTTATCTAATTTTTTTATTATACAGATCAGTATTCATTTAATAATTAATTCACTGATGTTCATTTATTCACTCTATCTACTAACTCACTGATTCCTATTTTGGTCTGTATACTCTTAATTTTAAGAAATGTATATTTTTCTTATCCACTCATACATTTATTCATTCATTTATTTGATCTGTATAATCTTTATTTTACAAATAAATTTTCTTTTAATATATATTTCCTTTTTTTTCCTTTTTTTCTTTTCTTCCCTTGCAGGCCAGTTCTGATCTACAATTCACTGACACACAAGAGAAGCGAGGTTGTCACAGTTGTGGTTGACAATCCCAGTGTAGAAGTGCGTGACCCAAGCGACAACGTTGTGCACTCGCAGGTCAGCCCAGTCTGGTTGGCTGACGACAAAATCGACAGACACAGTTTCAGGGTATGTACATTGAAAACAGAAAAAAAACAGTTAGCATTCAATAGCTACTCTGTGACTCTCTGCAAGACAGCACTAACCACGCAGTACGACTAGAATTGTACAATTCACTGAATGATTTACAAATTTTGAAAATATTTCTATGTTTTTTCTTAAACAAGACAGCACTAACCACGCAATTTAACTAAAATTGTACAATTCACTGAATGCTTTTCAATTTCTAAAAGAAATATTTCTACGTTTTTTTTCCTAAACATGACAGTACTAACCCCACAAAATAACAAACAACATAGATGGGTGTGTGTGTGTGCACCTACCTTTCTATTTATCTGTCTGTCTGTTTTTCCATCTCCTATCTCTTTATCTATCCTGTCTATCTATCTAGCTATCTATATAACAATATCCTGTCTATTTATATATCCTATCTCTTTATCTATCCTAGCTATATCTATCTATACTTTCCATCTCCTGTCCATTTATCTATCCTGTCTAATTGTCCAATCTCTCTATCTATCTGTCTGTCTGTTTATTTATTTATTTGTTTATTTGTTAGTTTGTTTGTTTGTTTATTTATTTATTTATTTGTTTATTTATTTATTTATTTATCTATTTGTTTATTAATTAATGAATTAATCAATCTATATCTATCTATCTATCTATCTATCTATTTATTTATTTGTTTATATATTAATTAATTTATTTATTTATTTCTTTATTTCTTTATTTTTTCACAGATATCATTCTTGGCTGAGATTGCCCCTCTTGGTATCAGTCGCTACATGATACGTGCTGTGTCAATCAAGTCAAACTCGCATCATCACGTCCCACACATCCATCTGTACAACTGTCCATCTGATGAACCTGTCAGTGTGTGAGTGTTTACTTTATTATTTATAACAAACAACTAGTACTAGTACTAGTACACGACTACAATCTGTTCTTACTACTACTGCTGCTACTACTACTATTACTGAAACTGCTACATCTCCTATTATTACTACTTCTGTTATTCCACTGTTTGTTATTGCTTTTACTAATACTGCTACTATTGTTATTACCACTTCTCAATATGCTACTATAGTAGTACTACTACTACAACTTCTATGACAATTATACTACATCTAATATCAGTATAGCTGCTATAACTATTATACTACTACTGCTGCTGCTATTGTTACTACTACTACTACTACTACTACTACTACTACTGCTACTATTAATAATGCTACTACTTCAGTAACTTTAACCGCCAGTACTCTGCTATTACTACTTTACTTCTACTACTACTCCTACTACTTCTATCACTATTACTAACAGTAATACTAGTACTACTGCTAATATTATTACTACTACTACTACTAGTACTATTAATAATGAATGAGGTAACAAATTGTGGTAAAGAATACTAAAAATAACTTGCATTTCTCCGTAGGTTGTTTTTCTTTCCTCTTATTTTTTTCTTCTGCTTTTTCTTTTTTCTTTTTTACCTTTACTTTGTATTTTATGAGTTCATTCTTATTTGCTTTCTAAGACTTATTCTGTTCTATTTTATGTGTTAAAATTTCAGAGCTCCATTTGATGTGAAGAAAATGTTTAAACCTGAAAAGTTCAGCATTGAAAACTATCAACTGAAAGCAGAATTTGATGAAAAAATTGGTCTGCTAAAGGTACAGTTTGTCCTTCTGTCTCTCTGTCTGTGCGTGTTTGTCTGTCATTTTTTGTTATGTCTGTTATTCTGCGTTTCTGTCATCAAGAGTGTTTAAAAATAAATCTGATTCTTTATTTACAAGTACTAGAATTATCTGTACACAAGGATATTAATAATAGCCATTTTGTTGTTTCTACTTTTATTTTGTTTATTTATTTACTTGTTTATTTATTTATTAATTTTTATTTTTATTATTATTATTATACATTTTTATTATTATTATTATTATCATTATTTTTATTTTTATTTTTTATCATTAT
>CM022677.1:24983120-25003120 GCA_012295275.1 Chrysomallon squamiferum
AATTTTAAATCAAAATGAGTATTCAGTAAAAAATAAAAATTCATATTTTTCCAATAATACTGTATTACTGTTTATGTTGTTTGTTTTTTTTAATAGATAATTTTCAACAAAATGTTTAAAGATTTGACCTTGAAGAGTCTTCACTCGACCTCACTGACAATGATGTATGTTTACAGCCAGCTGGATCCTGCCAGCATCATCCAGATTCAACCAATGGAAATCAACACATACAGAGTAGCCTTCAGTTAACCAATCAGAAAGCTAGACACATCCGTTGTAGAGAGAGAGAGAGAGTACATTCCATATCATTTGCAAAACAAATTTTCATTCATCATCAGAGTTTTTTTTCCACCCAATAGAATTTGTTGTTATTCAAGTTGACCAAATAAGTTTTTAAATTTGTTGTTAGGCAATATTTTGGTCTTTTTTCTTTCTTTTTTTTTTAATTTGGGGGATTATTTTTTGTAATAATTAAGCAACAGATTGCAAAAAATCTGTTTTGGGGTTTTAATTTTATTTTGTTTTAAATTGTTGGTGTTTTGATTTATTTAGTTTTAGTTCTAATGTGGGGGTTTTTGTGGGTTTTTTCCTGTATTTATTTCATTATGTATTTATTTTACTTTTTTGGGGGTGTTTTTTAAAAACTTTTATGGTAATGTATAGATGATATATTAGTGTGTATATATGAGTGAGTGTGTGAGTGTGTGTGTGTGTGTGTTATTTTATTATTTATCTAGTATCAGAAAGGTTCGTTAGTCATTTGTACGATTTTTATAAACCTTTCACACTTGGGCTCCTTTCAACCTCCAAAAACAAACCAAAAATGTTTTCGAAACATCAACAATTCAAACTCCTTGACACAAAACTGCTTTAATAACTGGTATTAAACTAGTGTGACTGTATTTTTTTATTTTTTTATCAGAGATTTTGTGCTGTAGCTGGGAAGGTGTATGTAGACAGTCCTTTCTTGCTAATATGGAAAAAAACAGCAGAAAGTTTCCTGATAATGTTGTTATGATGGCAACAAATGGTGTACGCAGATTCTATATGTTAGTGTTTTCTTTTTTCTTTATTTATTATCGATTTATTCATGTTGGGGATTTTTGTTACATTTTTATTATTATTATTATTTGTATTATTATTTATTTACTTATTGATTAATATATTGCGAACAGAGGCAGAAGATTTTTCTATATTAGGTTTGCACTATAATCAGTGTAATAAAGGCATATCTGCATTTTTCACTTTGAATGTGAAGTTATACAAAAAGGGCATATTTAAAAAAATATATATATGATAATATTATGTTATTGTTATTATTTGTGAAAGATATTCAAAACCATCAAAAAAAAAAAAAAAAAAATAATTAATAATAATAATAATAATAACTAGGAAATATAATGAAATTTGTTAGCCAGATTATTTGTTACCGATACAGATATATCCATCTGTATTGGTGTCTGTGTGTGTGCGTGTGTGTGTGTGTCAAACCATTTCACACAAAACCATCATATAATTAATAGATATTATAACTCTCTCATGAGTACATATTTTTTAGAAATATTTTGTGTACATCAAGCTCTGTGAAGAATATAAAACCAGTTTACCACATCATCGTTGTTCAGTCTGTGAAATGACCAGTGTCCTCCTGACCTCATCTTTGCTGACCAGTGTCCATCTTGTTTCACACCTTACCAGACCACTGTTTACTTTGTATGTTTTTTTGTTTTGTTTACCATATTTGACCAGTGTCCACTTTGTGTCTTACTTTACCAGGCCAAAAGTCCACTTTGTTGTTGTTTTTTTTTGTTTTTTTTTAACCACTTATTAACACATAAACTACTTTGTTCTGTAATAATTTTAAAAAAAAAAAAAAAAAAAGAAGAAGAATAGAATAGAGAAAGCCATTAAAACCATATTTATAAATTTGTTTTAAAATCTTCATGTTGAACTTGCAGTTAATTTCTTATGCTAGAATTGTCTTCTAATTTACAGTGGATGCTTTAAGAACAATGTCTGGAAGAGATATATATTTTTCTATTTACTGTTATTAATATTGTGTGTGTGTGTGTTAATTCTTATTGTTTTGGGGCTTTTGAGTTGTTTAAGTATAAATCTTTCATGTTATTATTATTATTATTATTATTATGTTACGAATACTATATTTTTTTTTTATAAGATTTTAATGGTTTTTGTGTTTCATTACTGGGAAGTTTGTAGTAATTCTATAATTAGTATTTTGTGTATATCTGTGTATAAATATTTTCTGAGCTTTTGTGTGATGTTTGTGAGATTTTTGTTTCATCATTATTATAAACTTCATCATCATCATCATCATCATTTTATCCTGGGTTTCACTGATCAAATAAATAAAATAAATAAAAATAATAATTATTATAATTATTACTAAGTTATTGTTATGATTAGTAGTAGTAGTAATACTACTGTTACTATCATTACTACTTCTGTTGTTGTTATTATTATTATTATTATTATTAATGCTGATAATAACATTTAGTGCAATATCTGTAAGAAGGATGATAACTGTTGATTAAGAAAGAAATGATTATGGGTGAATTTTGTTAATTCAATAGTGTTTAGATCATTATACTTGTGAAATGAAACCTGTGCGACCTTTAAATACTCTGTTTTAACACACACACACAAACTTAAAATACTCTGTTTTAACAAACACATACACAAACTTAAAATACACTTTTAACACACATACACAAACTTAAAATACTCTGTTTTAAAATACACATACAAACATGAACTTAAATGTACCGACTCTACCAATGTTTTTAATTATTGGTAAACTTTTAATAAAAATTATGTATTTTAAATCTTATTTTGTAATTTTATTAAAAACAATTCTTATTTGTTTCTGTAAACCAGGAAACAAGTACATACATACATACATACATATATATATGTAGTGTTTGTGTGTGTGTGTAAGATAATATTTTTAAAATTACCATATCAAATATTGAAAAATTGTTGTGAATTTAAATAATGTAAAAAAAAATTATATATATATAATTATTGTAAATAGCTATCATTAATTACAGAGCAGTTATCAATTTTTATTTAACTATATAACTGCATTAATAATAATGTTTGAAGAAGTGTTATTATCTGTGTGTGTGTGTGTGTGTGTGTGTGTGTGTGTGTGTGTGTGAGTGTGCATGTGTATCTGTTATGTTTGTCTGTGGAAGAAGAGAAATGAGAAACATTTATTTTTCCTGTGGGTAATTTTATTTATTTTTCTTTGATCCGAGCAATACAACTGATGCAATATAAAAGAAATTTAATTACATAAATCTTACTGTTTGATGATTGTGAATGCATTTACTGCAACAATGTGACTTTATTTATTAATATTTCCTTTCTTTATTATTATTTTTTTTTTTTTTTTTTTTTTTTTTTTTTTTTTTTTCAGATTCATATTTTTTTATTTCATAAACTTTTGTATACACTATCCTTTTCCATTATTTATATATATATATAAATATATAAAATTATCTCTTTTACAGGTTTTTTTTTTTTTTTTTTTTTGTAATAATTCTGTAATATTTGGCAAACACAGGTATTAATTATATTTACAGTTTTAAAATCTTTTTCATTTTTACTGCTCAATGTTTTTGGATGTAATTATTGTTGGAAACATTTTAAGTCTGATGAATTTGATATATATAAATACAAAACAACAGACGTCAAACAAATCAAAATAAAATATGATGTTATTTAAAATCAGTCTTTCTTGTTTGTTGCCATTTTATGGCATAAACTGTTCCATGACAAATATATTTCTGCATGTTTTACTTAATAAAACCAGCTTTAACGGTTAATATAAATGGTGCTTATGAATGAAAAGTGTGCACATGCATACGTACACACACTCACACATTGTCTTACAAACATGCACTTTCTTATATTATACATAACATAGCCACAAACATAGATTCACATCACTTGCATACCTATGTGTTGATATTTTAAACCAGTTGTGATTTTTTTATTTAAAGATGTTGTTTTTTTTATATTTTTAATACAAACTTGGGTTTGATCACTGTGCGGTTTTTATTTTTATTAATTAAAAAAAATAAAGAAAAATTGTTTGTTTGTTTTTAATTTAGTTAAAAATATTTATATTACTTGATTATCCTGGGTTTTTTTCTTTTTGGAAAAAATATGTATTTTCCATCCATCCAGTCTTATATCTTCCTACTTACCTACATGCTTCCCTACCTGTTCATCATCTATCAATCAATATATTTTCGTTCATTCAACCATCTCTATATCTGTTAATCTACCTGTCTATAACTTTCTTTCTATCATTCCATTACTATATTCATACATTTATCCAGCTCCTCATTCGTATATCCTTCAGTCCATCCACTTTGTATTCTCCACCATCACATCAGTTGGTTCAGGTATATGTCCGTTGTTTTGTCCATCTGTACATTATTGTTCTATCTTCATATCAGTTTTCAATTTCATTTATTATCACGTGTAAAGACTAGCAGAAAAAAAACGCAGCTTGCAAGTGAAGAACATATTCTGTTGAAGGATTTAAAGGATTTTAATAAGGATCAAATAAATATTACTTTAGAAGTGTACTATTTTTTTATATTTTTATTATTATTATTATTTTTTTATCTTTTAAATACAGTTTTATATTTATTTTTCATTGTTTTATACTTCTTAAAAAAAGATTTGGCCCGTGTCCTAAAGTCCGGAGTACTTCCGGTCCAAAGCGTGCCCTATAACTGGACCGGTACGTGAAAATTGTTCTCGACGGGAGTTTTTATTTATTTATTTATTTGCAGAGGATAATTTAATAAGACAATGTAAAAATCAGAAAATGCTGACAGTCCAGTTTGTACTGATTGCACAAATAATTTACTGTATTTGTTCTGACAAGAAGAGCGAAGTTCATTTCAAAACGTTACGAGGCTGTTCATTAAAATGATATTTTATTATAATATCGCAATTTTTGTTGACAATTTCATATGCCGCGACAGAATTAATATTTTATTTTAACAGGTCAAGCCTAGTTTATGTTGATAAATGCAGAAAGTGTAACAGCTTTATTCTCTAATAACGGAACATTAATAACTGACAATTTGATGAGGCGAAAAATATTTCGTTAGTAGCTCTTACTGAAAATTTTATACAGCGCAACAATATTAAAATATTTATTTATTTATTTATTTTTTAGAATTATTACATTTATACAGGTCAAAGGTTCCGTTCCATCAAAAAATCCCATCCTTGTTCTGGTTAACGTTCTTTCAAATTACTAGATAACCGAATGAATTTGTCGCTTCTTGTTCCACGAATACAGCTGACGTCACTTTCAAACATAGGCAAGCCGTTCCTGTTTGTATTTTCACATATAATCTGCTGTATTTTAATCAAACCATTGTTTCAATGAATAAAGGAGATACTTTTCGATGTGTAAAACGCTTACACTGTCCATTAAAGACAGGCTGAATTTTGTAAACAGCAACACCAACAAATAACAAAACAAAATAAAACAAACAAACAAAACCTTAATAACCGTATTTTGTGGTTTTCCGTGACATCGGATTAATTTTAATCGTCCGGTACTACGGCTTCAGATGCTTAACAGTAAAATATATTCAGCAACAATAAAGGAAATTAAAAATTCATCCAGTTAATTAGTAACAGAATATTTTAACTATAATGTAGTCTATATATAGGCAATTTCACCGTGACTGACGTAACAATCAGAGGGGGGACATAAGTCGTCGCAACTGCCCTGATGGCTGAATACTCAGTATTTTCATAGGTTTGGTGTCAAAAATGAACCCACGATATCTATGGGTTGATAGATAATAAAAAATAAAATTATAAGTAAATTATTATTACATACATTACGTAATGTGTTACGGACATTACCATGACGGATGTTACATCATGGTAATTATTATGCGAGAATGAGGCCATGACGTCAGATCAATTTCGTCAGTGGCTGTCTTTGCGCTTATACTAAGTGGCCTAAGTTTTAGAAAGGGAACACTTTCGTAACGTACTTCATTCAAACTTTCCCGAAAATCGTCCTGTAGTTTTTGTTTTCATCCGAGTAGAATTTCCTAGAGAAAAACAGAGCGGAAAAGAGGTATTTCAAAAACCAGACGATCTGGTTTCGAAAATGATTACTTTTTCTTGAATCATTTTGCTAGTACTTTAGTTAAGGTATTTTTCTTATGAAAGTTTATGTCAGTTGCCTTTTTAAAAAGAAATTATAGCAGGAACTGTTCACGAATGTTGTTCGTCCATTTTCAGATTTTCCAGAATAAAATCCATTTCAGTTTCTTAATAATACCATTAAAATCTGTCGATGTCGAAGTGATTTCTACCTTCTGTAAAAAGAATCACGTGATTTGGCGGTAAAGATCGTAAACTATTATCGCTTTATGTTAGGTCACCTCATCAAAATACCCCGACCCCCTTTTGACTGGATGTTTATTTTACTTCCACTTGAAGCCATTGCTGTGTGTATGTGTTTGCAAACGAGCAATCCTGCGTTTTCCTACATTTTGACATATTTTTGGGGAACGTTACCTCAAGCTATTTTTCAGTTGTTTTCATTCTGTTACATTGTTTTCATTCTTAGTAAGCTACGATTACTTTAAATGCCAGAAAAAACTGCACACATTTCCCAATACATTGAAAAACAACAAGAAAAACAAAAAAAAAAAAAAAAAAAAAATCCACTGATTTTAGCAGCCTTTAACAATAATTGACCAGTCACAAACATCTTTGATACCATTATAAAATTGTATTTTTATTTTTTTTATTTTTTTTATTTTTTAAATCTTTCAAGTGATATGAATAAGAATAAAAACAGAATAACTTCAGTTTTTATCTGACAAAACTGGTTGTGCCCACTGACAGAAAGTTGATGTCAAAACATGAGGGAAAAAATATGAGACAAGAATTTTCATTTTTTCACTGCAAGTTAGGAGTTCAGGAATACATTTTGAGCCTTTGCACACTGAAATAATGAAACTTTTTATGTTTTTTTTATTCCTTTCCCAGCTGTTGCTTAAGTCACGGACATGATATATTTATTTATTTCCAGAAATATGATGACGTCATATAGGCGTAACCCAACTTTGTGCTGGCTGCATTGTTAAAAATTTTCATCCAATTTTTCTTAATTAATGAAATAACAAATTGTTTAAACATATAATTATTTATTTCCAAGAACAATGACAAATATTTGAAAGAACAGTGTCATGATTATTGTTTTTGACAACATTAACAAATTGTGTTACAATTATATCACTATTTTTCTTTTTTTAAACATATCTTTATGTATATGACAAAAATACAAACAATAAAAATAACCTATCAATAAAAATGCAACTGTCATTTCTGACAAGGAATGTATATTTGAAAAATTTACTCAAAAAGTAAAACAAAAATAAATTGTCAGAGAAACCATAATAGTGGTTTTAAAAAAAATAATTAATATATTTAACTAACATCATGATTTATTAAATTTATTCCATCACAGATGATTATATATCTGGGAGGGTGGAGGAAAAAAAAAAAAAAAAAAAAAAAAGCAATAAATTTTAACCAATCATCATCATTTCATAACATTAAAATAAAAAATTATTTTGAGAAACTTTCTAAATATTTACATGATCAAATATTATGGAATTGTCCATTTATCATTTATAGGTTTAGTATGGTATGAATTTGTATTAGTATAATATTTCTTAAATACATTATGGTTATTGTTATTTATTACATCAAATGGCCAAAATAAATACTTTAAAATCTAACATCTCAGAAAAGACATTTTGAAAGGTTAAAATGTTTTTTAATTTTTAATTTTTTTTTATAACTTAGTGCCCAGATTTTCATGTCACTATCTCTAATATTACACTTTCAGATTTTGATTTTGGCTTATTTAAAAATAACTAGAGATATTAACTGGAAAATCTGGTCAATTAAAGGACAATATTCATGTCTTTAATCATTTTAAAAGTTTCTAAATGTTTTCTGCCAAGCTAAGACTTTTAAAGCACTTTTTTTTTTTTTTTTTTTTGGCTCAGTATAATAAATAATGTATTTTATCAATGTTGACAGAAAAATAATATTTCTGAACATAAATTTAAACTATCACAAACATGTGTAAATAATTATATATATAACTAATGTTCACTACATATGTCTATATAAAACAACAGTATAACAACCATCACAAAAGAATAATAACATTAATTAATATTGAAAAAAAATAACATTGAACACATTTTTGTAGTACCATACAAAAAAAGCATAATACTATTCACATTCATTTACTGTAACTAAATTCATTACAAAATATTGTTTTCCAAAAAGCTATTAAATTAAAATAAAATACGAAACAAATGACATATTCACTAAATTACTGAGATACTATAAACATTTTGTTATAAATATTATATTCACTAAACTGACAGGTCAGTAAATATAAATAATCTACATTTCCACAGATCTACAACAGTTTCTGTTATACAAAATAAATAATCTTTTTTTTTTTTATACCTCTTTATACTTTCTATATTCGAATAAAAATGATTTTGATTTTACTGTAGAAAAATTATAATAATTAAAAAAATGTTAAATGTGAAAAGAAATGGATTTAAATAAAAAATGTCTAAATTAAATTTCAATAGAAGACAAAAAAAAAAAAAACAAGTAAAAAGTAATTTTATATGGACTTTAAAAGACTGATACATGAATAAATATTTAATTGAAAACAATTCTATGCAATTATTCATAACTTCCAAAATTAAATTTATTTTGATAATTTATGTTAACAAAAATCAACAACCAGACATTCCAGAAATCTAGAACTAAATTTATATTTAAATTAAATTTTTAGAATGAACACATTTGTTTAAGAAAGTGAAAACATTATCTCTCTCTCTCTCTCTCTCTCTCTCTCTCTCTCTCTCTCTCTCTCTCTCTCTCTCTCTCTCACAAAATATAAAGTTCTAATTTTGTTGTTATTTATAATATATATAATATCAATAATCACAAAATATTAAGGAATTGTAGATTATAAAATAAAATAGAATAAGAACCTTTGAACACCAGGAAAAAAAAAAAAAAAAAAAAAATATATAAATAAATATATAAATAAATAAATAAAAAGATAAATATTTTCACTGTTTTGTATCTTACAAGTAAATTCACCATCACCATTGGAATGTGAAACAAACAAAAACAAACAAAAACAAACAAATAAACAAATAATCAATATTGTGACTGACTTGTTTAAGAAGTTTACCATCACCATAAAAATATTAGATTTTTTAACTTACGTAAAAAACCCAATACAAAAAATAAATAAAATTTTAATTAAAAAAAGTAAAATTAGTAT
This sequence comes from Chrysomallon squamiferum, assembly GCA_012295275.1. NCBI lineage: Eukaryota > Metazoa > Mollusca > Gastropoda > Neomphalida > Peltospiridae > Chrysomallon > Chrysomallon squamiferum. The sequence goes on from CM022677.1 coordinate 24,992,536, forward strand.
ATAAAAAAAAAAAAATAAAAAAATATAAAAAATAAAAATATTAAAATAATAAAAAATTAAAGAAAAAGATTAAATTAATAAAAAGTATAAAAAAAAAACACTTACTAATAAAATAAATAAGAAACAATCAACACAAATCTGTGACTAATTAATTTAAGTCTGAAACGTGATTTTGAATTTCTGTGGAATAGACAGCGATTTAAATAATCCATGAGATTCTTGGTAACAGTATCAACACACACATTGTAAACTTTTAAAACAAACATTTCATAAAACATCACATCCCAGTCTTTCTTTACTTAGAATTAAGTTAATTAAGTTTATTACCATTTTGAAACTTGTTCTTACCATTTTGTATTTCATTACTTAGAACAAAATTTATTAATGTATTATCATCTTAAGACATTTATACACAAATTACATTTCAACATTACATTACATTGGAACAAATTTGTTTTTATTAAAATGTTATCATTTTAAAACATTTACAAACTTCAGCATCAACATAAAAATGTCTTTGCCCTTAATGATCTGTAAAACAGAACCTTTGTAACTAAAACACTAGTTAATATCATAGGTAAATTCTAAGTCTTGTAACCTACACAGAAATTCTCTATTAATCTCTTCGTACTAAGGGTTTCTATTTACAGTTAATACTAAGTATTCTAAATGCATTGCAAAAAATAATTTTTAAGTAAACTATATAAAAAAAAAACTTTCAGTATAGACACATATCTTCTTCCTTTTTTTTTTTTTTTTTTTATTAAATGATCAATTTTTGTTCCACCATTTTAAAGCATCTAATCATATAAATGGATAATAGAAATAAATAAATAAAAAAAAAAAAGAATTATAAAAAGAATAACAAAAATTGAAAGAAAAGAAGAAAACAGAATATTATTATACACATTTTGTTACTGAACACAGTAAATCTTATACATTTGTGGTTTTACATATATTTATATATATATATGACAAAAATCATGGAACTCTCCTGCTTATATTTCTATAGCACCACATACTAGTAAAATACTAAATAAATAAACAAAACTACTGTAACAAAGTGAACACATTGAGGGAGACCTTGTATATAAATTTTGTGCTTGATCTGCTGTGTGTAAAGCCCTAATAAACAAAATTATTTTTTTACCATCAAGCATACAACTGATGAAAAACTAGATAAATGTTGAACGAAAATGTCATATTATATATTTTGTTGTTATTTTTTGTTTATTCATTTATGTTTGTTTATTTATTTTAATTAATTAAATTATTTATTATTATGCTGTCATCTTCATTATTAATATTATTACCATCATTATAATTATCAAAATCATTATTATCATCATTATTATTATGATCAGTATTGTCTTTATTGTTGTCATTACTATCATACTAGTTTATTATTATTAATATTGTTATTAATATTATTGATATTAATGTTATTGATATTGGTATTATTATTATTATTATTATTATTATTATTTTTCTTATCTCAGTAATTATTCCCCATTCTTATTATAAATAAACCTAGAGATTACGTTTTTTTAAAAATACTTCAATATTATTATTCCTCCTAAAAACAGAAAAAAAAAAAAAAAAAAAAAAATCAAAAATAAATTCATCAAAATTACGTTTTAGCCAATCAGAAATCACCATGTCATGATTCTTGCAACCAACAGTGACACTAAGTAATTATTTCTATTTTTATCCAATCAGAGATGTCGAGATCTTTAAAATATTCCAGCCAATGAAATCTTAAGATGCATTTTCTTTCAACCAATCAGAAATCTCTGGTTTGTGCCTTTTCAGCCAATCGATGTTCATCTTGATTTTCTCCAGCGACTGTTCCACTGCGCGAGATGCAGACCCAACATCTCTCTTCTCAAAGAAAGATTTAACCTGGAGACGAAAAAAAACAAAACAAATTTTAAAAAATGGCAATGTTTTATTTTGACAATAATTTACAAAGTTGAAAGATCAGCTATATCAAAACGAGTAATTCTTCGAACGTTAAAAAAAAAGAAAAAAAAAAAATAAAAAAAAAAAATGTTTTCAAACATTGAAAAAGCTATAACAAAAAAAAAATTCTTCCAAAAAAAAAAAAAAAAAACTTTTCCAACGATTTTTTTGAATGTTATTAAAGAATAAAACTGAACAGGAAATCATTTTATCTTTTCTCTTTTATTGGAATAAAATTATCTCTGCTACATATATATGTCAATATAATATATATATGTGTGTGTGTGGATATATATATATGTATATATGTATATATATATATATATACACACACACACACACACACACACATATATACTCACACATATATATATACATACATAATGTTATGCCAAACAAAAGATGTATACATACATAAATACACACACTGACTTTTATTAAATATAGAAGGTGAAACAAAAGTAACACTAACGTCATTGTAGTCAAATTCTGTCCTGAAACTCCCTGTGACCCCTTTGACCAAGCCTGACAGGTGAAATGAAATCACTCCATACCTGAAACGAAGAGAGATAATTATTTCAGTCTTTTCACCTTTTAATTAAACATGAACTCACAGACAAAACAAGAAAAAACAAACGACAACTTCACACCTGTAAAACAAACATAAATACACACACCCCACACACACACACATCACACACAGACAGACTGATAGACAGACAGAAAGACAGCCAAACACACAAATGAAGCAAAGTAATATTTAATTAATTACTTTTTTAATCTTCAGAGAAAAATGTGTAAAATTTCATCACTACAAAAAGCACAGACACAAACACACACACACAGACACAAACACATTATCTATTACTTTTATTATTATTATTATTATTATTATTACTATTATTATTTCTTCTGGGCTATCTAGGACTATCACTGTATATGATCACTATCGCTATTATCTTTATCTCTAATGCAATTATTACCTTTTAAACAAAATGTCGTAATTCTCCTTGAAGAATCTCCACGCCAGTAGCTGTCCAGCCGGAGTGCTGGCAACGTTGATGATGATGTAGATAGAATCCTGTGACTTGATCTTCTTCTCATCCAGACTGTACCTGAGTAACCTGTCAAACAACAGCGTTTAATTATTACCTGTAAAACCATACCTATTGTTATTACCTGTAAAACCATATCTATTGTTATTACCTGTAAAACCATATCTGTTGTTATTACCTGTTAAATCTGTTGTTATTACCTGTAAAATCATATCTGTTGTTATTACCTGTAAAACCATATCTGTTGTTATTACCTGTTAAACCATATCTGTTATTACCTGTCATATCTATTGTTATTACCTGTAAAACCATATCTGTTGTTATTACCTGTAAAACCATATCTGTTGTTATTACCTGTAAAACCATATCTATTGTTATTACCTGTTAAACCATATCTATTGTTATTACCTGTAAAACCATACCTATTGTTATTACCTGTTAAACCATATCTATTGTTATTACCTGTAAAACCATATCTATTGTTATTACCTGTAAAACCATATCTATTGTTATTACCTGTTAAACCATATCTATTGTTATTACCTGTAAAACCATATCTATTGTTATTACCTGTTAAACCATATCTATTGTTATTACCTGTAAAACCATATATATTGTTATTACCTGTAAAATCATATCTGTTGTTATTACTAAATATTATTAGGTCAAATCTATTGTTATGAAACCATATTTTGTTATTATCAAACCATATCTCTTGTTATTACCTGTAAAATCATATCTAATGTTATTACCTATCATATTATATCTATTATTATTACTAAATATTACTAGGTCTAATCAATGACCTTTCAAATCAATTCTGTTATTATTACTACATCAGATCAAATGTATTATTATTATTACCTGTCGATTTATATCTATTATTATTAAATGTTAATCATATCTGTTATATTAGCTGTCAAACCATATATGTTAATACTGCCTATCAAATCAATTCTATTATTATTACTTGTCAACCATATCTGTTATATTACCTGTCAATCATATCTATTATTATTATTATTGTCGAACCACATCTGTTATTATATCCTTACATCATATCACTTATTATTATTACTGTCCAATAAAACCACTTTTTGTCTGCAAAATCAAATACATTTTTACTGGTAATAAAGACATTTAGGATCATACCTGATATTACCAATCAAATCTATTATTATTATTATTAATATTATTATTATTATTACCTTTCAAATGAAATCTATTATTATTACCTGTCATTCAACACTATATTCACATCAAATCCCTGCATTTAGAAATAATAAATATCCATTACTGCTTAGACAACTGAACGAGAAATCAAGGACATTTTTTTTTATTCAACAGGAATATAAACTAATAACAACACTTTATATGCAGGCTAAAACAGAAATAAATAAAAAAGAGAAAGATGTTGTGACTCACTGATGAAGAAGTCGAATGTCTGTGGTTTGAGCCAGGGCATTCAGCAGCTCTGCTTTCTCCGATGGGATGATGGTCCTCTCATACTGGTCCCAGCAGTACCTCCAGTCCTCTTCATCTCCATGTTCTATCCCTATCTTGTAGATGAAACTCTTCAGGTTGGATGAGATGCTGTTAATTGTTAACACAGAGAATTAATTCTGTTCCTACCAATGTGATTTATGTTGTATTTGTTAACACAGATAATTAATTCTGTTCCTACCAATGTGATTTATGTTGTACTTGTTAACACAGATAATTAATTCTGTTCCTACCAATGTGATTTATGTTGTACTTGTTAACACAGATAATTAATTCTGTTCCTACCAATGTGATTTATGTTGTACTTGTTAACACAGATAATTAATTCTGTTCCTACCAATGTGACTAACACAGATTTAATTCTTTCCTACCAATGTGATTTATGTTGTACTTGTTAACACAGATAATTAATTCTGTTCCTACTAATGTGACTTATGTTTTATGTTGTAACTAACACAGAGAATTAATTCTGTTTCCTGTTACCAATCTTACTACTGGCATATTGTCATTCTTGTTAATGCAGAGAATGGATTCTAGTCCTGCAGTTATTAATACTCTTTCACTGAATTAATACTGTTCCTACTTGTCTACTACAATTATTGATTGGTAGTGATTAATTATTATTCCAAATTCTACTGTTTCTATTCCTGTTACAAATTTACATCATTACTGAATTAATATTATTCCAACTGCCACTGTTCCAACATTACTGTTTCTGGCTGTTACTAATTGAACTGCTGTCAATACTGTTTCATTTATTACTGTTTCTGATACTACTTCTACTGTTGCTACCTCCATTACTTGTTGTTTCAACTATTACTATTATTACTACTACTACTACTATTACTGTTACTACTATTACTATTATACTGTTACTGTTACTACTAATGCTGTTACTACTACTGCTGTTACTACTATTACTGTTACCACTATTACTGTTACTACTATTGCTGTTTCTACTCTGTCACTGATGTTACTACTAAAACATACAGTAATGGTAACAAATAACAATCATTAAAACTACATTACTGAAATTACTATCAACTTTAGTTTGGACAAATGCAGTTATTAACACATTCATGTTCAAGTGAGAGAACAGCTGTAGCAACAACAAATATTACTACTATCAGCATTCACATTATTCTACCTGTGTTGTCATGTTACTCTTTAGATTTCAGGAAATGCTGCACAATTATTAATACACTCATGTTCATTGATATTATATCAAAATCTTGCAGCTGATTCTACTGCTGTCACTACTTTGATCCCATTACTCCAACTACTGTTACTATTACTGCTACAACAGCTTCTACATTATTACCACCTGCTACTACTACTACTACAGCTACTGATACCCACTACATTGTTAATGATTAGCCTCTCCCCTACCGCTACTACTACTACTACGATCACCTGTGCAGCTACTACTTCTGCTACAGTTATCACATGACAGCTTACCTTGATGGGTCCTGCTTCCATTTCTTAAACAGTTCTTTGCCCTCATCGATAACCTTCTTGTTGCCCATCTCAGCTGCTAGTTTGTTTATTATGACTCTGAGGTATCTGTAGAAACAAGTCTTTAATCAATCAACAACAACAACAACAACAACAACAACAACAACAACAACAACAACAACTACAACAACAACAACAACAACAACAACTTCAACAACGACAACAACAGCAACTGAAATAAGATTATAAGCTTTATTTGAGAGTATTAAATGAGGTATGATTAACGATTAATTATTATCATTAGTAGAATGGAATAATTATTCTCTAACTTCAGAACAGTGATGAACAATTCAAAACATGTTTATAAATATTTACAAGTATTTTAACATCAGAAAAATTCACTTCATTAGAGTGACCTTCAATACTGCTAAATTTTAACCTATTATTTTTTTTTTAAGTGTCTATTAGTCCTAGATTACTACCTCTTTTAGTCCTAGACTACTATCTCTTTTGAGTGACCTACTACTCCTAGACTACTATCTCTTTTGAGTGACCTACTACTACTACTACTACTGCTACTACTACTACGAATGGTACTGTTATATCTATTGTTATTTGATCTTGTTTGATGTTAGTTATAGTTAATATTGTTTCACAGTTTAAAAAAAAAGATACCTATCAAGAGTTGAACCGGTGTCCTCCAGGCCTAATGCAGCAACCAAAGGCTGAATCAGTTTGAGAATGTATTCCTGTGAACAAGAAAAAAAAATGAAAATATTACAAAATACCACACACTGAAACTGGACATGCAGAGACAGCACAGAATAAAGGGAGTCTGTGTATTTCATTGTTATTTAATCATCAAATCTGTTAATTAAGCCTTTAGCTGATGCTGTATGTGTGTCTGTGATTAGGTCTGCATGTCAAGTCGTTATTAGCTGTATGGGTATTCAATTAATTCAATTAATGCAGTAATGATTGACATTGGTGCAAATGTCTTGTTTCTGAGGCAAAAGTTTACATTAAAGGAACACAACAGGACTGGATGGTTTCATCTGGAGCAGTTTATTTAGAGGAGTAAATGTTAGTGTTAAAAGATAAGCAGATCATGAGTAAAATAGTATGATTTTACAGATGTTTTATGTTTTTTAGGGTTTGACTGTGTTAAACACACAATATATAAATGTAACTGTAGGTCTTGTATAAATCCACTAACATGCGATATACATATTAATATACAGATAGAAAGTAGTATTTTAAAAAGCAAGAATAGCCTCCATGTCCCCTGGAATATCTTTCAGACACACACACACACACACACACACACACACACACACACACACACATACACACACACACACACACACAGACACACACACACACACACACACACACATACACACACACACACAAACACAGACACAGACACACACACACACACACACACACACACACACAGACACACACAGATACACACACAGATACACACACACACAGATACACACACACACAGACACACACAGACGCAAACACAAACACACATACAGATACACAGAGACACACAGACACACACACACACACACACAAACACACACACAGATACACACACAGATACACACACACACAGACACACACACAGACACTCTCAGACCCACTCACAGACTCACACACAGACAGACACACACACAAACACACACAGATAAGCACACACACAAACACTCACATACTCACAGACATACACACAGACACACTCACAGACACACACACACAGACACTCACAGATACACACACACACAAACACACACATACTCACAGACACACACACACAGATACCCCCCACACACACACAGATACACTCAGACAACACACAAATACACACTCACAGATACACACAAATATTTACACAGATAAACAGACACAACATATATATATATATATGTAATAAATTCACAACAATTATCAATTTATAAACCACAAATTTTACTGTTCATGCACAACACTTACTCTGTAAGAGATAAAGACGTCCTCGTAGTAGATGAGGTCTTTGATGAAGTAGATGTTGCTGATGGATGTACTCCAAGGAATGTACTCTGTTTCATTTAACAGATATTTAGTCAGATCAAGAGCTGTCTTCAGACTCAGTTTGTTAGCTCTGCAAGATTCAGAAATAAAATAAATAGAAATAAAATTAAATATATAAATAAAAAAAAGTAAGAATTTGTTAGTCCTGAAACACCAACAGAAATGAACCTTTCCATATAAAAAAAAAAAAAATGAAACAAAATGCTATGATTGCTGTTGTTATAAATAAATAAATAAATAAATAAATAAATAAATAAACAGACAAATAAATATATTTTAAATAAATAAATAAATAAATAAAACAAATAAACAAATAAATAAATAAACAAATAAATACATTTTAAATAAATATATGAACAAATAAGTAAAAAAATTATTAATATTAAGAATTAAAAATCAACTAAATAAATAAATAAATAAACAAATAACCAAATAAATAAATAAACAAACAAATGAATAAATAAATAAAGTAACAAATAAACAAAAATAAAATAATAATAATAATTAAAAAACAAATAAATAGATAAAAAAAAAAACAAATAAATAAACAGATAAATAAATTAACAAACAAACAAACAAATAATTTTACCTGACCAAACTGAAAGCATCATTAATGTAACCTGCCCGATCCTGAGTTGTAAACACCTGTTAATTAAAACATTAAACACTTTTATAATAAACCACATCAATAATTATAAAGCTAAGCCCAAAACTTTCTATTCAAAAACACACTAGCCAACCTGGAATACTAGAACTACTGTTCTTCTTATTCTTCTAATTCTTCTTCTTTTTATCAACATTATCATTATTGTCATCATCATCATCATCATCATCATCATTATTATTACCATTATCATCATTATTGTTACTACTGTTATTAATATATCATTATTAGTAGTACCATCATCATCACTATTATCATCATCATTATTACCATCATCATCATTAGTAAATAATCATCATTATTGTTACTACTATTATTATTATATCATCATCACTATTATCATCATCATTATTATTACCATCATCATCATTATCATTATTATTAGTAAATAATCATCATTATTGTTACTACTATTATTATTATATCATTATTAGTAGTACCACCATCATCACTGTTATATCATCAAATATCATCATCACTATCATCATCATCATTAAGAGTACTGTTATTTACACCTTGTGGTCAACAAAGAGCTGGTCAGAGATCATCTTCCACATGTCCTGTTCGTAGTTCACTCTGTAAAAACCGTTCACATTCACATTTCCCTTCATCCACTTGATCCCCTGGGGGTAGGGGACAGTAACTGCAATAAAAAAAAAAAAAAATAAATTATAAAAAAATTAAAAATTAAAAAATATAAAAACATTTGTTTAAAATAAATCTGGTAAAGGTAAATTCAGTCCTCTTTAGGCCAAAAACACAGCTAAATAATGCCAGGTCAATACACTCAGTAAGGTCGGGTCAGGTCAAGAGAGGTCAGACACACTCAGTAAGGTCAGGTCAAGTAACCTGGTATATTTTGTATGGTCAAATCAGAGTAGTCAGGTCAAGAGAGGTCAGTAGTAGTACACACTCAGTAAGGTCAGGTCAAGTAACCTGGTTTATTTTGTACGGTCAAGTCACAGTAGTAGTAGTAGTAGTAGTAGTAGTAATAGTAGTAATAAGAATAATAATAATAAGAAGAAGAAGAAACAGAAGAAGAAGAAGGATAGACAACAACAACAATGGTTTTATGGTTTTCGAGTTGTAGGGGATGAAAATTATGTTATATATAATATTACATGTGCAGTCAATAATAATAATAATAATAATAATAATAATAATAACAATAATAATAATAACAATAATAATAATAATATAACAATAATAATAATAATAACAATAATAATAACAATAACAATAATAACAAAAATGTAACAAAAAAAGAAAAAAAAATTTTTTTTTTTTTTTAAATTAAGAGTTAATTAACTGAAATACTCTAATTAAATATAACTGAAATAAAAAAAAATAATCGTAATAAAATAAAAATAAATATATATATATATATATATATATATATATATATATATATATAAACTAGATCCAGTAATGAAACAAATGCAGTGTTTACCAGATGTCATGTTCATCCATATCAGCTTTTCTTCTTTTCCATCTGACGTTTTCAGAGTGAATGGAATGTACCATTTGTAGCTTCAACAAACAAAACAACATTAATCATTTAACTACATAACAGAATGTACCATTTGTAGCTTCAACAAACAAAACAACATTCATCATTTAACAACATAACAGAATGTACCATTTGTAGCTTCAACAAACAAAACAATATTCATCATTTAACTACATACGTGCTTATAAAATAATGTTAATTATTAACATCAAAACTGTAAAGATAATTTATTTTAATATTTATACATAATACAAAACTGTAAAGATAATTTATCTTAATATTTATACATAATACTACTATTACTACTACAACTAATCATAATAATAATAAACATATCCAGGATCTACAGTATTT
>CM022677.1:25013120-25045620 GCA_012295275.1 Chrysomallon squamiferum
CGAAATGTTCGGGTGCATGAAAATGTCGTACGACAGAGGTTTCACGGAGTTCGGCAGGCGCAGGTGTTTCCACGGAAACGCCTCACCGTTGGTCGCGACGAAGTCCGGCTGTTCCTTCTGGTTGCCGGGCGTCGACGTGTGGCGGAAGGCTGGGGGAGCTGCGTCTGGGCAGGTGATGGGTCGCGCGAACGATGCGATGATGGCGACGATGACGAGGAGGAGTCCCATGACGACTAGGATGGTGAGGGCCCAGCCGCGACTGCAGACCAGTTGTCGACAACGTTGTGGTACGGACGGCTCGTAGACTGCCTTCTTGTTGATGTTCAGCTCGCCTGAAATTAAACATTAACAACTGTCTTAGTATAGCTGTAGTAGTAGTTGTAGTAGTAGTAGTAGTTGTAGTAGTAGCAGTAGTAGTAGTAGTAGTAGTTGTAGTAGTATCAGTAATAGTAGTAGTAGTAGTAGTAGTTGTAGTAGTAGTAGTAGTAGTAGTAGTAGTTGTAGTAGTAGTAGTAGTAGTAGTAGTAGTTGTAGTAGTAGTAGTTGTAGTAGTAGTTGTTGTAGTAGTAGTAGTTGTAGTAGTAGTAGTAACAGTAGCAGTATATTGTAATCTTGTTGATGTTCAACTCCCCATTATTTTATAATTTGTTATTAATATTATTATTATTATATTATTATTATTATTTATTATTATTATTATTATTATTATTATTGCTGTTACTGTAATTAATTCTACTGTTTTTTTTGTTCTTTTATTATTTTGTTCTTGTTTTTATTACTTCTACTATTATTACTACTATTATTACTACTGTTACTACTACTACTACTACCACTGCTACTACTACTACTACTACAACCACCACTACTACTGCTGCTACTACTATCACTATCACAACTACTACAACCTTCTCTGTACTAGCATTAATACTATTACTCTTACTGCTACTACCACTAAACTCTTTACAAATGCAATTTGCACCGACTGTAACCCAATTCTTGAATCATGTGGATAATGATATGTATATTTAAATATTTCCACCAACCAAGCTGACAATGAGAAATCACAGCTGTTCATAGTCGACTATGTTAACACAATGAGAAGCAATACTATTAATGATTTACTGAGGTTCAAAGCATTTGAACAGAAAAATAACTGTTTTGTTGTATTACTGTTGTAACTGACATGTATTATTATTGTTATTATTCAGTAAAGACAGTTGTCAACAGTCTGTTAATTATTATTAACTAAGCAGTTTTACTCACACACACACACACACATTTAAAATATATACACTCTTGCATATATGTCCAATTACACACACAAACACAAACACACACCCACACACATAAACACATGTGTACACACAAACACACATGCACACACACACACACACACACACACACAAATATGTTCATACATATTGAAACATATGTACCCATTTAGATACACACACACACATACACATATATATATATATATATATATATATATATATATATACTAATTATACTGTAAACTAGGTTTTCTCTGTCATTTTTGTTAATTTGTTGAGAGGTTTAAATTTAAAATATAATAAGAATACAATATTTATAAAAAAAACATGTATATGAATTTCTAATAATGACAAACACAATCAGAATAACAGTTTGAAAAAACATGGATAAAAAAGATTACTTGTGCCTGTTACATTACAGTACAGTGGTACCTGTCTTGTAAGGACACCTGTGGGATGCAGGAAAAATGTCCCTACACAGCAGGTGTCCTCTAATCAGAGGGACAAAAATTAAAATCCACTTTTTTTTTTTTTTTTTTTTAAATATATTTTCAGTCTTTGTTCACATGCATCACATGGGAGACCACATCAAAAATAACTTACAACAAAAACAATGAAAGCAGTAAAAATACAACTGTTTAGTTACCAAGTTAATGATGGTGGTGTTAAGAATAAATATGACTCTTTGACATTTCCTATTCAGCTCATGAAACTATGCTGTGCCACAGTTTATATAAAATTAACACATCTTTAAACTCTCAAAGGTCCCTGCTGTATTGTATGGGTGACGCGTCATATCAAAACTAGTCATATGTCACTTCTTTTTCTTTTTTTTTTTTTAACATTTCCAGACTCATTCTGATGTTTCATTTATTCTAGTATTATGCTTAATTTTCCAGCGACATGTCCAGAAAAAACTCATATTAATTCTTGTGAATCAAAGGTACAGGGTATATACAAACCAATTTTTAACAAAATTTTGAAATCAACAATTTTCTTTTTTTTTAACATTTCACTATTTGGATTCTGATGTTTCATTTGGTTAAAGATTTCTAGAATATAAATAATTTATTCTAGTATTATGCTTAATTTTCCAAAATTATGTGATTCAGTTTTCACATCCTTATTTGACAGAAGTACAAAATATGTTCACTATGTCAGTCAGTACTTTCTTGAAACCTTAGTAAAAGTAATATAATATTTAAAAGTGTTACCATAACAGTAAGTTTACAAAACAGGAGAATTATACCACTCTATACTTACAAACATTTCAAATCAACAGATGAATTCAAATGCCACTAAAATAATGTTTACATTTGATTACTTAAATTATTATTTTTTTTTTTTTTTTTTTTTACTAAATATTCTAACAGTAATTAATTATATTTTAATTATATCACACTGTATTTTAAAAACAGCAGATGGAGAAACTTTTTATTCAGTATTCTAGCCATTAATTAAATTAATTGACTCAGTATTCGCAAACGGTAAGTCCAGAGTTCAGTCCTCAGTAAAGATTATACACATTTAAAAGAATATCTCTAACAGTATATGAATTTTTTAATTACAGCACTCAGGACTTACAAATGGTAGGGAGATGTCTCAAATCTCGGCAAAGGTAATACGAATGTCAACACAATTACATCATTCAATATTGTTAAACAGCATAGCGAGTGTTAAAACCACAGTAATGATAATTTTGGTTACTTTTAAAACAATCATTTTTCCTAATGGTAATTAATCAAAACTGGTCCATTATGCTTCTTTGCAGATATAATGCTGGCAAAGACAATGTTTGCATTTAGTTATTTACTTAACTACTTTTTTCCTTTTTCGTAAAGATTCTAACAGTAATTATTATTATTATTATTATTATTATTATTATTATTTATTATTATTTTTTTTTTATTTTATTTTTTTTTAATGTTTTTTTCAAAGTTAAATATTCTAAAAATAATTAACAAAACTTTATTCAGTACACTAAAACAATAGAGAGAGGTTTCCAAATATAATGTAATATTTAAAATAACTATCACTCCATACTCACAAAACACAATGTATTGTTCATGTTTAAAAAAAAAATTCACTTTTCACCAAATATTCTAAAATATGTTAATTACGTCACCCTATTCTTACAAACAGTAGGTAGTGGGTGCAAACACAGTAAAAAATAATGTTCATATTCAGAACAAACATAGTTACTTTCTAATCAATATTCTGGCACTAATTAACCAAAATGTTAATTACCTCACTCGACACTTACAAAAACAGCAGGAAAAAGATGGTTCAAACAAGATAATGTGATATGAAATACATTTAAAAAAAAAAAAATCATTTTCACTTTTTACTCAACAGGCTAACAATGCATAACCAAAATATGTTAATTATCTCAATTAATACTTACAAAACTGGCAGATACAGAGTTCAAATCTGAGTAAAATTACAACGTAATAATTTTTTTTTTTTAAAAAAAAAACCTCTGTGTTTAACTCAGTCTCCAACTGCAACTTGTGAATTACGTGGTCTACAACAGCAGCAGCAGCAACCTTTTAAATCAACAGGAGTAAACCAAATCCATAAATGAACAGCTGCAGTTTTGTGTCAAAAGTTCCGGGAGTTGAGTTATATCAGCATTTTCATCTAATAAAATGTTTCTGAAGCGGTTGTCGACTTCTGTCACAGCTGCTTTTGTGGAAATGCACTGGCTTAGTTTTTTTAATTATTATTATTATTGTTAGTCATAGTAGTAGTAGTAGTAGTAGTATTTGTTTAAAAAAATTAGTATTGTGAATCTCAAATGAACCGTTTAAAAAAAATAAAAAATAAAAAATAAAATAAAATATTTGAAGCAGTCAGCATTTTTGAAAAGTAATTTAAAAATAAATGATTTCCATAAAAAAAAGTTTTATTATTATTATTATTGTTATTGTTGTTGTTATTGTTGTTGTTGTAAAGTTTTAGCATATTAATCAAAGATATAAAATATGAGAAAAAATACATTTTCAAAGATTATTTTAGTAGTAGCAATAGCATTATATCATTGATTCCAAAAAATTAAATAAATAATAAATAATAATAATAATAATAATAATAATAATAATAATAATAATAATAATAATAATAATAAATAAATAAATAAATAAATAAATCAGAAAAATCCTTTGCATGCAGGTGAGGTTTTATTACCTTTTTTTTTTTTTTTTTTTTTTTTTTTTTTTTTTCTGTAGAAAATTATTATTTGTTTTTGCATTATTAAAAACCTCTGTACATCTGTACATCTGTACATCTCTGGCATTAATAAATTAGTCTGCATCCTCATCAACAACATGTCACATATGTTTCCTGAACTTTTTTGCACAAAAATAAATCACCAGTCTGTCTCACATACTTTGTAACAACTAGATTTTCCATGTTGATCTACTCTGTAACAACTGCATGCTGATCTACTATGAAGCAACTCCATGTTGATCTACTCTGTAACAACTCCTTGTTGATCTACTCTGTAACAACTCCTTGTCGATCTACTCTGTAACAACTGCATGTTGATCTACTCTGTAACAACTCCTTGTTGGTCTACTCTGTAACAACTGCATGTTGATCTACTCTGTAACAACTCCTTGTTGGTCTACTCTGTAACAACTCCATGTTGATCTACTCTGTAACAACTCCATGTTGATCTACTCTGAAGCAACTCCATGTTGATCTACTCTGTAACAACTCCTTGTTCATCTACTCTGTAACAAGCCAATGTTTGTCTACTTTATAACAACTTCATGTTGATCTACTCTGCTACAGCTCCGTGTTGATCTGATCTGTAACATCTCAGTGTTCATCTATTCTGTAACAACTCCACATTCATCTACTCTGTAATAACTCCATGTCAATCTACACTGTAACAACTCCATGTCAACCTACTCTGTAACAACTACATGTTGATCTACTCTGTAACAACACCATGTCGATCTACTCTGCAACATCTCCATGTTCATCTACTTTGTAAACATCGCCATGTTCATCTACTCTGTAACATCTCCATGTTCATCTACTCTGTAAACATCTCCATGTTCATCTACTCTAACATCTCCATGTTCATCTACTCTGTAAACAGCTCCAAGTTCATCTACTCTGTAAACATCTCCATGTTTGTCTACTCTGTAACATCTCCAGGCATACATCTACTGTAAATAACTCCATGCCCATGTATTGAATTACTCCAGGCAGACGACATCGTTGATAACAACACCTGAGTAGATCAACTCAGTAAACGATAAGACTATTAATACCTGTAACAAACTCGCTGAACATTAGCATAAATCAACACTAAACTAAAGCTCCCGGAAATAAATTTAGTACACATAATAAAAAAATAATAAAAAAACAACAAAAAAACAAAAAAACTAACAAATTATAAACTGACAGATAAACGCTAAGCTTCATTTAGTCGCAGTAAATTGCGGAACTAACATGCATCAGTGAAGTCACAGGGCATGAAGAGAAATGGAAACAAACCTTCGTCCAGTAGTCTAAATTCAGCATCCTCCATTTCAATGGTCGCTACCCTTTTTCGTTGCCTTGTAGTTGTGGCTGGATTCATTCTGTCGATTTTTTTTTTTTTTTTTTTTTCTTTCGAACCCTGCTTAGCTGGATATATCTCTAGGAACACTCGGTTCTTTACAGTCTGGTGCAAAAATGAAAGTCATACTGGTAATATTTAGTTTTCTGTTGTTAATTAGCAACCAGTGGGGGAGGGGGGAAAAAGAATTAGTGTGTGTGTGTGTGTGTGTGTGTGAGTGTGTGTGTGTGTGTGTGTGTGTGTGTGTGTGTGAAGAAAAGAAAATTGGTAACGATTGATGAGTTAAAATTTAGGAAAGATTATACAAAGAATGACATAGAAAGAAGATTTGAATTAAAAAATAAAAATCAATACGTAAAACAAAAAAAATAAAATAATAATAAAATAAAATAAACTAAAATAATAATAAAATAAAATAAAATAAAATAAAATCAAACGAATAATTGTTTTTTATTAAATTAATAATTTAAAATTAAAAAAAAAAAAAAATTCAATAAAGATAAATAAAGTAAGTAACTAATATCTAACAACAGTATCAGTACTATTAGTGCTACTACTGTTAATAATAATAACAATAACAACAAGACTAGTGAAGATGAAAATAACACTGATAACACATTATTTTATTCTAGAAACAACACAGAATACATAAACAAAAATATATCTAAATAAATAAATAAATAAATATAACATTTAAATATCTAAATTTAAAATATATATATTATATAAAAAGAAAAAAAATAATATCTAATACTATTTATGATCCTCAAACCTCAACAGAAAAAGGATAAAAAAAAATCTTAAAAACCCATAGAAAATACTATCAGTATATAAGCAAGAAAATCCTGTTTATTAAAATCACAATCAATAACCGACTCTGCCTGTTTCTGCAATCCTGTATAGAAAATCCTTCTTACTAGTGAAAACTCAAAAGCTCATAAATTGTACTTGCACAATGTCGTGGACAGTTTTACTGCTTAGCAAGGTATTCGAGACATCTGCTACATTCAGGCATTGTACAGCACACAGAATTCAGAGATCTCAGTTAACCAGTGTTTACTATTTACGACAAAATGTCTACGCACTGTTAAAAAGATAATAATTGACAACAAAACATTATTAAGGCAGTTTTTTTTTTACATTATTATCAATCAGTAGTAACATTGCCACGGATGAAGATTCTAAAATGACGCAAGAAAACAATTGACAACAAAACAAAATTATTAAAACGATTATTATTATCACCACTGAATTGTAGGTATGGATAAAGAGACTATGATAATACCTTGTCACATTAAATAATTGACAACAAAACACATTATTAAAACGATTATTATTATCACCACTGAATTGTAGGTATGGATAAAGAGACTATGATAATACCTTGTCACGTTAAATAATTGACAACAAAACACATTATTAAACTAGTTATTAATCACATCACTGAATTAATATCACGGATGAAGATTCTGATATCAATTCCAATGATAAAGAATGACAAAGAAAACAACTGAAAATAAAAATAATTATTAAAATAGGTTTTAAGCCAACAGAATCATTGCCACAGATGTAAAGTCTATTACGACAAACACACTGTCAAAAATAAAAAATAAAAAATAAAAATAAAAAAATACTTGCGACAAAAGATTATTACGACAGTTATTATTGATAAGACAGAATTACTTTCATGGATTGAAGATTCTAAATGTCAAAAAGGTTTAAAAATAATAATTACAAAATATTTACCCTCCTTTATACAATTTTTATACAAGATCAGTACATCTTTTTTATTGCAAAATTTTACTATAAATAACTGATTGCATTTATTATACCAGACTCTGCATATCTTTATGACATTTATGACCAGAAAGTTTGTTTTGTTATTTATTTTTTATACTTTTATGCTGTAAAAATGAAGAAACCTGAAAAATATTACACACAGACTAATTTTTTATGTATCTGTATCATATTAAATATTATTTTGCTAATGAGAAGGAAAAAAAAACAAAAAAGAAAGGTGGAAATTATTTAATGTCAGTATGTTGCCTGGGTCAAAACAGTAATTGTTATTAAATATCACACTGCATATCAGAAGCAAAAATTCCTATAGGAGAGATGGAAATTATATACTGGAATGTTCTCCCATTACTCCTACTTATATATCCTTACCAACTGTGTACATATATGCATACATAGACACACACACACACACACACTTGGTAAGGCTATATATATATATATATATATATATATATAGATATATATATATGATGAGTTTTCCTTGGGGGTAAGTAATAATATATACACTGACAGTGGCAATTATAAAATGTAAAAATATAGAAAAAAAAAAATAATGAATTAAATTAATTTGTCGTTGTTGTTGTTGTTGTTATTATTATGCAAATATAATGTAAATAATAAAAACATAAATTTTTTTTTTTTTTTAAAGTAATAAAATATTAAATAAACTTTTAAGCTCCTAGGAAGTTCCTCTAGCTATAAATAGTAACTGACCTAATATAAAGATTTGGTCACACGAAGAAAAAAACAAAACTAAAATTACTTCTGTAGATAAAGTATGTGGTTAAATACAAAATGTGTGTGTACAGTGTGACATATGTTGGTATATTAACATGTGGTCACCTACCTGCTACATACAGACTGAGTACTACATGTGCTGGACAGGGGTTTTATCAAAAGTAACAAAAGGTCACATGATTATATCAGATTTATTATACGTACACATGGAGTATGTCTTAGACATGGGTTTTATTAAAAGTGGCAATATTTCACATGGTCAGATCAAACTAATTTATCTGTAGATAGTGTTTTTGGCCAGGGGTTTTATCAAAAGTAACAATATGTCATACAATCATCTAAAAATACTTTATCTAAAGAGACTGTTTTTAGGTAGGGGTTTTACCAAAAAGCAACAATATGTCAAATCGTCAAAATAATTTATCAACAGATTGGATAGGGGTTTTATCAAAAGTAACAAAATGTCACATGTCATCTCAACATCTAGACATACAGGACAACAATAACAATATTTGATAAGGTCATTTTTAAAATATGAATAAGAAATAAAACAGGTAACAGAAGAGAGTAAAATAATAAAACCTCTCTCTCTAACTTTCTCTCACTCTGCCTCTCTTTCTCCTTCTTTCTCTTGTTGTTTTTAGTATTAATTAATTTATTACTTCTATTTAAAATAATCTCATTTGTAGAGGTTCACAACACTTTAAACTTTTAAATACTGTTTCATTACGAAATAAACTATATGTATGTGTGTGTCTGTATGTATATATATATACACACACACACATATACAGACACACATACAAACTTACCACAATCATTATGCATATTATTACTATTATTATTATCATTATTATAATTTTCATCTAATACTCCATTTAAAGGCCAGCAGAAAACAAAACAGGGAACATTATAGATTCAGGATAATGAACAAAATCACAAGTTATAATAACACACACATACAAGAAAAAAAAAAAAAAAGAGAATGGATTAAAAACTGAAAGAAATGAAAAAGAAATACTGACTTTTTTTTGTAATTAGCAGTTCATTTGTTGACACATTCATTGCCTGCTATGACTTTTCTATTTTTTTTGACACATTCATTAAGTAATTAGCAGTTCATTTTTTGACACATTCACCTTGCCTAAGTAAATATGACTCTTTCTCACTTTTTCTGACACATTCACCTTGCCTAAGTAAATATGACTCTTTCTCACTTTTTCTGACACATTCACCTTGCCTAAGTAAATATGACTCTTTCTCACTTTTTTTGACACATTCACCTTGCCTAAGTATATATATGACTCTTTCTCACTTTTTCTGACACATTCACCTCCTCTATCACAATTTTCACTTTTTCTGAACATCAGTTGGATGAAAACACTGAATTCAAGATACATAATTAATATACAGTTTGCAAAAGTTGCCAAATTTTGAAAAATTTTATTTATTTGTTTATTTATTCATTTATTATTAATAGGTTCACAATTCTGATGTATGCCATTTTAAAGCTTTACATGAAGTAAATATTAAATAATAGTAATGTAATTTTCTGATGGTTTAATGTATTATTTGTTTACTTTTTATTTTAATTCCTTTGTATTTTTTTTTTTAAATATTTACTTATTTATTGATTAATGTTATTAACATTATTATTATTATTTTTATTTTCATTACATTAATTATTTTAATCTTATTATTTTGAAAGTTTTTTGTTATTTTTATTTAAGTGGCCCATTTGATTACAGTGCACAAGTATCACCGTTTGATAGTAACACAACAAAGTGATATGTGGCTGTCACTAAAGGATATAATGCATTCTTATCTGCGTCTCTACTGTTATAATACTAAGGGGTCTGTGAGTGCATACATGGGTGCAAGTGTTTCAGCATGCGAACATTCGAGTTCATTCAAAATAATAATAATAATAGTGAATTAAGACTGAAGCACTCTGCATTTTACTTAATTATAATATAATGATTTTTTAAATTTATTTATTGTTTTTATTAGTATTATAATTTTTATTTTATTTTTTTGTTTGTGAAATAGCAGGATGTTGCCAAGTTGTATGTAATTAATTATTTAAAAACAATATAAAGATTTTGTTATTATATTTTAATTATTTCAAATTGAAGCAGTATTCTAAGCAATATTCTGTCTGGCATTATAATTACAAAGTATTGATTATTATCATCATCTTCCGCTGTTAATGTCAACTATACTAGAAAGAGTTAAGTCCCTTCGATAAACAAGTAAAATAAATAAAATATTTATTCTAAAAAAATATGCGTTCGTTTACTTTGCCATGAAAATAATAAGTTTTATACAAATGCATATATATTCTTAAAACATGATCATCTGAAGACTGCAGATATTGCCCACGTTTAATTAGGAAAAACGATCGCACACTGTCTCTGATTAAAGCGAAATGCAAATAATAAATGAAAAAAATTAAAATATAAAATAATATTTCTGACCCCGTTTCGGAGTTTGACAATCTTACCAGGCAGGAACGAAACCTCCTCTATTTCGTTGTCCGACATCATGAGTTCTTCAGGCTGATTAAAAATTCAAGAATTAATTTTTATATTTATTTATAATCGTCTACATGTTCTATCGCGAAATCGAGCAGACTACTTTTTTCTCTTCTTCCTCTCGTATGGGTGTGAATATTCGAGATAACAGTTATTATCTCCCTTGTGTTGAATTTTTTTCTTTTTTTTAAATTTCTTTATTTTTTTTTTTTTTAAATCGACATATTTTAGAAAATTTTAAATATAATATCAAAACACTTAAAACGCGTTTTATTTTTCAAATTCTACATAAAGATGATTAATCGATAAAATAAAAATAAGTTAAAAATAAAAACATAAACCGCGTATTTTAGGCGAATTTTAATTCTTTTCGTTTATATTATTTATTTCAAAGCTTAAGCTTTACTTTAGTTAAGCCAATTAAAACATAGCTGAAATCGCCATTGATATCGAAACAAAAACAAGAAATTATCTTTTTAAAAATTTAATTATTTAGTACATCAAAATCATGTAGTCATTTTCATAATTATTAAATACAGCAGTTTCTACAGCCACATAAAATTTGAATTGTCTCAGCAGCTACCCTATCAGAAAAGTGACTCTATGTTATGAGCTAATAATCGCGATTTTATTTATTTATTATTTTACGAAAATTCTATATACCTATAAATCTAAATTAAAAAAAAAAAAGTGTTTTGTATTATTAGTTTCTGTGTATGTGTGTATGTGTATGTATAAATATGCACACGCACGCACACATATATATTATGTATGCATGACCACAATTACACACGTGACTTTAGTTATATATGAGTATGTAAATGTGTCATGTGTGTCTGCGTGTGTGCGTGTGTCTGTATTTGAGAGAGAAAGTATATTTATATGTACGTTCACTTACGTTTTTATGTGTGTACATATGTATGAATTTACATGTTATTCCATATGCGGTTTCGACAATCGCATAAAACTGCAATTTAAATCAATAGTTTCAATGAAAGACGTTGAATTAAGTTCCAAATATGAAATTTTTAGTAATAATAATAATAATAATAATAATAATAATAATAAAACGTTATTAGACCAATAAAGATGGCGTATGAATGACAACAATAGCTGTTTACACTGCACCATAAATACCGTGCTAGGATTAATCTATATTGTTTTTACACTTGTGCCATGGATAACGTGCATGAACCAACAGTTTCTGTTTATGCAGAGAGACTCATTCATCACTTTTACTTTGGTAAGTTTAGATTATAGCTATTGATGTTTCAGTAAGTTTTAAATATTAACTATTATGCTTCAATACTCGGGTTATTTTATAATGTTTAAATTTCCGTGGTGTTCAGTACGAAAAACAGTAACAATAGTTATTGTTATAGCAGCAACGATGATGATGATGATGTGTGATATTGATGATGATGTTTTAAGTATAAGTTTAGCTAAAATTATAACAAAAATTCAAACGAAGTGCTTTGTTTGACTGCTTCTTCTTTGAGGTGAGAAGTTAAATTTTCAAATGGAAACAGACAGAGTGTGTGGGTAGTGGTCTGAATTCGACAGGTCATGCATATTACCCCACCCTCTCCTACCAGAAATAAAATATTAACGAAATTTAATTAATATAATTTTAGGATATTTGTAAATAACAAGCTAAAAAAAAAAAAAAAAAAAAAACAAAAAAAAAAAAAAAAAAAAAAAAAAAAAAAATCCTTTAAAATCTGATAAAGAATAAATATATATTTTCATTGATAATGTAAGTAATAATAACAAAAAGAACACATTATGCAAAATGATATAATATCATGAATTATGAATTCCTTAATCAGTGTGCAAAATGTTCTTAATGCGAATATTCAACTAGATAATTTTATTCATGGCAGGAAGCGAAATCATTTTTGTTTAGCAATATCGTAAAGTTTTCTTGCAAAACAATTGAAATGTTTTTTTAAAAATAATATAAAATATAAGAAAATAATTTCACTGAAAAGAAAAACAGGTTCAAGCAGTTTTGTAACAGTATCCTGTATTTTCGTTTGCTTCAGCTTTCTTTGGGAAATAATAATAATAATAATAATAATAATAATAATAATAATAATAATAATAATAATAATAATAATAAATTGACAGAAAAGAAAGGGGGAGAAAAGAAGAAGAAGAAGAAATGAAAACAAAAAAATAACAACTTCCTCCCAAGAAATTGTTAACGGATAAATAAGGACATTATTTTGTGTCCACTGGAACAGTTCGCAGAATGCAAGCATACTTTGTTTTTTAAATTTAATGCACATTACAACCTTTATTTAAATTTTTAAATTTCTACAAATATTATAATTATTATTGGGTTAGCAATATCTGTTTATTGGTACTGATTATAAGTCGATATTATAAGATTTTTACCCCCACACTCATGTCATCTATTTTTTATTTTTTATGTTTCTGTGTATACAATCGTGACTCGTATGTTTTCTTGTATTTCTAAAAATTACAACTCGGAAGAAAAAGGAAAATAGAAACAATAAAAGGAAATGCTGTGAATATCAATTTCCTGGGATAATGAAATTCTGTGTAATGAAAACGACTCGTGATCTGTAAATCGGATTTAATTGTGCGAAATAGTCAGAACGAGGTCAACACAAATCATAAATTCCCGGTCTATGGGAGATAACTCTATTTTCCACTTAAAACAAAAAAAAAAATAGAAAGTAATGTTAAAATAGAAAAAAATACTAAGTACCACACACACACGTGTATAAACACACAAACATACATATAATATTAATATAAAAATTAATATGTTATTCAAGTTATTGTGGTGATATATATATATATATATGAACATAATAACAACTTTTTATAATGGAAATATTTTCCTTTAACTTTACTATCATACATTGAACTTGCAACGATTTTTTTAAGAAATTAAGAAAAACATTTACCCTGCACACACGCACACACACACACACACTGACAGACACTATTAACCAATAGTATTAACTTAAGAAATCTCTATTGTGCAAACCCATTTCACTACTCTTTCTTTTTCCTTTATTTTCAGTAATAAATACTTCTAAAATATTACTAAAACATTAGGTTTTGGGTACTGTTTAAACATCATAAACTTTATTTCAGTCGTCCTTAAATTCGTCATAAATACTGACGTCCTTTTTAACTTGTGACACAATTTCTGTACTCTGCTCAGTTTCTTTACTAGCAAACATTTTATCGTCAAGTTCACTAGATTCCTCACTCCCACTGGATCTGCCAGATAAAACTGTTGCTTTACTGGCAGCCATTTTGTTCCCTTGCTCTGTTGTGTGAAATGTGTCGTTTGAGATGTCTGACTGAGAATTTGTTTTGTCACCACACTGTATGCTGGAGGTCATGTCCTTCATCCACATTTCCCTTCTTTCTGATTCAACAGTGTCCTGCCTGGATTGGCTGTCTAAAACAAGCTGACCAATCAAATTTGTCGTCTCATTACGCTGACGAATCAGACGGTCTCTTGTTTCATTATGCTGACTAATCAGATCTGTTGTTTCACTGCGCTGACCAATCAGATCTTTCGTGTCATCACCACGTCCAATCAGATCTTTTTTCTCATCATGCTGACCAATTAAATGCTCTGTATCATTGCTCTTGACTTTTTGATCTACTGAATCTTGATACTGGCCTATATTGTCTGCTGACATTTCAGAGGCTGGTTTTTGATCTTGTGACTCTGTGAGCTGGTTTGTCTGTGACTGATGTTCTTCGTGAATTGCCCGCCATCTTGAAGAGTCACTTTTAGGCAGCAAGAACTGTTCCTTACATTCAGGTGATGAAGAATTTTCTGTGAACCATGAGTCTTTAGAAACTGCCTGCAAAAATAATTTAAAATGCAATTACAGTGAATAATGAAAAAGAAAAAGAAACAAAAAGACTTATTTATCTTGATTTAGATGTGTGTGTGTGTGTGTGTGTGTGTGTGTGTGTGTGTGTGTGTGTGTTTTTCTGAGTGTAAAAGTACTACAGTTCAGTTGTGTACCTAGAGGTAAACTAAAAGATAAATAACAAGTAAATCTCACTATAAACATAGATTCAGTGAAAATTATAATTAACACAATTAACACAAAAAGAACTGATGTTAATGTATGTCTGATTCTATATTTTATTAATTTTTTTCTCACCTGTTGCTTGTCACTGATTCCCTCAAAGAGAGCCTGTGCCAACTGTTCTTTCTTCTGCTTCAATTCTGCTTCCTTTTAAAACAAGTAGAAAATCACTGATGCAGAGATAAACAAACAAACAAACACATACATAGACATACACACACACACACATATATATATATATGTACATATACAGATAGACAGAAGTAGGACCATCTTTAGAGACAAATACAGAGGTAGATAAGATAACTGAAAACAGATAAGCTACATTCTTTGCAAACTGTTATTAGGTTAAATAGATATATAATACACAGGCCACCTGCCCATAACAGCCACTATGAAGCATGCTTATTGAACTTCTTTCTTTATCTGTGCTCTGTAGAATGGCCACCTGTCAAATACAGCCAGTAGCCACAAATTTTCAAAAAAATGTAAGATTTTAATTACAAATATAGATCAAGAGAGAGAGAGAGAGAGAGAGAGAGAGAGAGAGAGAGATTATATTTAGGCTCACAGACATATATAAGGTACATACACACTACATAGATAGGTGTGTTTAAGAAATGTGTTGATAACAACAACTAAAATACCTGTGGAATTGTTACTTTGTCGCTGTCTGCTTGCTGACAGATCAAACCTTCCTGTCCCCAGACCCTCCTAACTCCAGACATGTTTAGACCTGTCAGTCTACAAGACAAACACATAGAAAATAACTAACTAGATCATGTCTATTTTGATGTGTTTAAAGCATCTCTGTAGCAGAATGAGTGATGTACACGTGTGTGTCTTTCTTTCATATGTTTTATATATTTATATATATATATGAGAGAGAGAGAGAGAGAGAAGAGAGAGAGATATAAAGAATGAAAGAGCACGCAGACATTAGACATTTTTGATATCACTTGTACCTGGTTTGACTTGAATGGTCTGTTTTTCCCGATCCGGACGAGTTCTCCGACTGGACAGATGTTGTGACATCACTGGACTTTGCAGGTGAAACCTCGCGATAATCTGACTGATACACTGCCTCCGACAGATTCGCTGAAACAACAGTAACCATATCAACCATTGCAGAAGATAAATAAACAAACAAATAAATGAATGAATGAATGAATGAACTGTATGAATGAATAAATGAATGATTGATTGAATGAATGAATAAATGAACAGTATGAATGAGTGACTGAATAAATAAATAAATAAATAAAAGCTAATTCAAATCAAACAAATGCTTATTATGACTGTTATTTTCACAGCAGCAAAACTATTAATGTTCTAACATTTATTTAATACACAGTAAGTGAATTCTTATATGTGAGATCACTTTTAGTGACTGGAACAGTAAAGATTAGTGGCATTAAACAGTAAAGATTAGTGTTATTAAACAGTAAAGATTAGTGTTATTAAACAATAAAGATTAGTGGCATTAAACAGTAAAGATTAGTTGCATTAAACAGTAAAGATTGGTTGTATTAAACAGTAAAGATTAGTGGTATTAAACAGTAAAGATTAGTGGTATTAAACAGTAAAGATTAGTGGTATTAAACAGTAAAGATTAGTGGCATTAAACAGTAAAGATTAGTGGTATTAAACAGTAAAGATTACTGGCATTAAACAGTAAAGATTAGTGGCATTAAACAGCAAAGATTAGTGGCATTAAACAGTAAAGATTGGTGTTATTAAACAGTAAAGATTCATTAAACAGTAAAGATTTTTAACAGGTGTGTACTTAGATTCTGAAACATTTGTTCTAACATTATTGATCACAACAGATCTTACTTTAGTATAATAATTATAACTAGAAGAATGCATGCATCTGCAGAATTATAACAAAAGCAATCAACATGGCATCAAATGATATACAAAGAATTACAACAATATATCCACAGAATTACACTTACAGGATTCCTATATACTTAATTATAGTTTCCACAAATAATTTTAATACAACATTCCTAAATGTAGCCTAGTATTCAAAGAATTGCAACTGCATTATCCCTAAGCATAACACAATATTCTAGAATAATTGTATGTAACCATGTTTCAACATGACTGTAAATATCCTAAGTACTATGTCTATAGGTGTAACCATAGTAACTGTATATCATAGCAACGTGATTCATTAATTTTTCATTTTATACAGAGGACTTCCAAAATAACATTTCTTACAATTACTGGTCTCTTGTTGCCGTAGAGATTTTATTCTGTAAGGCACTGCACCATTTTCTATTGCCATGGCGACATCATCGTCAAGGAAAGACAATGTAAAATCACACTGGAAATAAAATATTTAAAAATTTGAAATTCTCGGATTTAATTTATCCAGTATTTTTTATCATATATTTGTTCTTTAAATTATAGAAATAAAATTAACCATCTAGATGCATTTTTTTTTTAAATGATATATGTAAAATGGATGAAAAAATATAATTTGTCAGTGAAAGTTGATGTTGTTGTTGTTACTAATATCAAATATAAATGTATTGCTTGTTGTGAATTCATTTCTGTTAAGAAACTGTTTTTTGTTTTTGTTTTTTTTACCGTTTTATTATTCTTTTCTTTTCTTGGAATATTCACAGACAAGTTGATCAGCTGTCTCAGTTCAGTCACTTTCTGCAAGAAAATTAGAATGTTCTGTTAGTTGTTAGGACATTAAGAATTATAACTTATTTTTATGTTTTTTAGAGTATGAATTGTTAATAGCACCAATAAAAAAAACCTAAAGTGACAATTCTACCTATTTTGAATTTATGAAATTTAATATAAAAAAATACAGACAGACAGACAGATAAGAAGTGAAAAAAAGCTTGATAATGTGGGTTAGTTTGTAAGTTATTGGAGTGAAGGACAGAAAGATATTTCCATATTCATATAATTAATGGTGGAAAATAATAATAATAATAATCATAATAATAATAATAATGTTGATGATGATGATGAAGATGATAATGATTAAGATAATGACAATAATAATAACAATAATAATAATAATAATAATAATAATAATTATTATTATTATTATTATAACAACAAATTTGTTTATTGCATGTCAAAACACAGTTATTCAAACACATTTTATTTTTGAACTATCAACTAAATAATTAATAACAATTTCTTATCAAACAACAACAATAAATAATAATAAAAAAAAAAAAATCAATGATGCACATTTTCTCATGTACCTGTTTAAGAAAAGAAGCAGTCAAGGGGAGATCACTGATGCTGGCTAACACCATCGACTGGTCATCTGAAGACAACGACTGTGTCACGACAAACGTTGTTAACGCACAGAGAATCAAGGCAGATAACTCTTCATCCGTCTGCTTTTGCGACAAGAGGTGAAGCAGAACTGGAACAACAGCAGAAGAATTTCCTAAATCGTGACTCGTCTGTCCTGTCACCTGTAAAAATATCACCTGAGTTAAACCTGATTCAAGTCTGAATTACTGTTTCTTAAGAGGGAAATCTTATCAAAAAGATAAATCATAAAATACTGAACTGCAATTTTCATATCATTAATTAGTTAATTAATTAAATAATAATAATGAAAATGAAAATGATAGTAATAATGATGATGATGATGATGATGATGATACTACTACTGTTAATAATGTTAATAATTATTTTAACTATTTACAGTATTCACTCTGAGTAAAACTTCCAAACATTTAAACAACTAATTTATTAAAATACTTAGATATATATGTGCACACTGACTCACAAACACACACATTCTCACAAAGACAAACACGCAAAACACACACACACACATACAGATGCACAACTTATCCATACCTAGCCGTACACACAAACAAATCCACACATACACAAAAGACCCCCCCCCCACACAGACACACCCTGCTGACTCCCCCCACACAGACACACCCTGTTGACTCACCCACACAGCCAGTTTAAGAACTGTTGTTGGGGAAGTGTTTTCTTGTAGACATGTCAGATATTTCTCATTCAGATACAGTCTGAAATCTTCATCAAACTGATGATAATCTGAAAAAAAACCATAACAAACAGTCACAATCAAAGTTTTAGCTTTTATAAAGAACTGTGATTTTAAATAATAATAGTAATGATAATGATAATAATAGTAATAATAATAAAAATTTATATGAAGTAAATGAAATTAAAAAAAAGAATAAGACAAATCAATGAATGAAAATGAAAAATGAATAAATAAATAAATAAATGAAATAAATGAAAAATAAATAAATCAATAAATAAATAAATAAAGAAATAAAAATAAATAAACAAACAAATAAATAAATAAATAAATAATTTTAAATAAATAAATAAAATAAAATAAAAACAATCAAACAAAGTAGATTTACTGTTGAATAACATTGATGGCTTGTCTATACTGGAGCTTAGTGAGAAAGATTAAACAGAGAAATAACTAATAATTAACTATCCATCCATCCATCCATCTATCTAAATAAAAAAATAAAAAAATAAGTAAACAGAATAATTTGTTAAACATAGTTGATAAAGACTGTATTTAACTGAAATCTACTTTCACACAGTAGAAGACAAACAAACAAAACAAACAAACAAACAAACAAATAAACAACTGAATAAACAAGACTTACTGTGCTGAATAAAGTTGCTGACAACTGAAGTTAACTCATCTGTGTTTACACACAACAACACACTGTGCATTGTTTCCATGTACCATCTGAAATCTGGATACAGAGTTCAAAAGTCAAGGTCATTTCAAATAACATTTACTAGTACTAGTACTACTACTACAACAACAACTAACTACTGCCACTACTACAACAACAACTAACTACTGCCACTACTACAACAACAACTAACTACTGCCACTACTACTACAACAACTAACTACTGCCACTACAACAACAACTAACTACTGCCACTACTACAACAACAACTAACTACTGCCACTGCTACAACAACTACTGCCACTACTACAACAACAACTAACTACTGCCACTATTACAACAACAACTAACTACTGCCACTACTACAACAACAACTAACTACTGCCACTACAACATCAGTTATGATTCTGCAATTAGGATGCAGAGTTCCTCTCAGGATAAAGTGAATTTAAATAATATTTATTATTACTACTACAGCAACAACTACCAATGCTACTACTACTACTACTTCTATTACTACTACAGTCAATTTAAATATATCAGTATGTGAAATAATACTTATAAAAATAGATTCCATTACAACAGCTGCTGCTGCTACTAGAACAGCAACAACAACAACAACAACAAATATGATATAAAATCTGGTACTAAACTACTGCTGTTATTACTACTACTACTACTACTACTACTACTACTACTACTACTACTACTACTGCAATTACAATTCAGAAATCAGGATGTAGAGTTTTTGGATGTTAAGGTATTTTACAAGTCACTATATTAATATTTATCAATTTTTTTTATTAAAATACTACTACTACTACTATTACTACTACTACATGCAGTACTTTTACTATGTTACAGTGCAATTCACAATTCAATAAAAAAAAGATGTAAAAGTTTTTAGATGTTATTTTATTTTACAAGTCACTATATTAAATATTTTTATCAATTTTTTTTTTTTTACTACTACCACCACTACTACTACTACTACTACAATTACAGAAATCATTTTCAGTTTTTTTTGGATATACATTCTAGCAACAATAAAAAAACTATATAAAATTCTATAACATCTAAATATATATACACACACATATATATATATGTACACACATGCACACACACATACACATATACATATATATATATATATATAAATATATATGTATATGTATATGTATAAGTATATATATAATACTGGTGATAACAAGAGTGAAATACAAAAGGATATGCTGCAGCAAGTTGGCTTATTTGGTTTGCGATCTCCAACTTGAAATATTTATCAGCAGACTTCATCAGTTGTTCTGTCAGCTTTGAGCAAATTGTGTTTACATTGGACATGTTGGCGATTCCCACCAACAGCTTCAGTGTCTGCGAATACCAGAAAAAATAACAATAATATTCTGTTAATAAGAAATGTGTCAAGTTGTGAGTGGACTAGTTTAGAACAATAACGATTAAAATTAATAGTTTTTTAAAGCAGTATTATTACATAAGGATGTATTGTTATTCTTTTTCTTATTATTATTATACTGTTATTATTATTACGTGTTATTGTTACTGTTATTGTCATCATTATTATTATCTTTATTATCACTATTATTATTATTGTTATTATTATTACTGGTACTATTTTTTTTTACTATTATTATTACTACTATTGTTCTTATTGTTATTATAGTTATTATTATTACTATTACTATTGTTATTTTTCTTATTATTGTTATTATTGTTACTATTATAATTACTATTATTATTATTATTACTATTATTATTATTACTACTGTTATTATTATTATATTATTATTACTATTATTATTGTTATTATTATTATTACTATTACTATTATTATTACTATCATTATTACTGTTATTATTATTACTATTATTATTATTATTATTACTATTATTATTACTATTATTATTATTACTATTATTACTATTGTTATTATTATTGTTATTATTGTTATTATTATTGTTATTATTACTATTGTTATTGTTATTGTTATTGTTATTTTCATTGTTATTGTCATTGTCATTGTTTGTTATTACCTGTCTCTGAATGGCTTCATCCTGCTCATCGAGACATTCGACCACTGTCACCTGGTGACTGGTTGCATAGACTGGGTCCACTCTGATCAGTGCAGACAGTGCTTTTATCCCTACAGTCAGAAAAAAACCAGTCTACTTCAACTTCAGTTATTATACAAATTGTGTAATTTATTATCTGTTTCTAACTAAACGACTCCTTTAATAATTAGTAACCAAACAATAAAAAATAAAATAATAATTAATAATAAAAATAAGGAATTTTTTTATTTTTTATTCTTTTCTTTTTTATGGGATAAAGAATAGTGTTTACTTACATTATTTATGCAATAGGGTTTACTTTATTTGATGTGATAATGATAATAGTTCAATTTCATTTTTATAATCTCACACCATATTTTCGTCTGTTACTATGAAATAGCAAAGTAAATAAAACATTTCAGTGTTGTATTTTTTTTTTTTGCATATTCAGAACTAGTGACAACTAAGTCATTATAAACATGATAGACAATTTTCTAATACTTAAAACATCATGAGTATCATAAAAATGGCAGCACCTCACTATTTTTCATATCTACTCTTTGTACCTATTTTTTGTCATTAGACTTCATTATTAGTCAAGCAAGAAAAAAATTAAAAATATAAGAAAACGTACACTTTATGACAAAAATAGGTTTGAAGAGTTTCCTAAAAAAAAAAGAGTTATAGAAAGAAAGTGTGTACCTAGATATCGAAGGTTGTGGCTTGAAGATTGTAAAAATCTCTTCACACATTTTGACACTTCATTCAGTAAGTCTGAGTTCGGTTTTACTGATGTTGTTGTGATAATACACTCGTACAAGACAGCTGAAAACAGAGTTTTTTTAATTATATTGTCTGTCAACAGTAAAGAATCAGTATGTGAGAGAGAGAGAGAGAGAAAGAGGCAAGATATATATAAATATACATCATTGTGTAAAATAATATTTATTACTACAACTACTACTACTTCTATTGCTACTACTAACTACTACTGCTACTACTACTATTACTGCTATTGCTACTACTTCTGCTACTACTAGTACTACTGCTATTGCTACTACTACTATTACTTCTACTGAGAGAGAGAGGAGTCAAGATATATATCTAAAATCATTGTGAGAAATAATATTTATTACTACATCAAGTACTACTAATCCTATTACTACTGCTACCGTTACTACTACTATGACTACTTCCTACTACTACTGCTACTGTTACTACTACTATGGCTAAATCTGGATACACAGTTTTTAGATGTTATTTTTTGAAGTTATTTTAAATATACTGGGGGGGGGACAAGATAAAATGTATATAATCTGCTACTACTATTGCTGCTACTACTACTTCTACTACTTTTGCTATTACTATTAATACTACTGCTACAACTACTACAGCTACTGGTATTATTACTACTACCAACTACTACCATTGTTTTGAAATTAAGAGGCTGTGTTTTTGAATGTTACAGTATTTACAAGTCAGTTTAAAATATATGAAATAATATTTATAAATAATATATATATAAAACAGAGAGTAAGCTTGAGAGACAGACAGACATACAAACAAACTCAGACACACATACACATACAATTTCTTACCATAAGCAATATTTTCTTTAAGCTGATGCCTAATTAGAACTTCAGATAAAACTGGGTACATCATGTGACTCAAACTAAATGAATAAATACATTTTTGTTATTAACAATAACATTTGAAATAATACTCATATAAAAAAAAAAAAAAAAAAAAAAAAAAAACTCAAGTTGTGCAATCCTGTTTACAAGACACAAATAAATGATTTAATTTTCCTTCTTACTCTACCAAATTATTGCTTTATCTGTTTGTGAATTTTTTTTCTATTGGTTGCCAATCTTTGTTACCAATAAAGTTAATTCATACATGTGAATATATCCATATCTATACATACATCTGTACATATTATTTATCTTTAGTCTGTGTGTGAGAGAGAAAGATTTTGCTAATTATAATATATTTTTTTTTTACCTTACCTTTCAGAAACAGATCCTAGCAAACCTAAGATCCTTAGCAACTGAATCTGTAACCATGGTAACGGGATCCTCCGATATTCGTAATCAGAAGGGAATGACCTGTCTATGACCTGGTGCAGAATTTTAACTAAACTCTCTCCTACACTTACATATTTTTCTGGATCTTTCTTTAAATTATAAAATATAGTAATTATTAGCATGAAACTGTATTATAAACAAATAAATAAATAAATAAATAAATAAATAAATAGTGTATGGATGAACTGATGTAGTATTTCAACCAAATCATACATAGCTGTATTCAAAGTATACATAAGCTGATTATTAATATTAATAACTGATAATAATAATAATAATAATAATAATAATAATAATAATAATAATAATAATAGCTGTAGAATATGTAATTAAATATGTAAACAAATAAACAAACAAACAAACAAGAAAAAATAAATATACAAATAAATAAATAAATAAATAAATATACAAATAAACAAACAAGAAAAAAATAAATATACAAATAAATAAATAAATAAATAAATATTTACCTGTACAAAAAGACTGAGGATGTTGAGAACAGCACTAATTACACCTGGATCTCTGTCTCCTAGCAACAGCTGAATTGTGCTCCTGTGATGCTGAAGGAGACTAGGAGCCTTGATAAACATTTTGTGTAAACAGTGAACTGCCCTTGACCTTACAAGTTCCCTAAAAAAAAAAAAAGAAGAAGAAAAAAAAGAGAAAAAGATGTATATACATGTATATGATATGTATATATATATATATATATATATATATATATATATATATATATATATATATATATATATATAAAGAGGCAAGGGGCAGATAGAGAAAAGGAAATTAAATATATCGTCTGTTGAGAAACTGGGAAAGCAGGGAAAAGTGGCAGATGACACTAAAGAAATGGAGCAGTTAGTGAAAATCATGGGAGTCAATATCTAGACAAATGAAGGCTGACATTTTGGGGGTATTTCGGCACAAAGCAGCCACATAAAGGGACAGGGAAGGCTGCCCTCCTATTACTGCATAGAAGAAACACTGTATATACAGTCATCTATTGTAACAGATATCTATTACTGCACACAGCTAAACACAGTTTTTGTAACCATAGATACACAGATATGCAGAGTCAGAAATGTACCTTCGATGTTTCAGTTTATCAAGTATTAGAGTTAGGAACTGTTACTTTAGTCATTAAATTATGAATTTTATTACTTCAGTTATTAGTATTTCACTGAGCAAACTTTAAAAAGGATAGCTAAGTGGTAACATCGTCTGTCTTTGGAAGCCAGGTGATGAATGGGTGACACAGGTTCGAGTCTCATCAGCGTCATTTGTGAGGTTGTGATTGGACTTTGTCATCCGTAACAGTTTATTCACGAATATTGTCTACGTGCAGAGTCTAATCAGACGTACATAAGACAGAGAATATTCAGTCCTGAGTACTTACATACACAGAGACATACATACATACATACATACAAACACACATAAAGACAGTTACCGTGGATGTTTTAGTTTGTCCAGTATTAAAGGAAGCAGTAGAGGTATTGACTCCACATTCACCAACTGACTTGCAGCAGTCAAAGCCATGTAGTTGTCCAGGATGTTGCTGCTTTTCAAATCCTGGCAGTGAAAAAAAGAAAAATTCAAAATAAAACAAGAGAAACATACTGTCCAGTTCCTTGCTTGATTCAGATTATAAAGATTTTTAAGTGGATCAGGCATAATACTAACGAATGGTTGAATGAAATTATATTTATTTTCTCATTATTAATGTAAAATAATCACACTGAAAAGTCATCTAAAGAGAATATTTTAACCAGTTTTAGAGAAGTTTACTGTAGTGGTATTATCTTTTCTTAAAACTGTAATAACGTTTCAAGAAAGAATTTCTCAATCTCGCATGAAAGGAGATTGTAGATTTTTTTTTTTTTTATTTACCTTCTGAATCGTGTTAATCAGCAGAACAATCATTTCATCACCTTCGTGCAGCATTAAGGCAACAGACATGTAACCTGAAACAAACAAATAAATTTCAGTGGCCTTGTATTTATTAAAATTGAAAGAAATTGCAAGAATACACAAAATACATCAAAAAAATAAAGAATGAGAATGTGTGTTTATGAGTGAGAGAGAAGAAAATGTCATTTGGTATTGTTATAAAAATTATATACAAATTTAGTTATCTATACATTGGATGGATGAATTAGTTATCTGTACATTGATA
Organism: Chrysomallon squamiferum; assembly: GCA_012295275.1. NCBI lineage: Eukaryota > Metazoa > Mollusca > Gastropoda > Neomphalida > Peltospiridae > Chrysomallon > Chrysomallon squamiferum. The sequence continues at coordinate 25,039,163 of CM022677.1, forward strand.
GCATTATTGATTAATTAACTCACCTACAGGTTGATAATTGATAATAAATTGTTTTAAAATAAATATTGTATATTTATAATATATAATTATTAACTCACCTATATGTTGATAAAATGTCGTTTGGTATTTCGTTATAAGATGTGATACTGTATATTTATAATATATAAATTAACTCACCTATATGTTGATAGTTCGCTATAAGATGTGATATTGTATATTTATAATATATAAATTAACTCACCTGTATATTGACTGTTAGTATATAACTGCTGTATTGTTTACACACTCACCTATACGTTTGCTAATGCCTGTTCCTTTCTGTGCTAGTTTAACTGCGTGGATGTGAATGAACGAAGTGTCATAACCCAACATTGAACAGAAAGTCAGTCTACCCAGATAGTCACAGATCTGATACTGAAAACAGAATTAAAATAATAATTAGATACGAAATCTATAAAATAATTTAAATAATAATTACACACACACACTCACACACATAGATACATATATTAATATATACACACATATGTACATATACATATATTAAGAAATGATCATTGTCAATACAGTTTAACACACAAACAGAATATAAATGAAATAAAAGTTTAATTTTGTTCCCTCTAGAAATATCTATCAATGTTATATTTTACTAAAATGCTAAATGACAAATGCTGTAGATGAATGCAGTAATCATTCTTCTTGCAATAAATAAGCTTTTAATTTTGTAATAATACTGAGGTTCACTGATCATATGAAAGTAAGCCAAACATACATAAACACATAGAATCACACAAACATACACTCATCCAAACAGAGAAACATAAACAGATAAACACAGAACATACACATATACACACACACACAACACATACACACCAGCACATATATATGAACAGAGAATAGTAGATATATACTCACATAGAAATAAATGTACAGATAAACACATACACAGACAAAATATACATACACATAAACATATATAAGTAAAATAAATTTACACACACACACACACACACACACACACAGACACATGTACTCTCACAAGACATACAAAAACAGAACAACTTACACTGGAGATGTCTGGCTGTGCTATCACTTTTTGCAACATCTCCATTTCTCTGTGTACTATCTGCTCTTCCTCCTTCAGAATAAATACATGACAGTTTTAAATAAGTAAGTTACTTCCTCACAGTCTTATATAAGCAATTTTAGAATTACTCTTTAATTTTTTACAGGATAAATGCCTTGAGATTATTCATAGAAAAATAATAAAATTTGTCTATGTAATGACTAAGTCTTATGATTTGTTGTGAAACAATAAATAGGTTTTAAATTCAACAGAATAAACATAAATTGAATTGATGTGTTGAAAAGTTCTGTACAATATAAGTATGTTGGTTATTATTAAATGACTACCATAGAAAGGAAAATAGATTAAAAACAATAAACACACTTGTAGATACATACACACAGTGATAAACACTCACAGAGAGAGAGAGAGAGAGAGAGAGAGAGAGAGAGAGAGAGAGAGAGAGAGAGAGAGAGAGAGAGAGAGAGAGATTAAAAATAACACACCGATATCAAGATAAATATTAAAATTTATGAAACATATAAAAGAAGAAACAGAAAAGATATACGCAGTCTGTAACTGAGAAACAACAACAACAAACAAACAAACAAACAAACAAACAAAAAAGAAAACAGATACTGAGACAGACAGACTGAATAATTATTTACTTACATATTTTGACTCGGTACTATTAACCTGATTAATGAAAGTCTGAAAGCCTCTTGGTGGTACATTTTTATTCGGCCTATTACTCCCTCCAAGAATATTTTCCGAGAGGAATTTCGGAAATGACGCGAGTGTTTTTTCAACAATATCACTCATGAAGACTGTGTAGGCAAAACTAGATGATCATCTTCATCCTACTTTGTTGGTGTTTGCGGTATAAGGGAAATAACTCTAACATTTTATAGTATCGATTCTCCCAACTGCCCATAAACAGACAGTAGTTATCAAGACAGTACACATTTCCGACATTTTTCTTGAGGGGTTATATCAAAAGGTGGCGGTTTTATAATTACTTAAACATTCTAGCAATTTGTACAGGGACAGAGTATGCCATAAAGCGGCCTCTAAGCAATACCTTAAAAAGAACAGCTTCAACTATAAATAAAAAGGCAACAACAGCAAAAATCACAGTCTCTATAATATATAAATAATAATCAAAAGACATATATAAACACAATTATGAAATAAGATTCTTTGACCTGTTTTGAATATCCTCTCCTAGACCATAACTGATAAACATTAAAGAAAACTTAATGTCCTGTTTCATGCTACATTTGGGTTTCTATTATCATAATCTTGTTTTACAACCTGGTTGATATCGCGGAAAAACAAAACTAAACAAAGCAACATGTCAAAATTTATTAGTTCACAAATAATATGCCTTTGAGCCAGGTCTTCGTGCATTTTATTATTCAAGAAATCTTGGCTAAACATTACATTACCAAAAAAACAAAACAAAAAACAAAAATAGTTTTTCTGTGACTGTATATCTTTCTAGTACCCTGCCTAGCAATTTCAACTGACTAACGGTAAAAATAAGCAGAACATACATTATTGCATCATACCAGTACGAACATTAATATGGGAAGTTTTAAAATAAATGTTACTAAAGTTTGTTTAAAATTAAAACAAATGAAACGTATCCACTGTCAATAAAAAAGAAATTATTTAAACAAATCCAAAATAGCCACGATCATTAAAATTAACTAAAATTCGTTTTGGTAGTTTAATAAAGGGTATAAAGGGCTTGGATCAGCGGTGTAGAGAGGTTTTGCTGTATTTATTTCTACAAATCACACATCGCTGACATTCTAATGGTCTTTTCTGGCTGTTGAAACTGAATCGGAATCTGCTGCATCGTAAGGCAAACTGGCTTGAACCGGTTCTACGTAACGCGTTGGATCAGTCGTGTAAGTCACGTGAGGTGCCGAACTGACTTGTGACAGCTGTTCGTCTGGAGAATTTCGAGTATACGACGTCACGTCAGAGTTCTGCGAAGGCGATTCAAACCTGTCATCACCCGTCTGTGAACTTGGATGGTACTGGCCAGAATTAATTTTATTATCAACAGATTCAGAGCCGCTTCTCGCAGAGTTTGGAGACTCGGCGACTTGCGCGTGAGAAGAAATATCATTAGCGTTGTGCGACGTCGTTAATGTAACGTCGTTTCCGATTGGTCCAGAAGACGTTGTGTCTCTGCGGTCAGCAATTCTGTCTCCTTCGTCTATGTTTACGGTTATTTCCGTGTTTGGGGCAGCGTGTGACGACGCAACGTCTTCATAGACGTCACCATTTGGTCTGGCCTCGACTTCATCATCGCGACTCCGATCTACAGGTTCGACGTTGTTGGACGGTCTCGTTTCATAAGTGGGAGTTTCAGAACCGCGATTGTCATCAGTAGATCGATACTCGTTATTAATCACCTCTTTGTCGTCACCTCTGCTAGGTCCATTTTGCTCCTGTTTGTCGTAATATCGTTCATCCTGTCTGCCATCTCTTTCTTCAGGATCTTTCCTGTCTTCGGAAATCCTTCCACGATCAGAAGACGATCCGTCTCCTTCAGCTCGGCCGCGGTCAGCGTTGTCTGAATAATGATCTCCATCTCTTTCTTTCTGGCGCGGTTCGTTGTCAGCGTCAGCAGACCTGTCCTGCCCGTCGGTAGGTATGAACTTCTCCTCCTCGCTGAAGCTAGGAATGCTGTTGAACCCGGCTCCAAATGCTTCACTGGCAGCGTTCTTGTTGTCCGGTGACGACGTACCGAAGAGCGGAGACCGTCCCAGGAAGCCCTTACGTCCAGGAAACTGAGGGGGAGACGGGGGCTGGTCTAAGTGATGCAGCGAAGGCGAAAGAACGCCGTGGAAGTCCGTCTTCTGAAACGGGTGGCTTCCCAGGTTACTGAAGTCGCTGAAACTCAGGTCAAACATGCCTGAAAATCTCTTTGGACTGTTTCTGCTGCCGAACGACAAACCTTTGTTTTGGTTTGAGAAGAACGGACGGTTGCCGAATATGCTCGCGCTTGCTGACGGTTTGTCCGCGATGTCAAACGAACCCTGGCCGCCGAGTCGAGGCTCGTTTCGTTCTTGACGTCTTTCGGTGACGTCATCAGCTGCGTGTCCTATGACGCAACAACCAACGGGATTTTGACCAGATTCGTCAAAGATCTGAAAAACGAAGAAATATTTTAGAATTTTTTTAATTTTTTAAATAGTATAGCCGTCCTATGTCTCGGAATAAGGATATTTGTTTGTGAACACAATCAAGTTTTCTCTTAACAGATCTTACTCACTCAGTTTGAACTGCTCGGTCAGTTTGAAGGACAATATGTTAAAGGATATTTTATCACGGAACTGCATAACACCAGACTGAAACCAGTCGGTCTATCAGACACATGTTGACATTCGTCAGTATTAATTCCCTGGCTGTAATAATCTGTGTTACCTTACTGTGATCGCAGTCTCCAAGATTAGTAAGGGATTAAAAGATACGGCTGAACGCTTAAATCGTTATAATCAGTGCCGTTTTGTTGGACTGTGAAATGTTGATCCTTTGGGAAATTAACTATACTGTAATCCTCTATTGTTTCATCATTTGCTATCCTTGACAGTTTCAGCACAGCGAACTGACCCTATAATAATCTGCGATCGACAGTTATAATATAGATTTTATTATTATTTAAAAAAAAAAATAATAAAACTTACTACTAAAGATCGACCTATGATGGAGTTCTCTCCACTTAGTTTCGCTCCGTTCTCAACAGGAAATGAATGTGGTCTCCCAGTGGATTCTGGGAATTCTCCAATGTAGCCAACAGGTCTGTAATTTAAAAATACTTGTAATCTTAGACGTACGTTTCCGGTTTAATAAACGCTAAATGTTTGCTACCTAAGAAGTACTACATTAGTATTGGGTTTAGTAAGCGCTAATCCTTGGTGATCCTAGAAGTACGTTTAAGGTTTAGTAAGCGCAAATAAAAGCTTTTGGCCACATTGTTATTTAAACATGTATTAAGCATTTGCGCGGTGAACGCAAGAGCACGTAGCTTTACAAACAGTACGCACAGTGCGTGGACACGTATGAATTACAACAAATAGTATTTCATAATAACTGTTCTGTTGTATTTCACGTCATGAGAACAAAGAGAATAAATATTTAGTATAATTTATCACAAAAGGATTTTTTGTTTATTTCTTTGTCCATTTTTGTTCTACTTCTTCTTCATCAACTTCATCTTCTTTTTCATCTTCTTCTTTTTAATTTTTAATTTTTTTTTTTAAAAGTAGCATTTTCGAAATAATAACGCTTTTGTAGAATATTATGGACCGTTAATTTGGCATTACTATTATTATTATTATTATTATTATTGTTATTATTATTATTAATATTATACTTGTGACGACTGCTACTGCTACTGCTACTGCTACTACTACTACTACTACCACTACTACTACTACTACTACATACTGCTACTGCTAGTTGTATTATTATTACTATTATTATTATTATTATTATTATACTTGTTACGACTGCTACTGCTACTGCTACTACTACTACTACCACTACTACTACTACTACATACTGCTACTGCTAGTTGTATTATTATTACTATTATTATTATTATTATTATTACTATTACTATTATTGCTGTCGTAGTCATCGCAAACACGCGCGCGCGCGCACGCACATACACAAAGAAATACAGATATATTTGTTGTTGTTTAGCACAGAAATGTTAGTCACTGTTCTGAAAACAAATTCAAGAAGCCAGCAACGTATTCGTTTTAACAAACGAATGAAACAGATGTACAGACAGACAGACAGACAGACAGACAGACGCACGTACTGCTTGGACTTTGATGAGCTCTTTTTCTTGTGTCGTTTGCTGTAAAACAAAAGTCAGCATTAAAACAAACTTAGAATGAAACACGTGATTATAAACAGACAGTATTATATATGATTATAAAATAATAAGTGAAAAGACAAGGCAGCGCAGAGAGAGAGAGAGAGAGAGAGAGAGAGATAAACAGAGAGAGTGAGAGAGAGAATGAAAGAGAGAAATAGAAAGAGAGAATGAAAGAGAGAGAGAATGGAATAGAGAGAATGAAAGAGAGAGAAATAGAGAGAGAATGAAAGAGAGAGAGAGAGAGAGAGAGAGAGAGAGAGAGAGAGAGAATTATCACGATAATTATCACGAAGTAAAAAAACAAAATACAAAAAAAAAAAAAAAAAAAACAGACATAGTGAACGCTAGTATTTTCTGAAAAAAAAAAAATAATAAATCGACACTTTAGTCTTTGTCATGAATGATAATATTAACATTAACCTACACCATTTTGTAATAAAACATTGGTCACACGTACAGCTAAACAATTTTCTCGACAAAACA
>CM022677.1:25048120-25055620 GCA_012295275.1 Chrysomallon squamiferum
CTTCAAATTTATACATCTTGGTGATATGTAAAGTAGCACACATGCGTGCTTGTGTGTTTCTTTGTGTTTGTTTCTTGTTTTCTTCTCTGTGTGTGTGTGTGTGTGTGTGTGTGTGTGTGTGCTAAAACAAAATTTTTTATGCCGATGAGACAAGGCGCAATGCAAACCCAAGTGTTTGTATTTTCACTATTCAAAACACACATAATGTCATTATTTTACGCTAACATTTCTTTATTTATTTATATATTTATTTATGTACTTACTTAATTACTGATTGAGAGAGACAGACAAACATACAGAGAGAGAGAGAGAGAGAGAGAGAGAGAGAGAGAGAGAGAGAGAGAGAGAGAGAGAGAGAGAGAGAGAGAGAGAGAATGTTTTTGTTAACCTTTTAAGCTACTACAAAAATATTTGTTTTCCCGCATACTCTAACTTAATACTGACATTTTATCAGCTATTAATAAACAAACTAAACTGCAGTGAGACAGAACTGTATCTACACTACCTACTAAACCAGACATTAATTGTAAAATAAAATATCTCTGGTGTTAATTTATTCGTTAAAAACATCCACGATTAATATATTTTGACACTGTGTCGCTTAAACGATGCAGTGAATTCTTTTAAATTGTTTCTATAAACAGCTTAACTGCAGTTTATTGATCGAAAGCGTCATTCAAAAGGGAAATAAAATAACAGTTACATCAAGACCGAAGACGTTTATGTCAGTTAAAGAACGTTAACGACGACGTCATTGTCCAGATCAAATGACTCAGGTGTATTTTAATGTCCTTATTATGGGTGCCAAAATGACCAGAGTAGATAAAAAGTTCAGCGGTGAAGAAAATGGAAACAATTCTTTCTTTCTCACTGGATAAAGCAATTTTTATTGGTCCGTCATTGTGTCTTCGTTTTTATGTATTTTTGCTGATTATGTAGTGTGTATGTTTGTGTGCGTGCTTGAGTGTATGGTGTGTGTGTGTGGTGTGTGTATGTTTGTGTGCGTGCTTGAGTGTATGGTGTGTGTGTGTGTGTGTGTGTGTGTGCGTGCGCGCGCGCGCGCGCTCTTATCTATATGTGTGTGTGTACACTTGTCGAGGTCATACAGAGATACAAACCACATATATATATATTCGGATATATGCAAACATACTAACATACACACACTCGTGTATATATATCTATAATATTACAATTCTTTAATTAAATAAAGTTACAATTGTAAATATAAGAGATATGTTATATTCTGCTGCAGTTGTGATGTTCGTGATTGGCCATCGCAGTTAGCTTTATAGATAGAAGGACAAAGAGACAGCTATATATAGATATTTGAACAGATAGATAGTTGAACACACACATATATATCTCAGAGAGAGAGAGAGAGAGAGAGAGAGAGAGAGAGAGAGAGAGAGAGAGAGAGAGAGAGAGAGAGAGAGAGAGAGAGAGAGAGGAAATAAATAGATAACAGGCACACGGACACAAAGATATATTTATTTATACACGTGTTCATTTATTCGTTCATTTAGTCTGAATTTGGTTTATTAGAAAAAAAAAAAAAACACCTGAATCTACCACAGTAACTTTGGACTAATATTAATTATCTAATATTATAAATGTACCGATATTTTGAAGAATAGTTTTAGAGAGAGAAAATGTTTTAAAGGTTTCGATTATGCACTTTCCTGTCTTTGTATAGGTAATCTGTAGAGAGAGAGAGAAAGATAAAAAAAGATCCAACCCCTCAAACTACCATGTAGATTAAAGAAGCAGTATAAGATTAATAAAGGTTGATTTATCCAGGGAAAAAGAAAGAATTGTTTCGATTTTCTTCACTGTTGAAGTTTTTATCTACTTTGTTCATTTTGCCACCCATGATAAGGACATTAAAATACACTTGTGTCATTTGATCTGGACAGTGACATTGTCTGTGATGTACTTTAATTGACATAAATGTCTTCGGTCTGCATGTAACTGTTATTTTATTTCCATTTTGAATGACGGCTCAAAACCGATAAATTTCATTATAGCTGTTCATAGTAACTTTTAAAAGAATTGAATGCAGTGTTTAAGCAATATAAGTAAAATATATTTATATCGAAATGCAGAGTAACTTGAACTGAAAGACTTTAAAAGGAAAACTCTCTCTCTCTCTCTCTCTCTCTCTCTCTCTCTCTCTCTCTCTCTCTCTCTCTCTCTCTCTCTCTCTCTCTCTCTCTCTCTCTCTCTCTCTCTCTACCTACCTACCTACCTATATTTATTTTAATTTTTTTATATGATTGTTCAAAGATTTATTGAGAAATGAATCATTCTTCTTAATTTTATTAATTTTGTACTAATCATCATCCTTTTAATATTTGTATTCATAATCTTCATCAGTCAGTATTTTTATTTATTTATTATTATATTTTTTTGTTGTTTTAGAATCTTATTATAATAAGCATTCAGATATTTATAACTATATATTAACTGATTAATCTGGTCTAAATCTTGTCTAAAGATATATATAACTGTACAGTAACTGATTCAGTTCGTCTAAACCTTGTCTACAGATATTTATAACTGTATATTAACTGATTAGTCTCGTCTAAATCTTGTCTAAAGATATTTATAACTATATTAACTGATTAATCTCGTCTAAACCTTGTCTAAAGATATTTATAACTATATTAACTGATTAATCTCGTCTAAATCTTGTCTAAAGATATTTATAATTATATTTACTGATTAGTCTCGTCTAAATCTTGTCTAAAGATATTTATAACTGTATATTAACTGATTAATCTCGTCTAAATCTCGTCTAAGATATTTATAACTGTATTAACTGATTAATCTCGTCTAAACCTTGTCTAAAGATATTTATAACTATATTAACTGATTAATCTCGTCTAAATCTTGTCTAAAGATATTTATAACTGTATATTAACTGATTAATCTCGTCTAAATCTTGTCTAAAGATATTTATAACTCTATATTATCTGATTAGTCTGGTCTAAATCTTGTCTAAAGATATTTATAACTGTATATTAACTGGTTAATCTCGTCTAAACCTTGTCTAAAGATATTTATAACTGTATATTAACTGATTAATCTCGTCTAAATCTCGTCTAAGATATTTATAACTATATTAACTGGTTAATCTCGTCTAAACCTTGTCTAAAGATATTTATAACTGTATATTAACTGATTAATCTTGTCTAAAGATATTTATAACTGTATATTAACTGATTAATCTCGTCTAAATCTTGTCTAAAGATATTTATAACTATATTAACTGATTAGTCTCGTCTAAATCTTGTCTAAAGATATTTATAACTGTATATTAACTGATTAATCTTGTCTAAATCTTGTCTGAAGATATTTATAACTGTACATTAACTGGTTAATCTCGTCTAAACCTTGTCTAAGGATATTTATAACTGTATATTAACTGATTAATCTTGTCTAAAGATATTTATAACTGTATATTAACTGATTAATCTCGTCTAAATCTTGTCTAAAGATATTTATAACTGTCTATTAACTGATTAATCTTGTCTAAATCTTGTCTAAAGATATTTATAACTGTATATTAACTGATTAATCTCGTCTAAGTCTTGTGTAGCGCGGACCGCCGTACACTTGAACCTCGCACAAAAACAAATACGTGAAACGAAAGTCGCGAGCGATTTTTACGTGTTTCCCAAACGTCATAGGCTCGGTTGTCAAGGTGATGGGCGTGCCGCAGGGCACGTCGCCCTCGTGGTGAACTGAATAATCATCCACGTAAAACGTGAAGGGAAGAAAGAGCTGATCTGAAACACAGGAGAAGAAATACGTTAATAAGTAAGTAACTTGTTTGTTATTTTGTGCAGCCAATGGGTAGGAAACATTTACTTCAATTGTTCTAATATGTGTATGTGTTTTGTGTGTATGTGTGTGTATGTTTTTGTGTGTGTAGTGTGTGTGTGTATATATATATGTGTGTGTGTGTTTTATATATATATATGTGTGTGTGTGTGTGTGTGTGTTATATATATATATGCACTTTGTAATATAATGTTAGAATTTATTTTGCCAGCTATTAATTAAATTACCGCAGCTTTATAAATATTTTTTTATTATTATTATTATTTTATTTTTTTATTTGTTAATATGTATTTTTGATCAGTATTATTAATTTAATTATCATTAATTTGTACTCAAGTCAGCTAATACTTTATCAGTATTGTTAATTACATTGCTGATTCCTTGCATGTTACACAAAATTAGTAAATATTCGTTACATTGACAACGTTATTCATAAATATTTAAATCAGTACTAGTCACTAAATATGTAAATGTAACGTAATCTCACAGGATTATTCATCAAATGTTTAGTTAATAAATTAATATTATTAGATTTACAAAACGTATCAACCAAAATATTCATTATACTGAGTGTCATTCGTGAAATGTTTAATAACATATCAGTATTTGACTCATTGAATGAACAAAACTACCATGATCTTGCTAATTAAATATTTTTTCCGTCATTTTTGACGCTTACCTCTGAAAAACGGCGTCATAATGACTGCCTTTGTGACGTATATATCCATGTCGAGGATAGCAAACCACTCTGCAGGTTTATCCAGATCCAGGTGAAGACTGCACGAGACTGGATCCATGTTAACGGACACGTTGCCGTCAATTGCCAGCCACGAAGGATTCTTCACAGAAAAGAAATTTGGTCCGTTTCGTTTGCGGTCAAAGGGAACGGTCAGCATCCAGTTCCTTTCTGAAGTGATGATGATGATGATAATAATAATAATAATAATATAGTAATAATAATAATAATAATAATAATAATAATAATAATAATAGTAATAATAATAGTAATAATAATAATAACAATAATAATATATTAGTATAGTAATAAGAATAATAATAATAATACAGTAATATAATTATAATAATAATAATAATAATATTAATTAAAAAGGAAAAATCAGTGAAGAAAGAAATAATCGCCAATTAATTATGAAAACTAAAATAAAATATATGAATAAATAAAACACACACACAGACACACACACATACACACACACACATACTAACAGACATTATATATGTGTGTTGTAAGTAGACAGTATATGAGCTATATAGAGTTGGAACAGGTTTGATTTATTTATTTGTATTTTTGTTTATTAACGTCTCTGTTGATTTATTTGTTTATTTGTTTGTTGTTAATATGTTTACATTTTATGCAATCTGATATTTTAAATTATTATTTAAACGACTTTCGGACTTAGAATACATCTGAAGACTACATCGACATCTCCCAATATTTACTACCATTAAATTAAAACTTCGAAAAGAAAAAAACAAACAAAAAAATAACAAGTAACAAACACACACACTTCAATACGACAAGATCTTATTTTTCAAAATAAACCGCTACCTTTCGACCGTTGCCTTTTTTTTTTTTAACGTAGCTAAATCATTTATTTTCTTACCGTCGTCGTTGCCGTAGATTTCCACTTCGCACAGAGCCAAGATGTTCTGCACGGGCTCGAGTTTTTTTCGTTTCATGATCAGCACGTGTCTGCCGTACACGAAACGATTCTCGCAAATCATCGAGACGACACTGCCTGGATTTGGCATCCCTCGCTGTTCACAGCACAAACGAGAATCTACGCGGACGATGATGTCGTGCATTTTGTAACCTGGAAAAGAAAATATTTTACTTTAATTCACTTGTTTTTGTTTTTTTTTTTTTTTTGTGATCAGTATATATATATCTGAACAATATATATTAAAAAACAAAACAAAACAACAACAACAACAAGAACATAGATATATATATATATATCCATGCATACACAAACATACATACATATATATATATGATATATCTATCAGTCTGTGTGTTTGTCTGTCTATCTGTCTGTATATCTCCATGCATAGACACTAACACTTACATACCAAAAACACACACACACATAAACACACACATATACCCATGCATGCACAATACTCGTACATACCACAAACACACACACACACACACACACACACAATCCACACACAGAAACACTCAGACACATACATATTTCCATGCATATAAAACAAATTCAAACGTTTGCACATTTGCACCAACATTTTTTCTTTACACATACACACACACACACACACTTCATTCATATAATCTATGCGTAGAAACACGCACAAACAAATACAACTATTTTAATAGCCCTGTAAAACTAAATTAACTAAATTTGCACCCGATTTGTACCTCTTTTTTCTTTACAATAAACCAAATCAGAAAAAAGTCTTCATTAGAAATCAAAGACATTAAATACATAGACAATCATAGAGATAGGACTTCATATATTATAATAATAATAATAATAATAATAATAATAATAATAATAATAATAATAATAATTATTATTATTATTATTATTATTATTATTATTATATTACCGTATAGATTCAAGGGGTTGGTTACAACAACAGCTTCGACGTAGTACTCTCGAGTCAAATCTACTTTAAGGAAAGGAACCTCGTCACCGACGTCGCTAATAAAACAGGAGAACGCGTCCATCTCGTTGTTTCTTACTCCGTCAACGGCTAAACCGGGTCCGTAACCAAGCTTGAAACTTGAATACAGCACGTTTTTGTCTTGTGCCTGGTTGTCACGCTGGAATCTGTACGTACGATCAATGTCCACTGTGAATAATAAGACAATAGTAGTAGTAGTAGTAGTAGAAATAATAATAATAATAGTAATAGTAGTAGTAGTAGTAGTAATAATAATAATAATAATAATAGTAATAGTAATAGTAGTAGTAGTAGTAGTAATAATAGTAGTAATAATAATAATAGTAATAATAGTAATAATAATAATAATAATAATAATAATAATAATAATAATAATAATAATAATAGTAGTAATAGTAGTAGTAGTAGTAGTAATAATAATAATAATAATAATAATAATAATAATAATAGTAATAATGAAAATAATTATTATTATAATGTAGAAGAAGAATTAATGAATTAATTTAAAAAAAATAAACCAAAATAAAATAAAAATGAAAATGTAAATTGAGATAAATTTACGTAATTACTATCCCATGATGCAACATGTCGTAGCAGCCATTTTGTAAATCTTGCCCATATATTTAAGCACTAAATAAACCTTAATGAAGTTAATTTTTTTTTTTTCAAGCTGCAAATAAATTAATAATTTAACCTTAATTTCGCTTCTTTAACTCATTCGAAGTTAACAAGATGGCAAAGAAAGTGAATGACGTCATTTGAAATCACGCAATATAAAATATCGAGCCGAAGACCAGTTTATTAGTTAATCATAAAATACCAGTTATAAGAACAAGGGACATAATTCCGTTCTGCTCGTGGTCTGAACAAAATAAACAATTGTTTGTTAATTAATATTAAAATATCCAGTCGAATAACACGTGATCATTTTACTGCACCAAACTAAAACCTTTCTTCAACGAAAACATAAAAAAAAAAAAT
>CM022677.1:25060620-25080620 GCA_012295275.1 Chrysomallon squamiferum
ACACAGTCAGAGACAGACAGATGTAATCACTTACAGTGGTTTGGACACCTCGTTAAGGAAAGTAAGATAAAGAAAACTGTGTGTAGACACAAAGACATTCTTCTAGATCTGTCTTTATCTGAAAAACACACAAACACTGACAGTCAATACAAATACAGCAACATCCACACAGAATTCTTATCTTTAACTGAAATATACAACACTGAAACAACAATGACCTTTCAGATAATACATTCTACTGAAATGAATAACCTATCTTATTTTATTTTATTTTATTTTGTTTTATTTTGTTTTGTTTTGTTTTATTTTTATTTTTTTGTTCTTTGTTTAATGCTTTGAACAGATGTCGCTCTGGGCAACTTTTTAATGTTTATTTAATTTTCTATTTTTCTATTTATTTATTTAAATTTTGTTTGCTTGTTTATTTGCCTCTCTCTCTCTCTCTCTCTCTCTCTCTCTCTCTCTCTCTCTCTCTCTCTCTCTCTCTCTCTCTCTCTCTCTCTCTCTCTCTCTCTCTCCCTACTTTTCCATATATATATTTGTGTTTTCGCTTACATTCTATTTCGTCAGGTCTATTTTAAATTTTTTTAAATTATCATTATTATCATCATCATCATCATCACCACCACCATCATCATTATCATCACCTTTATCATTTTTATTATTACTATTGTTATATAATTATAATTATAATAATTATTATTATTGTTGTTGTTGTTGAAGTTGCTGTTGTTACTGCTGCTGTTGTTGTTGTTTATGTTGCTGATAGGAAAAAAGAGCCTTTGCACTAAGCTTTCGGCTAATTGATATAAATCCAGTAACTGCTCATTTTGACATTTCTTATTCAAGATACAATTCTCAAAACTGAAGACTTTTTTTGATTTTACTTTCCCTTTGTTATCTTTTTGTCTTTTTTTTTACTTACGATAATATTAGGTGTGACACACACACAGTGACATAGAAAAAGAAGAAACTGCACTAAATCAAAATAAAATAAAATGAAGAAAAAACTTAATCTGAGTTATGAAGGAGACACAAAATGAAAACGTTTGACATGTTGTTCTCATTACCTTTTAACAGCACGTGTAAAAGCAGAGATGAATGTTGAAATGCTAAATGCACTGAATGTAAAAACAATATTTTATACCAGTGAAAATTATTATAAAAAAACAACAAATTGTATATTATGAAATTACTGTTTGATCAGTGAAATAAGCTGGAATATTTTAAACATAACTTTAGTTTTCTAGACATCAAAAACAAATAAAAATAAATTTGTTTTCATATATATATATATATATATATATGAATTTGTTTTTTGTTGTAAAAACAGAGATAGGAAGACTATAAACATATACAATAGTAGCAGTAACGACAATAAAAATAGTATTGTATGTACTAATAGTATACGTCCAGTAAAAACAAATTAATGAAAATGATGAATAAAAAATAAAACGTACCCGAACATGGATGGTAAAACTGGCGGTGATCGCAGGTGGGTGAAATAACACACAAAGTTTGGCAACGTTCTAACAACTGTTAAGAAAGATCTAGAATGTTACCTTTGCGAGAGTTTGCTTTCGAACTAACCACCACGTTTCAATTTCTTTAAAGAAGGTTCAAATTTAAATAACACACTTGCAATCTGCGAACGTAGCGGATATTGAAAAGATGTTTTACTGAGTAGGAAAACATTGTTGACTGTGATAAAATATACAAAAGCTTTGATCTTTGGAAGTTTGCTGATGGACTTCCTGTCTAGCAAAAGGTACATGAAGAAAGAAATGTTGCATTTTATCCAGAAATTACTTCTAAATGAATAATATATACATAAACCTCTCAAAAAATTACATTACGCTAATGTGATTATCTTTGTAAATTGTAGAAAATTTTGATAAGAAAAATTTAATAACAATTTAAAGCCTTCCATGATGACAATGAAAGAAATTATAGTTTAGGTATGTTTTGATGAATACGATTCCTAAATAATAAAAAAAAAAAAAAAAAAAAAAAAAAAAAAAAAAAAAAAAAAAAACATCTACAAAATATATTACGCTTTGTGAATCAGATACAACAGATATGTTAATGTTACTACTTTTTTAAATTATTGAGCAGTTTAATAAGTAAAATTTAATAACAAATTAAAGTCTTCCATAATTTCTAAATAGTTCGAGATGAAACCCAGATTTTAGACTAAGAAAACAAGCATGGAAACAGGATCAACTTTGATGGGTCAGCAGGATTATTTCATTGACCATTAAGAAATCAGCCATGTTGGATTTCGAAATTTGATATTCTGTGCAGATACGAAGTAGGATTCCTTTTTAATTTACATTATCATCAACATCAAGGAATTAGTGCATCGTCACCAAAAAATAATGTAATGAGGACTTCTTGAAAATTGTCACAGACAGGGGTTAGTTTTAAGAACATGTTATAAAACACTGATTTAACTGTGGAATGACCTCCACTTGAATGAAACTTTAGAGTCCGCTTGGATATGTAAATTAATTATGTAAAGACAATCTACAGATATTCCATATAGTGCATGTTTCAACTTAAATTTTGCAGACTAACAAGAAATAATATAACCCCTTGAATTCTATTTTTTTTCTTTTATAATTTGTAGAAAACACGCTGGGATGAATTTCTGGTGCCAGACCATTTCAAGGTGATGTCATCCAAGATCAGGTTTAATAGGAAATAAAAGTCAAAAGATCATCATCACTTAAGTTATCCTTAGGTAACAGATATAACAATTATTTTTTATTTTCTTTATTTATTTCCACTTATTTATTAATTATTATTATTACTTTCTGTTTTGAATCCGATTCAAATAAACTCTCCTGAAATTCCTGTTACAGCAAGATTGATGTTTTTTTTTATCTAGAAATGCTTCTGAATTAAGAAAAAAAATAATATAATAAAAATAACCTTCTCCAAAACAAATTACGTTTTGCTAATCAAATTGAACAGTTTTAAAATTATTGAACAGTTTGTTAAGACAAACATTATATAACATGAATTTTTTTTGTCAGTAAAAACTAAACGATGAATATATAAGAAAAATAACGAAACGGTCTCACATTTCAGCAGAGCAATGAAAGATAAAAACACATGAAATATTTTGACAGTTTATTGTTTTAAACTTGTAGAGCGAATTTCACGGATAACCGTAGACTTCCACCTCGCACAGGTACAGATATTCTAATCTGTAGGCCCGGGCCACTTTGATCCGTTTACCAAAACGAGGCTTCTCGAAGGTTAACACAATCGGCACACCAGACAGCACCTTTCCATCGTTAAACAATTTAAAGTCATCGACGTAGAAATAAAAAGGTAGAAAAATCCGATCTACAACACAGAGAACATATTTTTATCATGAAAAACAACACAGACACAAATGTTTTTAACTGAACTAGAATTAAGTTCCGTGTCTTTCTGTTATTACTTCCCTTCTTAATTAAAACGTAACGTTAGAACCTAAAAAAACATGAGAATAAAGACCGAGGATAAAACAAGACCGGGTGGAAAACAGTCTCGATAAAATCCCTGAGTTTCATTATAGTATCATTTTATAAAACTTAGAATATATATATTAAAAAAAAAAAAAAAAAAAAAAAATGAAGAAAAAAATAACACATATTACACAGTTTATAATTCAGTCAATCTTGGAAAGAAAAAAAAAAAAACATACCAAAACATTTTAAATGTTCATTTTACTTAGCACTCACTTGTCATGAAAGGGGAGATAATCACTGCTTTATTGACGTTTATTTCTACAGGAAGCACAGCAAACCACTCGGTAACGCCTGCCTGGTTGAGGTAGACGCTGCACAAACCGTGCTTCAGATCAATGGACACGTTGCCGTCCATGGCGAGCCAGGAAGGATTTTGTGCAGCGTAAAAGTTTGGACCGTTACTTTGATGTTCAAAGGGAACCGTCAGCATCCAGTTGCGATCTGACAGCGTGACAAGAAACAAGTTTATGATAATGATAATGATAAAGATAATAATAATAATAATAATAATAATAATAATAATAATAATAATAATGATGATAATAATGATAATAATAATGATAATACTAATGATAATGATAATGATAATAATAATAATAATAATAATAATAATAATAATGATAATGATAATACTAATAATGATGATAATGATAATAATAATAATAATAATAATAATGATAATGATGATAATGATAATGATAATAATAATGATAATGATAATGATGGTAATAATAATGATAATGATAATGCTGATGATAATAATAAAATTATATATGTGTGTGTATGTGTTTAACTGTATATCTATCCATTATTTGTTTATATATCAGTTTGTATCTTTCTTTCTTTAAATATTTATTTATTTACTTTAAAAAAAAAAAAAAAAAATTCACAATTATTATTTTAAATATCTTATTTCATACCAGCAAATATTTATATATCTTGAACAATACATATTTACATATTTCAAACTAGGAAATTTCTAGAGCGACACATGCTTTTCAAAAACGACAAAAAGTCAAAGAAAACAAAAAATAAATAAAAAATAACAAATGAGTTAAATCAAATAAAAATAAAAAATAAAATAAAAATGTGTGTGGTGACTTACTTCTGTCAGCCCCGTACACCTCCACTTCACAAAACGTCAGCACGTACTTGTCCCACCAGTACCTCTCTCTCCTGGTCAGCGTGATGTTCTGACCCTCGGTCAGACGGTTTCTACACGTAAGCTGAATCATCTCCCCTGGCCCGGCAACACTTTTATATTCATCACACTCCACCCCGTCCACCAACGCCAGGATATCGTGCAGCCTGTACGCTGCAAGCAAGACACCTCAACGTGATTTTAATATTCTTTACAATCATTAGGTCTAATAAAACACACGTCAACGTGATTTTAATATTCTTTACAATCACTAGGTCTAATAAAACACACGTCAACGTGATTTTAATATTCTTTACAATCACTAGGTCTAATAAAACACACTTCAACGTGATTTTAATATTCTCTTTAATCACTAGATCTAATAAAATACACCTCAACGTGATTTTAATATTCTCTTTAATCATTAGATCTAATGATACAAATACAAATACATATGTAAAACTGTTCAGAACAGACAGCTTATTATAACTTTATTATTATTATTACTATTACTATGCCTATTATTATCAATATTATATTTATTATTATTGTTATTATTATTAGTAGTAGTAGTAGTAGTAGTAGAAGTAGTAGTAACAGTAGTAGTAGTAGTAGTAGTAGTAGTAACAGTAGTAGTAGTAGTAGTAGTAGTAGTAGTAGTAGTACCAGCAGCATCCACGCGGTTCAATATCAGAATATGCTCAACGTAAATTTTTTGTCCCAAATCGAGTTTAAACCACGGCTCGTGGTCGTTTTCGTCGGAGTGGAAACACGCTCGAGCTAAGACGTTGTTGTTGCGGAAGCCGTCCACGGCTCTCGATGAGTCCATGCCTTCGTGAGAGCTGGAGCCTGACGTCTGCTGTCCTAGCGCAAAGTTGTCCCGCACGAATCGGAACTGATAGTCCAAATCCACTGAGAGGAGAGAGAAAGCATGCAGTAATAGTAGTAGTAGTTGTTGTTGTAGTAATAGTAGTAGTAGTAGTAGTAGTAGTAGTACGAACTGATAGTCCAAATCCACTGAGAGGACAGAGAAAACATGCAGTAGTAGTAGTAGTAGTTGTTGTTGTAGTAATAGTAGTTGTAGTAGTAGTAGTAGTAGTAGTGGTAGTTGTAGTAGTAGTAGTAGTAGTAGTAGTAGTAGTAGTAGTTGTTGTAGTAGTAGTAGTAGTATGAACTGATAGACCAAAGCCACTGAGAGGACAGAGAAAAGATGCAGTAATAATAATTAGCACAACAACTGCGACAACAACATCAGCAACAGTAGTAGTAGTAGCAGTAGTAGTAGTAGGAGGAGTTATAATAATAATAATAACGTGTGTATATGCGTGCGTGTTTTTGTGTGATTGTGTATATTTCTAATTAAGTTAATCTATTTTCTCGACGTACACTGATAGACAACAGAGGGTAGTGTTTGTAATTTTCATTACACTGACAGACAACACGGTAGTTTTTGTAATTTTAACTACAGTGTTAGACAACACAGAGTAGTGTTTGTAATTTTGACTACACTGATAGACAACACAGAGTAGTGTTTGTAATTTTGACTACACTGACAGACAACACAGAGTAGTGTTTGTAATTTTGACTACACTGTTAGATAAGACAGAGTAGTGTTTGTAATTTTGATTACACTGTTAGACAACAGAGGGTAGTGTTTGTAATTATGACTACACTGATAGACAACACAAAGTAGTATTTGTAAGTCTGATTACACTGATAGACAACAGAGGGTAGTGTTTGTAATTCTGATTACACTGATAGACAACACAGAGTAGTGTTTGTAATTCTGACTACACTGATAGACAACACAGAGTAGTGTTTGTAAGTCTGATTACACTGATAGACAACAGAGGGTAGTGTTTGTAATTCTGACTACACTGATAGATAACACAGAGTAGTGTTTGTAATTTTGACTACCCTGATAGACAACATGGAGTAGTGTTTGTAATTTTAACTACACTGGTAGATAACAGAGGTAGTGTTTGTAATTTTGACTACACTTATAGACAATACAGAGTAGTGTTTGTAATGCTGATTACACTGACAGACAACAGAGGGTAGTGTTTGTAATTCTGATTACACTGGTAGAGAACACAGAGGATACTGTTTGTAATTCTGATTACACTGATAGACAACACAGAGTAGTGTTTGTAATTCTGATTACACTGACAGACAACAGAGGGTAGTGTTTGTAATTCTGATTACACTGGTAGAGAACACAGAGGATACTGTTTGTAATTCTGATTACACTGATAGACAACAGAGGGTAGTGTTTGTAATTTTGATTACACTGATAGACAACACAGAGTAGTGTTTGTAATTTTGATTACACTGATAGACAACAGAGGGTAATGTTTGTAATTTTGATTACACTGATAGACAACACAGAGTAGTGTTTGTAATTTTGACTACACTGATAGACAAGACAGGGTAGTGTTTGTAATTTTGATTACAGTGATAGACAACACAGAGTAATGTTTGTAATTATGATTACACTGATAGACAACACAGGGTAGTGTTTGTAATTCTGACTACAGTGATAGACAACACAGAGTAGTGTTTGTAATTTTGACTACACTGATAGACAACACAGAGTAGTGTTTGTAATTCTGTCTACACTGGTAGATAAGACAGATTAGTGTTTGTAATTTTGATTACAGTGATAGACAACACAGAGTAGTGTTTGTAATTTTGACTACAGTGACAGACAACACAGAGTAGTGTTTGTAATTCTGACTACACTGATAGACAACACAGAGTAGTGTTTGTAATTTTGATTACACTGATAGACAACAGAGGGTAGTGTTTGTAATTTTCATTACACTGATAGACAACACAGAGTAGTGTTTGTAATTTTGACTACACTGATAGACAAGACAGAGTAGTGTTTGTAATTTTGATTACACTGGTAGACAATACAGAGTAGTGTTTGTAATGCTGATTACACTGACAGACAACAGAGGGTAGTGTTTTGTAATTCTGATTACACTGGTAGAGAACACAGAGGATACTGTTTGTAATTCTGATTACACTGATAGACAACAGAGGGTAGTGTTTGTAATTTTGATTACACTGATAGACAACAGAGAGTAGTGTTTGTAATTCTGACTACGCTGATAGACAACACAGAGTAGTGTTTGTAATTCTGACTACACTGATAGACAACACAGATTAGTGTTTGTAATTTTGATTACAGTGATAGATAACACAGAGTAGTGTTTGTAATTTTGACTACACTGATATACAACACAGAGTAGTGTTTGTAATTTTGATTACACTGATAGACAACACAGAGTAGTGTTTGTAATTCTGACTACACTGATAGACAACACAGAGTAGTGTTTGTAATTTTGATTACACTGGTAGATAAGACAGAGTAGTGTTTGTAATTTTGATTACACTGATAGACAACAGAGGGTAGTGTTTGTAATTTTCATTACACTGATAGACAACACAGAGTAGTGTTTGTAATTTTGACTACACTGATAGACAAGACAGAGTAGTGTTTGTAATGCTGATTACACTGACAGACAACAGAGGGTAGTGTTTGTAATTCTGATTACACTGGTAGAGAACACAGAGGATACTGTTTGTAATTCTGATTACACTGATAGACAACAGAGGGTAGTGTTTGTAATTTTGATTACACTGATAGACAACAGAGAGTAGTGTTTGTAATTCTGACTACGCTGATAGACAACACAGAGTAGTGTTTGTAATTCTGACTACACTGATAGACAACACAGAGTAGTGTTTGTAAGTCTGATTACACTGATAGACAACAGAGGGTAGTGTTTGTAATTCTGACTACACTGATAGATAACACAGAGTAGTGTTTGTAATTTTGACTACCCTGATAGACAACATGGAGTAGTGTTTGTAATTTTAACTACACTGGTAGATAACAGAGGTAGTGTTTGTAATTTTGACTACACTTATAGACAATACAGAGTAGTGTTTGTAATGCTGATTACACTGACAGACAACAGAGGGTAGTGTTTGTAATTCTGATTACACTGGTAGAGAACACAGAGGATACTGTTTGTAATTCTGATTACACTGATAGACAACAGAGAGTAGTGTTTGTAATTCTGACTACGCTGATAGACAACACAGAGTAGTGTTTGTAATTCTGACTACACTGATAGACAACACAGATTAGTGTTTGTAATTTTGATTACAGTGATAGATAACACAGAGTAGTGTTTGTAATTTTGACTACACTGATATACAACACAGAGTAGTGTTTGTAATTTTGATTACACTGATAGACAACACAGAGTAGTGTTTGTAATTCTGACTACACTGATAGACAACACAGAGTAGTGTTTGTAATTTTGATTACACTGGTAGATAAGACAGAGTAGTGTTTGTAATTTTGATTACACTGATAGACAACAGAGGGTAGTGTTTGTAATTTTCATTACACTGATAGACAACACAGAGTAGTGTTTGTAATTTTGACTACACTGATAGACAAGACAGAGTAGTGTTTGTAATGCTGATTACACTGACAGACAACAGAGGGTAGTGTTTGTAATTCTGATTACACTGGTAGAGAACACAGAGGATACTGTTTGTAATTCTGATTACACTGATAGACAACAGAGGGTAGTGTTTGTAATTTTGATTCCACTGATAGACAACAGAGAGTAGTGTTTGTAATTCTGACTACGCTGATAGACAACACAGAGTAGTGTTTGTAATTCTGACTACACTGATAGACAACACAGAGTAGTGTTTGTAAGTCTGATTACACTGATAGACAACAGAGGGTAGTGTTTGTAATTCTGACTACACTGATAGATAACACAGAGTAGTGTTTGTAATTTTGACTACCCTGATAGACAACATGGAGTAGTGTTTGTAATTTTAACTACACTGGTAGATAACAGAGGTAGTGTTTGTAATTTTGACTACACTTATAGACAATACAGAGTAGTGTTTGTAATGCTGATTACACTGACAGACAACAGAGGGTAGTGTTTGTAATTCTGATTACACTGGTAGAGAACACAGAGGATACTGTTTGTAATTCTGATTACACTGATAGACAACACAGAGTAGTGTTTGTAATTCTGATTACACTGACAGACAACAGAGGGTAGTGTTTGTAATTCTGATTACACTGGTAGAGAACACAGAGGATACTGTTTGTAATTCTGATTACACTGATAGACAACAGAGGGTAGTGTTTGTAATTTTGATTACACTGATAGACAACACAGAGTAGTGTTTGTAATTTTGATTACACTGATAGACAACAGAGGGTAATGTTTGTAATTTTGATTACACTGATAGACAACACAGAGTAGTGTTTGTAATTTTGACTACACTGATAGACAAGACAGGGTAGTGTTTGTAATTTTGATTACAGTGATAGACAACACAGAGTAATGTTTGTAATTATGATTACACTGATAGACAACACAGGGTAGTGTTTGTAATTCTGACTACAGTGATAGACAACACAGAGTAGTGTTTGTAATTTTGACTACACTGATAGACAACACAGAGTAGTGTTTGTAATTCTGTCTACACTGGTAGATAAGACAGATTAGTGTTTGTAATTTTGATTACAGTGATAGACAACACAGAGTAGTGTTTGTAATTTTGACTACAGTGACAGACAACACAGAGTAGTGTTTGTAATTCTGACTACACTGATAGACAACACAGAGTAGTGTTTGTAATTTTGATTACACTGATAGACAACAGAGGGTAGTGTTTGTAATTTTCATTACACTGATAGACAACACAGAGTAGTGTTTGTAATTTTGACTACACTGATAGACAAGACAGAGTAGTGTTTGTAATTTTGATTACACTGGTAGACAATACAGAGTAGTGTTTGTAATGCTGATTACACTGACAGACAACAGAGGGTAGTGTTTGTAATTCTGATTACACTGGTAGAGAACACAGAGGATACTGTTTGTAATTCTGATTACACTGATAGACAACAGAGGGTAGTGTTTGTAATTTTGATTACACTGATAGACAACAGAGAGTAGTGTTTGTAATTCTGACTACGCTGATAGACAACACAGAGTAGTGTTTGTAATTCTGACTACACTGATAGACAACACAGATTAGTGTTTGTAATTTTGATTACAGTGATAGATAACACAGAGTAGTGTTTGTAATTTTGACTACACTGATATACAACACAGAGTAGTGTTTGTAATTTTGATTACACTGATAGACAACACAGAGTAGTGTTTGTAATTCTGACTACACTGATAGACAACACAGAGTAGTGTTTGTAATTTTGATTACACTGGTAGATAAGACAGAGTAGTGTTTGTAATTTTGATTACACTGATAGACAACAGAGGGTAGTGTTTGTAATTTTCATTACACTGATAGACAACACAGAGTAGTGTTTGTAATTTTGACTACACTGATAGACAAGACAGAGTAGTGTTTGTAATGCTGATTACACTGACAGACAACAGAGGGTAGTGTTTGTAATTCTGATTACACTGGTAGAGAACACAGAGGATACTGTTTGTAATTCTGATTACACTGATAGACAACAGAGGGTAGTGTTTGTAATTTTGATTACACTGATAGACAACAGAGAGTAGTGTTTGTAATTCTGACTACGCTGATAGACAACACAGAGTAGTGTTTGTAATTCTGACTACACTGATAGACAACACAGATTAGTGTTTGTAATTTTGATTACAGTGATAGATAACACAGAGTAGTGTTTGTAATTTTGACTACACTGATAGACAACACAGAGTAGTGTTTGTAATTTTGATTACACTGATAGACAACACAGAGTAGTGTTTGTAATTCTGACTACACTGATAGACAACACAGAGTAGTGTTTGTAATTTTGATTACACTGGTAGATAAGACAGAGTAGTGTTTGTAATTTTGATTACACTGATAGACAACAGAGGGTAGTGTTTGTAATTTTCATTACACTGATAGACAACACAGAGTAGTGTTTGTAATTTTGACTACACTGATAGACAAGACAGAGTAGTGTTTGTAATTTTGATTACACTGGTAGACAATACAGAGTAGTATTTGTAATTTTGATTACATTGATAGACAATACAGAGTAGTGTTTGTAATTTTGATTACACTGGTAGACAATACAGAGTACTGTTTGTAATTTTAACTACAGTGTTAGATAACACAGAGTAGTGTTTGTAATTCTGACTACAGTGTTAGACAACACAGAGTAGTGTTTGTAATTTTGACTACACTGATAGACAACAGAGTGTAGTGTTTGTAATTCTGATTACACTGTTAGACAACACAGAGTAATGTTTGTAATTCTGACTACACTGGTAGACCACACAGAGTAGTCTTTGTAATTTTGATTACACTGATAGATAATGTGATAAATAGATAGTGGTAGATAAGACAGAGTAGTGTTTGTAATTCTGACTACACTTGTAGACAACACAGAGGATAGTGTTTGTAATTCTGATCACCTATTTTCTCGGCTAAGACTGACAGACGGCAGAGAGTAAGGACGTCGGTGTAGGACACGGGTCCGTTCTTTCTGATCCGCAGATAATAGGCAGGAACAGGTTTCACGCATTTCAAAGTCACAGTCACGTGCAGGCCAAGCGCGTCACCATAGTGAAGGCAGAGTACTGGGTTTTTGTCATCCTTTGTCTGCAGACCTTCAATGGTGAAATCATGGAGTCTGTTTCCTGTTGTTAAGAGATAACTTACAATTAATATCGCTAGCATTATCAGTATTATACATCACTCTGTCTGTAGATTTATCTATCTATCTATCTATCTATCTATCTATCTATCTATCTATCTATCTATCTATCTATCTATCTATCTATCTATCTATCTATCTATCTATCTATCTATCTATCTATCTATCTATCTATCTATCTATCTCTCTGTCTGTCTGTCTGTCTGTCTGTCTATCTATCTATCTATATGTCTGTCTGTCTGTCTGTCTATCTATATATCTATCTATCTGTCTGTCTGTCTCTCTATCTGTCTGTCTATCTATATATCTATGTATATATCTGTCTATCTATCTGTCTGTCTGTCTGTCTGTGTCTATCTGTATGTATGTATGTTTGTCAATCAATCAATCAATAAGAAAGTGCTTCTATCTGTCTATCTTTCTCTCTCTTTCTGTCTGTCTATCATCTGTCTGGCTGTCTGTCTTTAATAATAATAATAATAATGGCTACTGTTTTTGTCGCTGGTAATTACTGACAATAAAGTTTTAAACTAATAAAATACACATACAGACTCGGATGAAGGCAGGGAGGAAAGTAGAAGAGAGAGAGAGAGAGATAGCTCGACAGACAGAAAGACAGATAAATGAACGGACAGACAGACAGGCGCACACATGGATGCTAATTCAAACGATACCGTTGCAACATTCGTGTTGAGTCACTACCTCTACGGCCGTGACGTACAGCAGCTGTTTGAAATAAATCCACGCCCAGGGATACTGATCACCGAACTTGGTTTGAGCGCAAGACATGAAGTTTTCAGCTTTGTCGACTAGATGGTAGGAGTTATCCCTGTCAAACAAACCAGACGACTGCTTGGTCGGCATAGCTCTTGCCCAGTCGTACCTCCTCTCGTCGTACGACCCCTCCATAAACTTGTCGAAGAAGAGCCACCCGAACACTTTCACTTCGCAGAGAACCAAGTGCTGCTTTCCCTTCGCCGACGGAGAAGGAGAAATTCTCACAAAGCGAGCGGCCAGCGGTTGTGTGCACACGTAGTTCCTTGCGATGCCTCGAGACAGAGCCTGGTCCTCCTCGGCGCAGATTCCCACCAGTTCTTTGTTCGTCAGCAGCTCGATCTTTATACTGGCCAGATTTTTGTCTTTTAGACAAGAAACAGAATTGGAAACATATCACGTAATTCAGTTAAAAAAAAAAAAAAGAAAGAAAGAAAGAAAGTAAAACAACATACAAAAAGCGTCTGTGATGCTTTTATGTGTGTGTGTGTGTATATATATATATATGTATGTTTATGTATGTTTGTATATGTATGTATGTATGTGTACGTGTGCATGTACGTTTTTGTGTATGTGTGCGTTTGTATGTTTTTGTGCATGACATAGACAGACAGATAGACAGACAGATATATACAGATATTACTTGTGTAAGAACGTTTAAGAAAATAATTAACGTACTACAGCAGTCAGATCTGCTGATCACGTAGACTGAGACTACTTTCACTTGTGTTTCCAGGTCGACAAGCCACCACAGCAACTTTTCTTCAGGACGAGGCTGGAAGCAGAACGTTTGGTTACCATCTTCTACACTTGTGATATCGCCGTCTACGGCGAGGTAGGATCTGTGATTCTTGTAAGGTGTTGAGGACTTGGTAGGTTTGTTCAGAGCCCAGTTCGTTCGCTCTTCTGCGTACGTCCGAGCTTTGTAAAGGAAAGAAAGGAGAAGAGAAAAACACAATATTGGGGAAAACAAAAAAAATATGAAGTAGTCCTGTCAGTGGATGTAGCTAAAGAAACACATTGCTAGAGATATGAAGATATACAGGTAGACAGACTGATATATCTCTCTCACTGTGTGTGTGTGTGTGTGTTCAGAGAGAAAGAGAAAGAAAGAGAGAAGGAGGGAGATAGAAAAAGAAAGAGAGAGGGAAAGGAAGAAACATATTGTATGTATGTATATAGATAGAAAGACAGATAGATAGA
This sequence comes from Chrysomallon squamiferum, assembly GCA_012295275.1. Lineage (NCBI taxonomy): Eukaryota > Metazoa > Mollusca > Gastropoda > Neomphalida > Peltospiridae > Chrysomallon > Chrysomallon squamiferum. The sequence continues at coordinate 25,074,959 of CM022677.1, forward strand.
TAGATATGTAGATAGATAGATAGATAGATATAAGGACAGAGAGGCAGACAGATAGATAGAGAGATAGAAAGACAGATAGACCGATAGATAGATAGATAGATATATAGATAGATAGATAGATAGATAGATAGATAGACAGACAGACAGATAGACACATATAGATAGATAGATATAGATAGATAGATAGATAGATAGATAGATAGATATGTACGGTATGTCTTTTCCTTGCTTTCTTCTTTACTGTTTTCTTCGCTGGCTTCCCGTCTTTCTGACTGACTGGTCACTTGTTAATTGATTGAAAAAACTGGTTACTTGTTAATTGATTGAAAAACTGGTCACTTGTTAATTGATTGAAAAACTGGTTAATTGTTAATTGATTGAAAAACTGGTCACTTGTTAATTGATTGAAAAACTGGTCACTTGTTAATTGATTGAAAAACTGGTCACTTGTTAATTGATTGAAAAACTGGTTAATTGTTAATTGACTGAAAAACTGGTTAATTGTTAATTGATTGAAAAACTGGTCACTTGTTAATTGATTGAAAAACTGGTTAATTGTTAATTGATTGAAAAACTGGTCACTTGTTAATTGATTGAAAAACTGGTTAATTGTTAATTGATTGAAAAACTGGTTAATTGTTAATTGATTGAAAAACTGGTGAATTGTTAATTGATTGAATAACTGGTGAATTGTTAATTGATTGAAAAACTGGTTAATTGTTAATTGACTGAAAAACTGGTTAATTGTTAATTGATTGAAAAACTGGTCACTTGTTAATTGATTGAAAAACTGGTTAATTGTTAATTGATTGAAAAACTGGTCAATTGTTAATTGATTGAAAAACTGGTTAATTGTTAATTGATTGAAAAACTGGTTAATTGTTAATTGATTGAAAAACTGGTGAATTGTTAATTGATTGAATAACTGGTGAATTGTTAATTGATTGAAAAACTGGTTAATTGTTAATTGACTGAAAAACTGGTTAATTGTTAATTGATTGAAAAACTGGTTAATTGCTTGTTGATACATAAATAAACACAGAAGACAAATACAGAGAGAGAGAAAGATAGAGTAGATACAGACAGATAGAGAGTTAGAGTAGATATAGGTATATAAATATACATACGAGAGAGAGACAGAGATTAATTAGAGAAAGAGAAGAGAGTGAATAAGAGAGAAATGAGAGAAAGAAAAGAAAAAAAAAAAAAAAAAAAAATGTTAATATATCCAGTCAGTTAAAAAGAAAAGGCTTACTTTTGTTCATCAGAAACAGTGTAAAGACTATTGTCAGTAGAAAGAATGACATTCTTCTTTTTCTGATATGTGAAATATTTTCTTTAATAGGAAAATCAAAATGAATTACATACACAAAGAACATGACTAAATATAAACACACACACAGACAGAGACTCGCACTTTTTCTTTTTGAATTGTCTTTAATTATTTCCTTTTTGTTATTAATAATATAATATAATATAATATAATGTAATATCATATAATATAATGTAATATAATATAATATAATGTAATGTAATATAACATAATATAATATAATATAATATAATTTACTTCTTTACTTATCAGTTCGTCTGGGTGTTTGTTTGTTTGTTTGTTTGTTTGTCTGTTTGTTTCTTTATTAAATCATTTATTGTTTTGTTATCGTTCTTCATATATTTATTTAATGTATTTGGTATAATACAAAGAAAAGTTTTATATCTATATTGGTGTTACAGATGAAACTGCGCTGACTGTCTTTTACGCTTTTTCCCTCAATCCTATAAATACATGTTTTTGATATGAGATATAAACGAACATTTTCCAGCGTAGAAGATACATTTTATTCTCATTTCAGAATGTTTGTATTACATTTTTATTTTTTTATTATTATTTTTTTTTTATTTACTTTCTAGAACATTATAAAAATCAGTTTAAGACGCAACATTTTACAAAAATCCAGTTCCCAAAAATGGCCACCATATATTAGCGAAACCCTAGCCAGCATCAAGTAACTGATGACTAAACAGAATTACTGGTAACACAACCGGTGTATCTACATGGACAAATCATTTTATTACATTCGTAATTTTAAGAAGACTAACTGTGTAGATAGTGACGTAATTTATGTTATATTACTTACTGTTTTAGTAATCTCCAAGAGGATGATGACGTCATTCAAATTATGTTACTGTCTTAGCGGACTGCCAAGTAGATTATGACGTCATTTAAGTTACATTACTGCTTTAGTAGATGACGTCATTTAGTAGAATGTTTACACTGAAGACCTTTTTTCATTTTCCTTCATGTTGTTGTTGTTATTATTATTATTATTATTATTATTATTATTATTATTATTAATGTCTTATATAATTTTCTTTATTTTTAACTTTTTCTGCGATCAGCAAAATTTCTAAAGCTCATACACATAAAATAGATAACAAACAAATAAATAAATAAATAAATAAAAGAAGAACAACAAATTTTAAAAATCATAAAATCCCCGAGCTAAACAAACACACACACACACACACACACAAAATTGTCATAATTCTATTAGCTTAATTAAATTTAAAAAGAAAAACATAAACATGAGAAATGATAACATTACCTTCTAACAGCAACTTTGTAAGTTGAGACGAAACTGGAAATACATATCTTACAGAACGAAATAATATTTTGTACCAGCAGAAATTAGGATATATTTAAGTTGAGCATTACATAATTATTACATAACGAGAAAAAAAAAAACGTTTAAAATATATTATAATGTTCTGTATCAAAACATTGCATACAAATGTAGGTAAATAAAAAAAAAAAAAAATAGAAATAAAATTGTAAAACTATATTCCAAAATATGTGTTGAATAATAATAATAATAATAAAAAATTAAAACAACACCAAAATTACCAGAAACTAATGATGGCTCTGTGAGTACTTAGAACTGCAAACCATTCAGTTATCTCTTCAACGTTCACATTGAAACTCCAGATATTTACATCCTCATTGGTGGACAAGTTGCCGTCAATAGCAAGCCAAGAAGGATTTTTTCCAGCGTCAAAATTTGGTCCATTCCTATCACGCTGCATGGGAACAGTGAGAAGCCAGTTTCGATCTAAAAACAACAACAACATGTATATACATGCAAACATTCATCTCTCTCTCTCTCTCTCTCTCTCTCTCTCTCTCTCTCTCTCTCTCTCTCTCTCTCTCTCTCTCTCTCTCTCTCTCTGTATCTATCTATTTATAGACTCTACTACTACTACTACTACTACTACTACTACTACTACTACTGCTGCTGCTACTACTACTACTACCTATACTGTGTTAATTACGTCGTATAATTACTCTTATTAGTACTATACTTCAACTGTACTGCTAGTAGTAATACTGCTACTATGAATGTCACCGCTATCAGCAGATGAATAATAATAATGAAAGTAGGTCATTTAAATAAATGAAAGTAACAAAACAACTGCACAACAATTTACAAAGCAGTATTGAGCTGGATGTTTTTCTTTTTCTCTTAGTTTGAGAATTACTGCTTTTTAAATGTTTGGTTCACAGTATGATCAACCAAATGACCTGCGACTAGAGCTGAAATTTAATAAGGCAATAATAATATTAACAACAACAACAACAACAACAATAATAATAATAATAATAATAATAATAATAATTGTCTTACCCTTGTCTAAATGATATTTTTTTTTATCAGGCCATCAAAATCTTACTGGTTGCCAAAAATTTCCCATCGAATTATATGATTTTATCCTTTTTTTAGCTAAGCTGATTTTTTAATTTAATGTTCTGTGCTGTTTGATATAAGCTCTGCTCTGTCTTAAATAAATAAATAAATAAATAAATAGGCAGATAGATAGAGAGACAGACAGACAGACAGATAGATATATTTTTGAATATTAGGCAACGAGTTCACATCCGTTCATACAAACATACTTTTTCATTTAAACTCTTATTTATTTATTTATTTTTTTATTTTGTATATTTGTTTTCATTAATTCATTTATATATAGCGTTATTGCTACCTTGTCACTTTTGAAACATTTCTGGGTTTTTTTGTTCAGTGATCATTTATTATTCATGTATTTATTTTATTATTTTGTAACAAACATATGGCGAATATAGCACGATATACATCTTTGTTTTATTGGGTTGTCGTTCTTTGAAAAGTGTGTATCTGTTTATTTTTATTTTTATTACTGAAGTGGTTGTTGTTGTTGCTGTTATCACATGTTAATGTCACTGTACATTTCGAGTAATCTTTGTAAACATTTACTACTCAGTTTCAGTTTATTATTAAAAAAAACCCATCACAGATGTATTTTTCTTTTATTACTGCTAGGCTAGATATTACCAGTGATGTTTATTATGTATGTATGTGTATTTATTAAACTGAAATATTTGATTTTTTTCAATACATAGACTGATACATTTCTTTTTGTCGTAAGTTCATTGCTCACATCTGTTTGATTATTGTACTCTTTTTTTTCTTTTTTTTTCACAGCTGTTAATGACGGTATTTCCCGTTCTAGCTTGCACCTGGAGCGACAATGCTTCTTCTCGCAATTGTTGTCATGTTTCTTTCAGCAAATAAATGCGAGAACTACAGTGAGTGGTTTTATGCTGACTAACTTAACAGTTTATTTGTTTTACACGTAAACTAGTCTCTGCATTCATCCATTCTTCCACCTATCAATCGAGCCATCAAACATTCATTCGTCTGTCTGCCCATTCATCAGTTTCATCTCTCTATTCATCCATCCGTCCATCTCTCCATCCAATCAGCCAACTATGTAGGCAGCTCTCAGTTACGTCATCAGTATATTAATCTTCCAGCTGTGTAGTTATTTACAAAACTCTGTCTGTGTATCATCTGTCTCTTGAATCAGTCTGTATAACAGTACAAATAACATATACATATAAATAAACAAATTAGAATATAAATATATGTTTATTCATTTATTTATTTTTTCATTTTATTTTGATTTTATTTCATTTTATTTATTTATTTATTTATTTATTTATTTATTTATTTATTTATTTATTTATTTTTATTTATTTATTTTATTTATTGATTTATTATTTATTCTATTTTGTTTTATTTTATTTTATTTTATTTATTTATTTATTTATTTATCTATTTATTTATCTATTTATTTATTTATTTATCTATTTATTCATTTATTTATTTTATTTAATTTTATTTATTTATTTCATTTATTTTATTTTATTCATTCATTTTATTTTATTCATTCATTCATTTATTCATTTATTCATTCATTCATTCACACATTTATTATTAAAGTTCGTACCTACGAAGAAGAACGACTGAACAGAGCTTATAACAAAGAAACTCTGTCATCAAAACCGCACGGTCGATATTTATCAAACTTCGCTGTTGACGGACAGAGCAATGCCGTACACGTCACTGAGCCGTTCTGTTTCCAGGCAGATCCTGCTGATAACAACCCGTGGTGGGCGGTCAACCTTGACGAAGATGTCTGTGTGACTGAAGTCTACATACTGAGTAGTGTTGATTGCTGTGATGGTTAGTAGCTACTGGCATAGCATCTTGTTTAGTTTAGACAATCGTACAGAGAGAGAGAGAGAGAGAGAGAGAGAGAGAGAGAGAGAGAGAGAGAGAGA
>CM022677.1:25083120-25095620 GCA_012295275.1 Chrysomallon squamiferum
TTGACGAATTACAGTTCTTGTTTTTGTTATTATTATTATCGTCATCATCATAATCATCATCATCATCATCATCATCATCATCATTATTATTATTATTATTATAGTAACAGTATATATATAACAGCAGTACTATTTTTAAACGTAGAGGTGGCAGTAGTAATATTACAAATTATAATCGCTTGTTTTTTTTTTGGCAAGATTACATAGATTTATACACAGACCTTAACATGCCCTTAGTTCCTAAAACCTATTTCCATCACTGGTTGTTAATATTTTTTTACTATAGACGAATACGAAAGACAGAATGAATTCAATGAAAGGACCGAAAAATATAAAAAAAATCCTTGAAAATTAGTGGAAAAATAGAATAAGGATGATAACATATGCACAAACGGAGAAAAAATTTAAATACTGAAACAAATTATATTAAAAATAGTATGGACAGACGGTGAAAAATATAGACTTAAAATATTATAGTAGATAAATAAGATGAGGATATGATTTATAATCACAGGGGAAAAGCTCCGTGGATTTTCCATTGAAGTTCTGCAGTCCCGTTTTGACGATTTTCCTGCCTTGTGTGCAAAGTGCATTTCCCCGGTGCCGCAAGGTGGGACGGAGGAATTCCACTGCGGCAGATATCTTCCTGGTTCCTACGTGCGCATCAGAAAGCACGGACCTGTCAGTTACGACAGCGTTCTGACGTTGTGTCACGTGGAAGTCTACGGGACGAAAATAGGTGAGTGAAATAACAGCAGTCATTTTTTCACGCATTCAAGTAGGTCAGCTCTCTCTCTCTCTCTCTCTCTCTCTCTCTCTCTCTCTCTCTCTCTCTCTCTCTCTCTCTCTCTCTCTCTCTCTCTCTCTCTCTCTCTCTCTCTCTCTCTCTCTCTCTCTCTCTCTCTGGTAGACGTTTCATGTGACTAAAGAAAAAAAAAAATATAAAAAAATAATAATAAAAAAATAAAAACAATTAAAAAAAAAATATATAAAAAAAAAAAAAAAAATAATAAAGAAAAAAAACCCCATTCATTATTTATTTAGACATTTCTAGAACCTTTCATATGATAAGAGAAAAAAAAAAGAAAAAAAAAGAAAAAGATTGAAAGAAAATATAAAATATTATTTGTTATCTATTTATTTATTTAATTATTAATTCATTCCTTTATTTATTTATTTATTTATTTATTTATCTGTATGTTTTTTTTTATATACATATATTAATTTATTTATCGATCTCTCTACCTGTTCTTTTATTTATCTGTCTATTCTTTTATTTATCTATCTTTTTATTTATTATAATTATAAATTACCTCTTTGTCTCTATCTCTCTCTCTCCTGTCAGTGGACTTAGACAAGCATTACTTGCATGCGATGGACAATTTTGCGGTGGGTAAGAAAACACGGAGTTCAGGTCACTACATGGAAAACGAGCCAGACAGAGCCGTTGATGGCAAAAGAACCAGCAATTTAGCAGCAAACTCTTGTTTCCACTCAGATCCGAGGGATCTTCAACCTTGGTGGAAAGTCAATTTGGAAGAATACGTGTATGTGGAAGCTGTGATCGTAACGAACAGGGCTGATTCGTACGGTAGTACTAGTAGCAGTAGCAGCATTAGTAGTAGTAGTAGTAGTAGTGGTAGTAGCAGCATTAGTAGTAGTAGTAATAGCAGCATTACTAGTAGTAGTAGCAGTAGTAGTAGTAGTAGTATTAGCAGCATTACTAGTAGTAGTAGCAGTAGCAGCATTAGCAGTAGTAGTAGTATCTGTAGTAGTAGTAGCAGTAATAGTAGCAGCATTAGTAGTAGTAGTAATAGTAGTAGTAGTAGTAGTAAGAGCATTAGTAGTGGTAGCTGTAGTAGTAGTAATAGTATTAGTATTAGTATTAGTGGTAGTAGGAGCATTAGTAGTAGTAGTAGTAGTAATAGCAGCATCAGTAGTAGTAGTAGTAGTAGTAGTTAGTAGTAGTAATAGCAGCATTAGTAGTAGTAGGATTGGTAGTAGTGTAGTAGTAGTAGCAGTAGTAGTAGTAGTAGTACATTTGTAGTAGTAGCAGTAGCAGTAGTAGTAGTAGCAGCATTAGTAGTAGTAGTAGTTTTAGTAGTAGTAGCAGTAGTAGTAATAGTTAGTAGTAGTAGTAGTAGTTGTACATTTGTAGTAGTAGTAGTAATAATGTAATAGCAGCAGTAGTAGTAGTACATTTGTAGTAGTAGTAGTAGTAGTAATAGCAGCATTAGTAGTAGTAGTAATAGTAGTAGTAGTAGTAGTAGTAAGAGCATTAGTAGTGGTAGTTGTAGTAGTAGTAGTAGTAGTGGTAGTAGCAGCATTAGTAGGAGTAGTAGTAGTTTTAGTAGCAGTATTAGTATTAGTTGTAGTGGTAGTAGGAGGATTAGTAGTAGTAGTAGTAACAGCAGCATCAGTAGTAGTAGTAGTAGCAGTAGTAGTAGCAGTAGAAGTAGCAGCATTAGTATTAGTAATAATAGTAGTAGTAGTAAGTACATTAGTAGTGGTAGTAGTAGTAATAGTAGTAGTAGTAGTAGCAGCAGCAGTAGTAGGAGTAGTAGTAGTTTTAGTAGCAGTATAGTAGTATTAGTTGTAGTAGTAGTAGGAGGAGTAGTAGTAGTAGCAGCATCAGTAGTAGTAGTAGTAGTAGTAGTAGTAGTAGTAGAGTAGCAGCATTAGTAGTAGTAGTAATAGTGGCATTTAGTAGTAGTAGTAATAGCAGCATCAGTAGTAGTAGTAGCAGCAGCATTAGTAGCAGTAGTAGTAGCAGCATTAGTAGTAGTAGTTGCATTAGTAGTAGTAATAGTAGAGCAGCATTAGTAGTAGTAGTTGCATTAGTAGTAGTATCAGCATTAGTAATAGTAGTAGTAGCAGCATTAGTAGCAGTAGTAGTAGTAGTAGCAGCATTAGTAGCAGTAGAAGTAGCAGCATTAGTAGTAGTAGTTGCATTAGTAGTAGTATCAGCATTAGTAGTAGTAATAGTAGAGCAGCATTAGTAGCAGTAGTTGCATTAGTAGTAGTATCAGCATTAGTAATAGTAGTAGTAGTGGTGGTAGTAGTAGTAGTAGTAGCATTAGTAGCAGTAGAAGTAGCAGGCATTAGTAGTAGTTTTTTAGTAGTAGTTAGTAGTAGTAATAGTTGCAGCATTAGTGGTAGTTGGAGTAGTAGCAGCAGCATTAGTAATAGTAGTAGTAGTAGCATTAGTAGCAGTAGTTTGCATTAGTAGTAGCAGTAGTTGCATTAGTAGTAGTAGCAGCAGCATTAGTAGCAGTAGTTGCATTAGTAGTAGTAGCAGCAGCATTAGTAATAGTAGTAGTAGCAGCATTAGTAGCAGTAGTTGCATTAGTAGTAGCAGTAGTTGCATTAGTAGTAGTAGCAGCAGCATTAGTAGCAGTAGTTGCATTAGTAGTAGTAGTAGTAGTAGTAGTAGCCAAACGCTGATTTAATAAAATATATAAAATGATATTTAGTTATTGATATTGTCCAGGAAAGGATGGAGCAGCTAACAATACAGACAAAGAAATTCTACTTGTAACGATAATTAATGACTTTCTCGTGTTTGTGCAGGTATGTATGTGTGAGCTTGTCTATGTTAGTGAGCTAGTGTGTAAGTGTGTGTGTGTGTGTGAGCATTTATGAGTTAACGCATTGTACATACACACACGTCCAGTTTTCTGTTATTTAAACACACAGACAGTAATAACAAGGAACAAAAAGATAAGGTGTATTTTATTCATAGAATACAGGTTCCATCACATTGTGGTGTATACAGATGATCTGGTATGCAATCAACAACGGAAAGAAGGGGTACTGCCCGGCGAAGTGGTTCTGTTTGAGTGTATTTACAAGTTCAAGCTGTCCCGCTACGTAACGATAACAAGAACAAAGAAGTACAAGTATTCTTTGAACATAATTACCTTGTGCGAAGTGGAGGTCTACGGAAAGAGACAAAGTAAGAAAATATGGCACGTTTTATTTTTGCATTTCTGTTTTTGAGCGACGTAATTTTACTCGTGGACCAAGCACTACGTCTGAAAGGAAGGTGAAATAAGGAAGACGGTGTCGTTGTTGTCGTTTTTTTGAAATTCATTATGTAGTTCATTACGTCGTATTTCTGCTGATGGTATATTTCAGTTTAATGCGTTTAACAGAGACCAAATAAATAATAAAAATATATATTTGCTCGTGTACTTTATCTGAATTTATTTGTAACGCTAGGAACAGATTATTATTATTATTATTATTATTATTATTATAATTATTATTATTATTATTATTATTATTATTATTATTATTATTATTATTATTATTATTATTCTAGGGCATTTACCCTTCTTGATATTCCCCCTAATAATTCCCCTAGGTCATTTCCCTCCGTGACAATTCTCTCCCCCTGCCTACCATGCCAAGGATAACTGATCCAGAAACAGCCAGGTATTTGGATGGTGATCGCAGTTTGTTTACATGAACTTTGGACCAACATGAGGTTCAAACAGTTAAAGTTTGTTGAGGAACAAACAAAACCAAGAATAGTTTATCCTTTTTCGCTATAAGCAATGTTTGGCCCCTTCAGTAACCTTATGAATGACTCAGGATATATAAGCCAGGATATTTGACAGTTAAAACAGGTAGACAAGGGGAGAATTGTTACGGGTGGGGAACGACATAGGTGGGAAACCGCCAGGGCGGAAATGACTGTGGGAAATATCTTTGGCGAGAGAGAGAGAGAGAGAGAGAGAGAGAGAGAGAGAGAGAGAGAGAGAGAGAGAGAGAGAGAGAGATGAATGAATGTTTTTATGTATACATGTGTTGTTGTTGTTTTTTTAGATCGAAACTGGCTTCTCACTGTTCCGATGCAGCGCGATAGAAATGGACCAAATTTTGACGCTGGAAAAAATCCTTCTTGGCTGGCTATTGACGGCAACTTGTCCACCAATGAGGATGTAAATATTTGTAGTTTCAATGTAAACGTTGAAGGGATAACTGAATGGTTTGCAGTTCTAAATACGAAAATTCACGTACACAGAGCAATCATAACGCCAGTGTTTTCGATCTGTGAGTGTGAAGATGATAAAACATTAAACAGTAGATCACGTTATCTTTTGAAAATATCTCTTGTTGTATTAGAAATTAATTCTCTTTTGTTCCTTTATAATTTTTTATAACATTTTTTAACCGTGTTGTCTTTTGAAAAAATTTCGCCACACACCTGTCTTCGTTATTAAATATTAATTTAATTTTGTTCTTTTTTATTCTTTCGAATTATAATTTAATGGCAGTTCACGTGAGGATGTCTTCTTTGGTTTTAAACAAATACTTAATTTAATTTAATTAACAACGTGGGAAAGATAACTTTTTGATTTAACAATTTCACAAACTTGTATTTAATTTATAACCTTTTCCTGTAACTGGCGATACAGTAAATTATACAAAGAAATTCTAATTCAATTTCTAACTCTAACGGTAAAGCAACGATTTTCTTTTTTAATTTATGACCTCAAACGTTAATTTATTTTCTCAATTAACTGTAATTTATTTTTCTCATTGTAACTGGCGACTTCAGCGTATCGTTAATTTATGACTTTCTCAGTGTAACGTTAATTTATGATTTTCTCAGTGTAACTGTAAGTTATGACTTGAGTGTAACGGTAATTTACGACTTTCTCAGTGTAACTATAATTTACGACTTTCTCAGTGTAACTATAATTTAATACTTTCTCAGTGTAACTGTAATTTAATACTTTCTCAGTGTAACTATAATTTAATACTTTCTCAGTGTAACTGTAATTTATGACTTTCTGAGTGTAGCTGTAATTTACGACTTTCTCAGTGTAACTGTAATTTATGACTTTCTCAGTGTAACTGTAATTTATGACTTTCTCATTGTAACTGTAATTTATGACTTTCTCATTGTAGATGTAATTTACGACGTTCTGAGTGTAATGTTAATTTATGACTTTCTCAGTGTAACTGTAATTTAATATTCTCAGTGTAACTGTAATTTAATACTTTCTCAGTGTAACTGTAATTCACGACTTTTTCAGTGTAACTGTAGTTTACGACTGTCTCAGTGTAACTGTAATTTATGACTTTCTTGGTTTAACGGTCACTTATAATTTTCTCAGTGTAACGGTCATTTACAAATGTAATTCACGACTTTCCCGTTGTCATTTGGACGTTGCGATTGTAGCCGTTGTTTAGTAAATGATATTTCACTTTATTGTCAAAAAAATGTTGGTTGATTAATAACACTGGACAAAATAATATTTTACTAAAAAGAAACAAAAAGAAAGATTTACAAATTAAGTAACATTTGGATGGTAAACCAATTTCAGATTGTTGGCAAAATTAATGTAGGTCGATTGATAATATTTGAAAAATAATATTTTTCTAAAAAAGAAACATTTACAAATTAAGGTAAAATTAATTTATAATATTGGAGAATTAATGGGTAACTGAAGCTAGATAACTGGGCAGTAATTTTTTTAACAGATGATATTATCATAAAACAATGATTAATTTAGAAAATTGAAACAGTAATAGTAAATTAATTAATGAATTTTAAAAAAACAGTAATGCAATTTATATAATAATAGCTGGGCCAATTAAATCGAGAACAGGAAAGCAGATTTTATTTATTTTTATTTATTTATTTATTTTTTTTTTTAAATAATTTTCGAAAAAGCAATTCTTATGACATTGGAAAAGTAAAGGTAATTTAATTCACAATCGTCTCAAGCATTGTCTAAACATTTTTATTATGTCTAAACAACAGCAGTAGATTGTTATTTAATTAATTATTTGATTCACACAAAGCTAGCTCACTACAGTCGAGTGAGTACAGTTTTAAAGATTATCGATTATCTAATATATTATTCATTTCATGAATGTTATTTATTTTATTCCATGATAGATAGAACTAACTTCTGTATGTTTTAGATAAGATATTTCGACAATTTAATAAACGGAGAGAATAAACGTAGTCATGAACTGATTTCTCCGTCTGATTTCAGATGAGTTATTTCGACCTTTTTACTTCCATGTGGATGACTACAAGATTCATCATTCTGGTAATGTGCAGGCCGGGGTGCCTATTGTGCTGCATCTGGATAAAAAGCCGTATGGAAAGATCATAAAGATCACTCGAGTTATCCAAGCCATGCGACTCTTGTTGTGCGAGGTACAGTTGTTCGGCCGGCCGTAAAACACGCTCTAAACTCTATAATACAAGGTTTAAATAATAAAAAAAACATCAAGATTTCTCACGTGCTTGTCTTCCGTTTTAGTCTTTCCAAAAGTATAAAAATGTATTTAATTAATAACTTCTGCAGGAATTTCTATGGTGTTAATAAAGCAGACGAAGAAAATCTAATTGTAAGATAATTTATGAGTTTTTTCTTTGTAAACGGCAGTGTGTGTGGCTTGCTCACTGCAACAGTAAAGTATGACTTTCTCATTGTAAAACGGAAATTTGTGACTTTCTCACCGCAACAATAAATTATGACTTTCTCATTGTAACGATAATTTATGACTTTCTCACCTCAACAGTACATTATGACTATCTCACAGTAACGATAATTTATGACTTTCTCATTGTAACGATAATTTATGACTGCATGATATCTGTATAAATGAGAACCTTGCTGCGTTCTTCAAATTAAGTAAAAAAGTTCTGGAAAATAGATTACATTTTGAAGGTTTACTCTACTCTTTTAAGTGAAACTGTGTTATTTAGCGTGCTGACATCACTGTTTTGTGACAGGCTTAGCATAGGAATACACATACAGCGTAGGGTTTCTGTTTAAAGTGCGGAGTCTAGTATTGGAATTAGGCTTAGCGTTGCGATCAGGTTAGATTAGACCTAACATTATGTTAGACTTTAGGTTTAGTGTCAAGGTCATACGACTAGGATCAGAATTAGAGTAGCGATTAGTGTTAGGTTTTCGGATACGGTTGAGATTAGAATAGGACTATGTTTAGGTTAAGGATTAACATTATGTGGTTAGGCTGAGGATTAAGGTGAATGTAAAATGTAATCGTGCATTAACATTATAATGAATAAAAGCATCAGTAAAATAATTCAAATATTGACTGAAATTTAAAAAAAAAAAAATTAAATGCAGTAATTTGAAATACATAGATATGAATTGTGTAAGATATATATAATTATATATTTTATATGAAATAAAGATATAAAGGTAAATATTTGTTTATATTGTTATGTTTATTAATAAAAGTAAAATAAACTACACTAATAATAATACAAAAATAAACAATAAAACAAACAAACAAACAAACAAACACAGAAACTAGCAAACAGACATACATAGAAATAGATGGATAGACAAAGAGGGAAAGACAATATACAAAAGAAATAAACGCACAAATAGACATACAACCATATACACTGACAGACAGACTGACAGATTAACAAACACTCAGATAGAAAGATAGATATATATACAGACCGACCGACAGAAAAAACAGGTAGACAAAATGGGTACATGACATCAGCCTACGTATCTCACAAAAATAAACACGAAGAAAAGAGAATATTTTTATGTTTAATTGTTAAATGAATGTTGAGCGTATTTCACGGATAGCCGTACACTTCCACTTCGCATAGCATGAGGTACGACGACTTGTCAGTTCGTGTTATTTTTATTACCTGTCCATAGGGGATTTCTACAAAATATATTAAAATAGGCTCACCAGACTTCTCACTGCCATCACGATGAATTTGAAAGTCATCCACGTGGAAATAGAAAGGGAGGAAAATCTGATCTAAAATGCACAAGAAAATATTTTCGTCACTTACAGTGTTTAAACAATTGTCACTTCATACTAAAGAGAGAGAGAAAAAAAGAAGTTTAATAAATAAAATGGAAATAAATGAATAAAATAATAATAAATCTGCATTCGAGAATGTTAAGAACGTAAATCTTATGATAATGTCTCTATAGTTTTTCCATAATCTTTGTAAACAATTACTACTCCGTTTTTGTATGAAAATAGAGTAATTATCTGTTTTCAAATGATATTAATGAAACATTGTTTATTATTAAACAACTCCCCATTCCTTTCCCAAACTTATTAATTGAATATTATTTTCCCTCATCTAAATATTACTAAGTTAACCATGAGAAAGAGAGAGAGAGAGAGAGAGAGAGAGAGAGAGAGAGAGAGAGAGAGAGAGAGAGAGAGAGAGAGAGAGAGAGAGAGTTATTAACAGACATGCTGATGAATAGATAGATAAATAGATAGATATATAGAAAGGCTGGGAGACAGATATATGGATAGATCACAGATAGACATACAGATATACAGATATCTATTTATCTATCTGTCTGTCTCTATCTATCTATCTATATATATCTATATATAGACAGATAGATAGACATACAGATATTTATATATATATATATATATTTAAATCTATCCATATATATCTAGATAGATAGATAGATAGATAGATAGATACTGCTTAATGTTTTTCACAAATGGCTGTACTCACTGGGAAGGAAGGGAGAAATAATAACTGCTTTTGTTACGTGAATTTTCAGGTTTAGTTTGGCAAACCACTCTGCGTAGTCTCCTAGTTTGACGTAGATGCTGCAGCAACCTAGGTTCCCGTTGTTCGACACGTTGCCGTCAATAGCCAACCAAGAGGGATTTCGTAGAGAATCGAAGTTTGGTCCGTTCGTACCGTTTTGAATCGGAACACTTAACATCCAGTTTCGCTCTGAAAATTATGATTAAGAAAAAAACAACAAAAAACCCACAAACAAAACAACAACAAGAAAAAATACAAAAACAAAATAACAAAAATAACAAAAAAATAACAACCCCCCCAAAAAAAAACGACAGATAAAATTTAATAATAAAATAAAATAAAATAAAATAAAATAAAATAATACATCAACTATAATAAATAAGTAAATAAAAAAATAACTAAAAATCAAATCAAATCAAATCAAACAAAATAAACCAATACGCTTTATATAAATAAAAAGTAATTTAAAAAAAAAAAAATCAAGAAAGAAAAAGAAATAAAATAAAAAGTAATAAAATAAAAGAAACCCAAAATTTTATTTTGTTTCTTTTTATGTATATATCGGAGCCCAGCTTACAGAGTACAAGCAATTTACATAGACACAGTCAATGTAAATTTGTTTAATTTTATTTTATTTCTTTTTATGTATATATCGGAGCTTAGCTTACAGAGTACAAGTAATTTACATAGACACAGACAATGTAAATTTGTTTAATTTATAAAAAAGATTCCCTAACTCACTTAGGTCGACCATAAATATATACTAGTATTTTACATAGACTGAAGCGAAACCGTTTATTAAGTTAAAACATAGACGTATGTCAGAGCCTATATAGAGTACTAGTATTTTACACAGACTGAGGCAATGTTAATTTGTTTAATAACTGAGTAGTAAGTTATATATACTAGTATTTTATATAGACAGAGGCAATGTTAATTTGTTTAATAACAGTGTAGTAAGTTATATATACTAGTATTTTACATAGACTGAGGCAATGTTAATTTGTTTAATAACTGTGTAGTAAGTTATATATACTAGTATTTTACATAGACTAAGCAATGTTAATTTGTTTAATAACTAGTGTAGTAAGTTATATATACTAGTATTTTACATAGACTGAGACAATGTTAATTTGTTTAATAACAGTGTAGTAAGTTATATATACTAGTATTTTACATAGACTGAGGCAATGTTAATTTGTTTAATAACAGTGTAGTAAGTTATAGAGTACTAGTATTTTACATAGACTGAGGCAATGTTAATATACTAGTATTTTACATAGACTGAGGCAATGTTAATTTGTATAATAACAGTGTAGTAAGTTATATATACTAGTATTTTACATAGACTGAGGCAATGTTAATATACTAGTATTTTACATAGACTGAGGCAATGTTAATTTGTATAATAACAGAGTAGTAAGTTATATATACTAGTATTTTACACAGACTGAGGCAATGTTAATTTGTTTAATAACAGTGTAGTAAGTTATATATACTAGTATTTTACATAGACTGAGGCAATGTTAATTTGTTTAATAACAGTGTAGTAAGTTATATATACTAGTATTTTACATAGACTGAGGCAATGTTAATTTGTTTAATAACAGTGTAGTAAGTTATATATACTAGTATTTTACATAGACTGAGGACATGTTAATTTGTTTAATAACAGTGTAGTAAGTTATAGAGTACTAGTATTTTACACAGACTGAGGACATGTTAATTTGTTTAATAACAGTGTAGTAAGTTATAGAGTACTAGTATTTTACATAGACTGAGGACATGTTAATTTGTTTAATAACTGTGTAGTAAGTTATATATACTAGTATTTTACATAGACTGAGGCAATGTTAATTTGTTTAATAACAGTGTAGTAAGTTATATATACTAGTATTTTACATAGACTGAGGCAATGTTAATTTGTTTAATAACAGTGTAGTAAGTTATATATACTAGTATTTTACATAGACTGAGGCAATGTTAATTTGTTTAATAACAGTGTAGTAAGTTATATATACTAGTATTTTACATAGACTGAGGCAATGTTAATTTGTTTAATAACAGTGTAGTAAGTTATATATACTAGTATTTTACATAGACTGAGGCAATGTTAATTTGTTTAATAACTACTAGTATTTTATACATATTTTACATAGAGGCAATGTTAATTTGTTTAATAACTGTGTAGTAAGTTATATATACTAGTATTTTACATAGACTGAGGCAATGTTAATTTGTTTAATAACTGTGTAGTAAGTTATATATACTAGTATTTTACATAGACTGAGGCAATGTTAATTTGTTTAATAACAGTGTAGTAAGTTATATATACTAGTATTTTACATAGACACAGACAATGTTAATTTGTTTAATAACAGTGTAGTAAGTTATATATACTAGTATTTTACATAGACTGAGGCAATGTTAATTTGTTTAATAACAGTGTAGTAAGTTATATATACTAGTATTTTACATAGACTGAGGCAATGTTAATTTGTTTAATAACAGTGTAGTAAGTTATATATACTAGTATTTTACATAGACAGAGGCAATGTTAATTTGTTTAATAACAGTGTAGTAAGTTATATATACTAGTATTTTACATAGACTGAGACAATGTTAATTTGTTTAATAACTGTGTAGTAAGTTATATATACTAGTATTTTACATAGACAAAGACAATGTTATATTGTTTAATAACAGTGTAGTAAGTTATATATACTAGTATTTTACATAGACTGAGGCAATGTTAATTTGTTTAGTACTAGTGTAGTAAGTTATATATACTAGTATTTTACATAGACTGAGGCAATGATGATTTGTTTAATAACAGTGTAGTAAGTTATATATACTAGTATTTTACATAGACTGAGGCAATGTTAATTTGTTTAATAACAGTGTAGTAAGTTATATATACTAGTATTTTACATAGACAGAGGCA
>CM022677.1:25100620-25110620 GCA_012295275.1 Chrysomallon squamiferum
TGTGTGTTCATAAGTAAATAGCTACTTAAACCCACCACAGCAATCAGAACTGCTAAGCACGTAGACTTCAGATACGTAGATATCGTGTTGGAAGTCCACAGCCCACCACGGGTTGTCATCAGAAGGGTCTGACTGGAAGCAGTTTGGACTACTCGCGTGCAGGGTGTTTCTGTTGCCATCTACAGCAAGTTGAGAAAAATGTCTTCCGTACTCTTTTGATGACAACGTACGCTTGTTGAGAGCCCAGTTTTTTCGATCCTCAGCATATGTATGAGCTGTATATAAAAAAGAAAAAAAAGAAAAAAAAGAAAAAGAAAAAAAAGAAATTATAATAAAAAGCAAAACAAACACACTCACACACTTATACAATATACTCCTATATCTATATCTATCTATCTATCTATCTATCTATCTATCTATCTATCTATCTATCTATCTATCTATCTATCTATCTATCTATCTATCTATCTATCTATCTATCTATTTATATATCTGACTGTTTATCTATCTATCTATCTATCTGCCTTTTTATCTATCTATCTGTCTGTCTGTCTGTTTGAATGTATGTATGTGTGTACGTATGTATGCATCTATGTATGTATATATTTACGTACGTATGTATGTATGTATATATGTATGTAAGTATGTATGTACGTATGTATGTAGACCTATGGATCGATACTTATGCGGATAGACAGACAAACTGACTGATTAATGGATAGTTCGATAAATAAAGACATCGGTAGATAAATAAAACTCTCACCGTAGTTGTCAGATTTCGTTATCGAAAGGAAGATGAGAAGAGCTTTAAGTAAAAACATTTTCGTTACAAACTGCCAAAATAAACAACAATAAATAGAAATTAATAGCAATTACTATAAACATACACAAATTATGTCTACAAAGTATATAAATTAAAAACATTTAAACACTGATTACAGGTAAATAAATATATGAATAAAAAAAAAATTTAAACGGCGAGTATATAATCATAAATAAATAAATACAGTTTTCCAGTTTTGCACTGACAGACAGACCTACGTATAAACAGACCTGATAAACAATGAATATAGAACTTAAAAACAAAGAAGAAGAAAACAAAATAATAATAAAAAAAAATAAAATAAAATAAAATAAAATAAAATAATATAAAATAAATGATTAAATAAATAAATAAAAATCAACATTTTAAAATATTAGTTTGTTCCGTCGTTTTTGTTGTTTTATTTATTTGTTTTTGTTTTTTTATTAATTAAATTATTTATTTACTTTTTGCAATGCACATATGAGAATGACATGTTATTCGCTTGCTAAACCCTTTTTTAACTTATGTGTTTATATTACATAAACATTACATAATGATAAACAAAGCTAACGTTTCTATTTTCTGTTTATTTGTTATGTTTTTTAATGTTTATTTATTTAATTTTGTTTATTTAGTTGCATTTTTTTATTCGTTTGTTTGTGTGTTCCTTTATTTATTTATTTATTTGTTTGTATGTATATTAATTAATTAATTTATTTGTTTCTTTGTTTATATGTGTATTTATTTATTTATTTATTTATTTATTTGGTTTTTTGTTTGGTTGTTAGCTTTTTGCTTTGTTTATAAGTTCATTTATTTTTTTCTTTATCAATCAGTCAATCTATCTATCTATCTATCTATCTATCTATCTATCTATCTATCTATCTATCTATCTATCTATCTATCTATCTATCTTTCTATCTACCTTCCTACCTACCTACCTAATTACCTATCTATCTATCTATTTATTTCCTTTGTCTCTATAAACACATGAACATGTATGCACATCGCTGTTTTGAACAGTAACAAGAAATGTATTTCAGTAAATATTCTCATGCTTGATATGAAAAATTATAATAGCCTGAACATAACAATATGTTAATGTTTAAAAAGAATATGTAACATGTACAATATTTCTGATAGTGTAGAAAAATATACAAGATTTCAAGAAAAAATGTCAAGAGATATACAACATTTCAATGTATAATATAACGTTTGTAATAATCTAGAAAACTATGCAATATTTCAAATAGTCAAGTGAATATTTTCAGTGCATCAATATTTCTAATATTCTAATGCTATACAATATTTCAGCGTCTAGAATGATATATAATAGTCCAGAAAGATTTGGAATATTCACACAGCCAGCAAGATATACAATATTTGTAAAAAGTCTAGAAAGAAATGCAATATTTGAAAATATCTGGAATAGTCTAGAAAAATATATAGTATTTCAAATAGTCTAGAAAGATAAAATAGTCAAACGAAATTTGAAATATTTTAAAGATTCTAGAAAGATTTGCAATATTTGTAATAGACTATTTGTAACTTCCCCAACACAGCAACATTATGAACTCAACAAATGATACGAAAATTACAGCAACAATACCAGTACCATAATAACTCAAAAGAAATAGTTTAACAAGAATTCAATCTGAAGTAATTAATTAACCTGCAGCAAAATTGTTATGAAACAAAATAATGTTAGAAAAGGTAAGTTTGTGTTTCTTTACTGGCTTTTGTTCTTGTTTGCTTTTAAGTTTTCGTCTTTGTTTTTTTGTTTTTTTTATTTATTTACTTTTATTTTGTTTTGGTTCATTTTTAATGTGCATAGGTATGACTGTGTGTATGTTTATAGATTAATATGTATGTATATATGTATGTATGTATGTATGTATGTATGTATGTCTGTATGTATGTATGTATGTATGTATGTATGTATGTATGCATGTATGTATGCATGTATGTATATATGTTTGTATATCTACATGTATCTATGTATGTGTATAGTAAGTATGTTTTTCTGTGCACTGTTAAAATGTTAACTACTTCTTCTGTGGAATAAAATAATATGTAAACAAATTTACACAAAATTTACATAATTATTTACTCTGTTACATAGTCCTGTCACATAAATCAGAGACGTAAAACTTTTAAAATGAAATTAAAGAAAAAAAAAGAGATAAACAAACTCATAAAACCCATATGTAGGTACATCTCTCTCTCTCTCTCTCTCTCTCTCTCTCTCTCTCTCTCTCTCTCTCTCTCTCTCTCTCTCTCTCTCTCTCTCTCTCTCTCTCTCTCTCTCTCTCTCTCTCTCTCTCTCTATCTATTTATTTTATTTATTTATTTATTTATATTTATTTACTTAATTTTGGCATCTATATATCTATGTTTGAATATTCTAAACGTCATTCATAATTTTGTCTTAACATTCATTGAATGTGCACATGTGGTCCATAAGGTCAAAACGAGCATATTATTCAAAATAGCTTAATCTATTAACCATTCAGATTAAATGAATAGGAAATATTATTTAAAATAACGAAGAAAAATGTACAATATCTGAATTAGTATTGAGTAATAATTACAATATTGTAAACTATTATAAAATGGTAGTAACAGTAATGTTAGCAGTCACTGTAGCACTAGTAGTAATTTTATTAGAAGAGCAGTAGTATTATTAGTAATACTAACAGTAATACCAGTATTAACAGACACCTGTTCGTTAATTTATATCACTTCTTCTTCTTCTTTTTTTTTTTTTTTTTTTTTTTGTTGCAAATATTGCATTTGTTGTGATGTTTCTATTTCAGAATATTAACGAGCTTAGATTTCCACGTGAATATATTCTGTAATTTAATTATAATTTTTCCAGCTATATTTAATACAATTTCTGATATTTTATTAAAGATTAGGCTATCCATTAATCTGACTCTATCAAATTCTATATAAAATTGTTCAGTCGAAGGTAACTTTTTATCTAATCTTTGTTTTTAAACCGTCCCTGGTACTAAGTAGCCATTTATATTTGTTTTCTCTCTTTCTTTCTTCTTATGATTTCAGACCATTGTAAATATCGTTTTAAAATTACGTTTATTAGCAAGTGCTAAAGTAGTCTATTTTCCTATAGCTTCAGTTTTCTAACGGTAATTATTAAACAAATTTCACATTATTGTTGTTGCTGCTCTTATTGAAAAAGTTTACATAGTCATTAATCTAACTATTTATTTATTGATCAGTTTTATTATTTTTGTATATTATTTCATATTCATAACTACTGTATAGATAGGAAGAATAAATAAAGAATATTACCCTCTCACACAGATAACTATAATCTATATAAATATATCTATAGCTATATATATATACATATAAATGTATACGCACACACACACACACATTCACAGAAGCATACATCTAACACAATAAAATTATATATTTAAACCCAAATAGTTAATTAGAAGCTTATCACTGCATCACTATTAGGAGACATGAGAAGGAAGAACCAGAAAATGCTTTGATGTTTTATTTTAAATTTATATTAATAATCGTAGAACGTATCTACCGGACTACCGTACACTTGTACCTCACACAAGTAGAGGTAGATGAACGGTGAATGTCTAACAACCTTTATAATTTTTCCAAACGGTGGTTCGTCGAACTTTAATTCAATGGGCACACCAGACTGGATGTTTTCATCATGAAACTGTCTAAAGTCATCCACACAGAAATAAAAGCCAACGAACATTTTATCTATAAAAGAGTGAACACTGTTGTTATATTAAAATTAAATTAAAATTACTTGCCCGTTGATATGAGCTAAACTGACAATATCATTAATTATATTAGACTTAAAATAACTGTGATACTGTTATTAACTTAATTACCATTACACTATCATTACCTTGAAAATGTTATTAATTAAATTATCATTACATTGACAATGCCATTACATTATCATCACCTTGAAGACGTTATTAATTAAACTACCATTATATTGAAAATGCCATGAAATTACCATTACCTTGAGAACGTTATTAATTAAATTATCATTACATTGACAATGCCATTTAATTACCATTACCTTGAAAATGTTACTAATCAAATTACCATTTATTTCCACCATGCAATTGCATTACTATTACTTTGAAAATGCTACTATTTGAATTACCTTTACCTTGAAAATGTTATTAAGTAAACTACTATTACACTGACAATGCCATTTAATTACAATTACCTTGAAAATGTTGCTAAGCAAATTACCATTTATTTCGACCATGCAATTGCATTACTATTACTTTGAAAATGATACTATTTGAATTACTTGGACAATGTTTCATTTTAAATGACTGCTATATTGACAAATAGCCACTATTTTTCCAGTACTGTTAATTAAATTATCGTTATTTTGATAATATTATTATTTAATAACCATAACACTTGCACAAAATATGATTACATTACCATTGTTATTAAAGCTATTCATTATTTATCATTTTGATTAAGTATGTATTCATTATATAAAAATAATAATAACAACAACAATAATAAACAAGAAGAACAACAACCAAATAATAATAATAATAATAATAATAATAATAACAACAACAACCAAATAATAGTAATAATAATAATAATAATAATAATAATAATAATAATAAAACTAATAATAAAACAAATAAGGTTGCTGTGTGTAATGCAGTACGTTTTTGAAATTATAACCTTATTTCTTTTCTTATTTTGATACTTACCCGGTTCATATGGGGTTATAATCACTGCCTTTGTTACATATATCTCTCTAGCTAGAATTGCAAACCATTCAGCAGGTGCATCAAAACCCACGTAGGCACTACAACAACCCAGTTCCAAATTAGTTGACACGTTGCCATCCATAGCCAGATATGAAGGATTTGTTATAGCATAAAAATTTGGACCGTTTCTTTCACTTTCAAAAGGAATAGTGAGTATCCAGTTCCGATCTGGGAACAGGATGAGAAAAATAAATAAGTAAATAGAAACAAATCCGATCAAAGGAAAAAAAAATAATATTATAAATAAATAATAATAATTAAAAAAATATAAAACAAAATTCTTGTTTTCTCACCTTTGTCACCTCCGTACACCTCCACTTCACAGAAATTTAAAATGTTTAAAGGTTCTTCATATGGCTGGTTCCTACGTACGACGATATAGCGACTCGGAATGAACGGCCACTTACAATTAAACAGAACGGATTCACCTTCAGGTGCAGTCGATACGTATTCATTACAGATAATGTTATCTACATAGACTGCGATGTGATGGAACCTGAAACCTACAAAGAAGAAATATTGTACACACACACACACACACACACACACACACACACACACACACATGGACACAAACACACAGACACACACTTATCTAGCACAGATTAAATAAAATAATGATTGTCTTAAAAAGTGAGGTGAAAAGCTAAAATGTTATTTACTGTTGCATATTACTACCAAAATTTATACTGTTGAAAAAAGGAAAAAGGTTTCACGGTGTTCAAAAAACCTGTGAGAATCTTTCAAAATGAACCTCTATTTATGTCTGTCTGTGTATGCAAGTTATCCATCCATATGACATTCTACCTCTATCTGTTATTTTCCTTTTCACTCTTTCAAATGTTTCTTCTCTTCCTGTTCAGCCTAATCATCATCATTATTATTATTATTACTACTACTACAACTAGTACTATCACTATCATCAACATTATCATCATCATTATTATTATTATTATTATTATTACTACTACTACTACTACTACAACAACTATTACCGAATTCGGTGTCTCCATGGTTTACTATAATAACTGTATCCACAAAGATCTTATCTGCCAAATATTATTATTATTATTATTTATTATTATTATTCATAATAATAGTAGTACTACTACTACTATCATTGTCATCATCATCATCATCATCATCATCATCATCATTATTATTATTACTGCTGCTGCTACTACTACTACTACTACTACTACTACTACTACTATTACCGAACTCGGTGTCTCCACGGTTTACTATAATAACCGCATCCACAAAGATCTTATCTACCAAATCCACTTTCCAATAAGGAGTAAGATCGTTTAGATCAGAGTGGAAGCAAGAATCTTCCATCAAAACGTAATTTCTGATGCCGTCAACGGCCTTTTCTGCTGAATAACTTTCGTAAACTGGTGAAGAAGTTGCTGTCTTGCTTATTGCAAAGTTGTCCCGCTTCAGTAGATAGTCAAAATCTACATCAGCTTAGAAGAAAGATTAATAAATAAATAAATAAATAAATAAATAGAAAAACAGAACAAAATACAAAGAAGATTTTGCTTCGTTGATCACACTAAGGTTTAATTTTCACACAAAAAAAAAAAAACGTCAAAAAGAAAACATACTACATATCATCACAGAATGTATTTGACACATAATCACATAGTGTTTGCTTTCTTTTCAAATTCTTGGAAATTAATTTATTCATTTTTTTCTTTTGTACTTCTTGTACACACACCCTCTGATCTTCATTTCATAGATACTATTTCCTAGATTCTAAGATTAATTTGTTTTCAGTTAATTATTATAATTATTATTATTATTTTTTTTTTTTTCGGTCTGTGGCATACAAACACTATTTAGAGCATGGTGTGATGATATATCACAGTCGCATCTACCTATATAAGTTGTGGACTGTGTAACGGACCGTGGACTCTATCACAAGTATCTTTCATATGTACTCTGTCACAAGTGTCTTTCATGTATACTCTGTTAAATCTGTCTTTCTTTCATACTCTCTCACATGTGTATCTTTCATGAGTACTCTGTCACCTGTCTCTTACATTATACTAAGAGCTTTGCAACGATGAACCAACGTATTCCGAGGGACACTGTAATTATATTCACCTACTTTAACCCCGAAAACTCTCACACGAGTAAGTGTAAGAGCGGCCATGTCCTCCACAGGTCCATATTTTCTAACCCGAACACCCAGAGCAATAGCTGGATTTAAGCATTTGAAGAGCAGTTTAGCACCAAGCGGAACGTCAGGTACATGTTTAATGCACAAAATGGTGTTGTCAGCGCCTACATTTTCGGTCAAAAGATCAATGGTAAAATTACGAAGTGGTCCACCTGTGAATACGGTAAAAATACCATTATCAGCTGCTTTTTTTCTTATTGTAATTTTAATGAACGCCAGCATTTCTGTTTCTTAACCGTTCGTCACATAAATCCATTTTTGTGTGATAACATTTATATGGATGAATATTGTTTGGCAGCAGTAATAGCAGTAACAGCAGCAGTGGTAATGAGAAGGATGATGTTGATGATGATGATGATAATGATGATGATGCTGATGACAGTGGTGATGATAATGATGATGATGCTGATGACAGTGGTGATGATTTACATGTCTATAAATGGAATTTAATAGCTGCCAAAAATTATTGTAATACACTAATTCCACCACTTTCTTGGTCAGCTGGTAATGCTGCTGCTGATATCCCTACAACTATTAGTACTGCTGTTACTGCTGCTACTGCTTCTACTACTACTACTAGTACCACCACTACTACTACCACAATTTAGCCATATATGTATAAACGACTCCCTAAGTAAGTGTAGCTGATTTCAAAAATGCTGATGACAATGGTGATGATTTATAAGTATTACTTTCTAGATTACCTAGCACTGCTGCTATTGATACTACTACTACTAGTACCACCACTACTACTAGTAGTACTACTGCGGTTTCTGCTATTATCACAACTAGTACTTCCACTGCTATTAGCAGTACTACTGATGTTGTTGCTGCTATTACTAGTACTACTACTATTACTACTACTACTACTACTACTACTACTACAACTGCCACAATTTATCCATATATGTATATATAAAAAAAAAACTCTGATCCGAGGGTACCTACCGCAGCATTTATATCGGTTGGTTATTTCGACAGACTCGACGTAAACGCCTTGAAAGAAGAACACCGCCCACCAAGGATTAACGTCGTCGTCTTTCGTATGAGTAAATAAACCTTTAGACCAATATACGGCAACAAAGGAGCCCTGCAAACCTTGATCGCCAACCAACGAAGATTGTGCTGTACCGGTTACTTCATGTGCAAAGTCTTTCCCTACAAATTGACAGCGAACAACGGAAGAGGTTAGATATAGATCTATAATAGGTAGATAGACAGGTAGGTAGGTTGGTAGATAGATAGGTAGACTGACAGATATATAGGTAGACTGATTGTAAGATAGTGGTATAGATAGGTAAGTAGGTAGAGAGAATATATACACAGGTAGATGGGTAAGAAGGTAGGTAGATAGATAAGTAGTTAGGTAGATATATAGATAGGTGGATAATTAAGTAGGGAGATATATAGCTAGATAAAGAGAAGACAGATTAAATTATATAGATGTAGGTATTTCAGTCCCAGACAAGCGGAAATACAGACAGAAAGAAATTAGTTACATACATATTATATATAGACACAGACAGAAAGAAATTAGTTACATACATATTATATATAGACACAGACAGACATACAGGTATAGATACATCTAGAAAGGTACGTGACGTACGTAGGCATCTATGAACATATATGGAGAGAGAGAGAGAGAGAGAGAGAGAGAGAGAGAGAGAGAGAGAGAGAGAGAGAGAGAGAGAGAGAGAGAGAGAGAGAGAGAGAGAGTTTCTTTTCTTTTTTATCGTAGGTTTTCTTTTTTATCATAGGTATTGTTTTTATTATTATTATTTTTTGCACATATGTGTAACAATAATTAAAATAATATATGTATGTATGCTGAGTGATGGACTGCTTTATGTCGAAGCCTGAATTTGAGTACACAGACATTTAGTTCAACGTAAATAAATTGTATTTATCATACTTTCAAAGGGCTTCCATCCAAAAACTTTCACTTCACAGAGAACAAAGTGATGTTCTCCTGTGGTTAACTCTTGAGAAATCTTAACGAGTTGACCGACTAAGAGCCTAGAACATATAAAACTCTTTGCAATTCCTCCTGGTAAAGGTGTTTTCTGGTGAGCACAGACTCCTACCAGCTTGTTATCTTTTAGCACTTCAATTTTTGTATTAACAAGATTATTACCTAGAAATAGAATGCAATAATCTAAATGAAACATAAGAAAGAAGAAAACAAAGAAAAAA
>CM022677.1:25115620-25208120 GCA_012295275.1 Chrysomallon squamiferum
CCTGAAATGCAGTAGAATCGGAAAACGTAATGGCACATTTCCCTCATGATAAAATTTAAAGTTATTCACATGGAAAATGAAGGAAAAAAACATTTCTCCTATAAAAGTAAAATATATATATATATTAATGTGTATAATAATAATAATAATAATAATAATAATAATAATAATAATAATAATAATAATAATAATAAATAAATAAATAAATAAATAAAAAAAATAATAATAACAATATTTTTTCTAGTTATATCGTGACTGAATACACGAATCAGTCACAGTGACATTAATTTTATTTTCCAAAATCATTACGTTCCAAATGTCATTAACTAAATTACCATTACCTTGTCGATGTTACTAATTAAAATAGAGTTACTTTGAGAACAACATGAACTAAATTATAATTACTTTGACAACGTCATGTATTTAACATTACTTATTAAATATAATTAATTAAATAACCATTTCTGTTTTCATTGCTGTTATTTAAAATAGCATTTCTGTGACAATGCTATTAATTAAATGATCATTCATAAACAGTGTTATTAATTGAATCACAATTACACAGACAGTAACAGTTATTACTTTCCAACGTTGTTAATTAAATTACATTACTTTAAAAATGTTATTAATTAAATCACCATTACTTTAAAAATAGTATTAATTAAGTTACCTTTTCTTCTCCAGTGTTAATCATTAATTTAACCGTGAAATTTAAAATTGTGATAATTAAAATCACGATCACTTTAGCTGGGTTATTTAATCAGTTTTACTCTAAATGTTATTAACTAAATCTATTTTAAATCAGTACTATTAATCCTAAGCATCACTTTGCCAATGCCATTAAATGAACAATTAATTTGACAAACTAATGAATAATATCATTAAGAAAACGTAATTTAAAAAAATATTTAAAAAAACATAAAAAAAAAAAAAAAAAAACCCATTGAAAAAAATATTGAAAAATATAAAATGAAAAACTTAATAAAAAATATAAATAAAAAAATAATTAACTAACTAAATTATTAATGAAATAAATAAATACATAAATAAATAAATAAATAATAATAATAATAATAATAATAATAATAAATAAATAAATAAATTAAAAATTAAATAAAAGAAAGAAAATTGAAACCAAGAAAAACAGAAAATTTATAAAAGATAGATTAACAGTGTGTAGTTTGTTTGGTTCTGTTGGCACATACCCTTCACAAACGGTGTGATGATCACAGTCTTAGTTACATGTATATTTTTGCCCAGTATGGCAAACCACTCAGTAACGCCGTCTGTACTCGAGTAGCTGCTACAGCAACCTAGGTCCATGTTAGTTGATACGTTGCTGGATCATCTACACGTCTTCAATTTCGACACAGCAGTGTTCAGAGATAAACATTACACGTGCATCATCTATATAAACCTTCGTTTTAATCCCTGCCTATTCACGAAATAAAAAATATATATATACATATATAAAAATAAAGTGAAAAATATAAAATAGAATCCAATGGTAAATGAAAAATGATGTTGTTTGTTAGATATGATACGAGATAATAAGAATTAATAATGTGAGAATGATATATAATACTTCTAATAGTTGAGAAAGATTTGGAATGTTCACACAGTCCAGCAATATTTCTAAAAAAGGCTAGAAAGGAATGCAATATTTGAAATACTCTAGAAATGTATTCAACGTTTCTAACAGTCTATGCAATATCTGAAGTATTGTAGTCAAAAAGATTTGAAATATTTTAAAGATTCTAGATAGATTTGCAATATTTGTAATAGACTAAAATAGACTAAAATATGCAAAATATCAAAGATTGCAGAAAGACCTAAAATGATTGAAACATGATTGAAAACCTCATGAAATGGACATACAATATTTTAAAATGTACGGAAAATGCAGAATGTTTCAAATTGTTCAGAAAGGTGTAGAATTCTTAATCGGTTTAGAGAAAGCTACAAAGTCTAGAAATAAAACTACTGAAACGTGAAGAATGTTTATAATTGTCTAGAAAGATGTACGGCATTTTGAAATTCCCCAACACAGCAACATTACAACTCAACGATGATAAGAAAATTACAGCAACAATACCAATATCATAATAACACAAGAGAAATAGTTTAACAAGAACTGAATCTAAAGTAATTAATTAACCTGCAGCAAAACTGTTATAAAACAAAATATCTTCGAAAAGGTAAGTTTATGTTTCTTTGCTGACCATTTTGTTCTTGTTTGCTTTTAGATTTCGTCTTTGTTTTTGTTTTATTTATTTACTTTTGTTTGGTTTTGGTTCATTTTTAATGTGCGTATGTATGAGTGTACGTATTTTTATAGATTTATATGTATGTATGTATGCATGTATGTATATATGTTTGTATATCTGCATGTATCTATGTATGTGTATAGTAAGTATGTTTTTCTGTGCACTGTTAAAATTTTAAATACTTCTTGTGTGGAATACAATAATATGTAAACAAATTTATGCAGCAGTGAATTTTACATAATTATTTACTCTGTTACATAGTCCTGTCACTTACCGATAAAACCCATAAAACCCATATGTACCCTCTCTCTCTCTCTCTCTCTCTCTCTCTCTCTCTCTCTCTCTCTCTCTCTCTCTCTCTCTCTCTCTCTCTCTCTCTCTCTCTCTCTCTCTCTCTCTCTAACTCCTATATATTTACATAAATGCCACAATTATTTATTTATTTACTTAATTTTGGCATCTATTTATATATGTTTGACTATAATAGCCACTTCTAAAGGTCATTCATAATTTTGTCTATACATTCATTGAAAGTGCGCATGTTGTCCATAAAGTCAAAACGAGCATATTATTCAAAATAACTTAATCTATTAACCATTCAGATTAAATGAATAGGAAATATTAATTAAAATAACGAAGAAAAATGTACAATATCTGAATTAGTATAAAGTAATAATTACAGTATTGTAAAGTATTATAAAATAGTAGTAACAGTAATGTTAGCAGTCATGGTAGCACTAGCAATAATTTTATTAGAAGAGCAGTAGTGTTGGTAGCAGTAGTATTATTAGTAATACTAACAGTAATACCAGTATTAACAGACACCTGTTCATTAATTTATATCACTTCTTCTTCGTCTTTTTTTTTTTTTTCTTTTTCTTCTTTTGGAAAATATTGGTTTGTTGTGAGGTTTCTATTTCACGATATTAACTAACTTAGATTTCCACGTGAATATATTCTGTAATTTAATTATAATTTTTCCAGCTGTATTTAATACAATTTCTGATATTTTTTTAAAGATAAAGCTATCCATTTACCTGATATAAAATTGTTCAGTTGAAGGTAACTTTTAATCTAATTTTTGTTTTTATCCCATCCCTAATCCTAACTAGGCAGTTTTATTTATTTTCTTTCTTTCTTTCTTCTTATGACTTCAAACCATTGCAAATATAGTTTCATAGTTGCGTTTATTAGCAAGTGCTGAAGTAGACGAATTTTCCTATAGCGCCAGTTTTTTAACTGTAATTATTAGATAAATTTCACATTGTTATTATTATTATTATTATTATTATTATTATTATTATTATCATTATTATTATTGATAAAAATATTAATTGTAACTTTTACTGAAAACGTTTACATTGTCATTAATCTATTTATTTATTTATCAGTTTTATTATTTTTGTTTATTATTTCATATTCATAACTATTGTACAGATATCTGTAATCTATATACATATATCTATAATCTATATATATATATCTATATCTGTCTATGTGCGTGTGTATACATACATACATACATATATGTGTGTGCGTGTGTGTGTATACACACGCACAGATATACAAACACACCCATATATCTAACACAATAAAAGTATATATTTAAATCCAAACAGTTAATTAGAAGCTTATCACTGCATCACTATTCGGAGACATAAGAAGGGAGAACCACAAGATGCTTTGATGTTTTATTTTAAATTTATATTAATAATCGTAGAACGTATCTACCGGACTACCGTACACTTGTACCTCACACAAGAAGAGGTAGATGAACGGTGAAGGTCTAACAACCTTTATAATTTTTCCAAACGGTGGTTCGTCGAAATTTAATTCAATGGCCACACCAGATTGGATGTTTCCATCATGAAACTGTCTAAAGTCATCCACACAGAAATAAAAGCCAACAAATATTTTATCTATAAAAGAGAGAACACATTTCCATCATGTATATATTAATATTGACCTGGAAACACAATCGCACAGGGAAACACACAGAAGTGAGGATGGTTAAGCAAAATAGAACAATTAATAACTTTTAACATTCAGCTACTTAGTTTGTGCACAATACAATGATCTTCGAGTATTTCAAATTTGGCAGTGTTTTTAATTATAAAATCTTATGCCAATATTAACAATGTTGTTAGCTTAAAATTAAATAAAGTTATTTTGACACCGATATGCGCTAAACTGAGTTTAGTTTAAAAATACCATTAAACTACCGTTACTAGACAATATCATTAATTATATTAGAATTAAAATAACTGTAACACTGTTATTAACTGAATTATCATTTCATTATCATTACCTTGAAAATGTTATTAATTAAATTATCATTACATTGACAATGCCATTACATTATCATTACCGTGAAAATATTATTAATTAAATTATCATTACACTGTCAATGCCATTTAATTACCATTACCTTGAAAATGTTACTGCATCACTATTACTTTGAAAATGCTACTACTTGAATTACCATTACTTGGACAATGTTTTTATTTAAATTACTGCTATATTAACAAATCGACACTACTTTTCCAGTACTGTTAATTAAATTATCGTTATTTTGATAATATTATTATTTAATAACCATAACACTTGCACAAAATATGATTACATTACCACTTTTATTAAAGCTATTCATTATTTATCATCTTAATTAAGTATATATTCATTATATAAAAATAATAATAACAACAATGACAACAACAATAATAAAACAACAACAACAAAAACAACAACAACACTAATAATAATAATAACAATAATAATAATAATAATAATAATAATAATAATAATAATAATAATAATAATAATAATAAAACTAATAATAAAACAAATAAGGTTGCTGTGTGTAATGCAGTACTTTTTTGAAATTATAACCTTATTTCTTTTCTTATTTTGATACTTACTTGCCACATAAGGGGTTATAATCACTGCCTTTGTTACATATATCTCTCTAGCTAGAATTGCAAACCATTCAGCAGGTGCATCAAGATCCACGTAGACACTACAACAACCTAGTTCCAAATTAGTTGACACGTTGCCATCCATAGCCAGATATGAAGGATTTGTTATAGCATAAAAATTTGGACCGTTTCTTTCACTTTCAAAAGGAACAGTGAGTATCCAGTTCCGATCTGGGAACAGGATGAGAAAAATAAATAAGTAAATAGAAACAAATCCGATCAAAGAAAAAAAAAAATTTATATATATATATATATATAATAATAATTTAAAAAATATAAAACAAAATTCTGGTTTTCTCACCTTTGTTACCTCCGTACACCTCCACTTCACAGAAATTTAAAATGTTTAAATGTTCTTCATATGGCTGGTGCCTACGTACGACGATATAGCGACTCGGAATGAACGGCCACTTACAATTAAACAGAACGGATTCACCTTCAGGTGCAGTCGATAAGTATTCATTACAGATAATGTTATCTACATAGACTGCGATGTGATGGAACCTGAAACCTACAAAGAAGAAATATTGCACACACACACACCCACACATGGACACATACACACAGACACACACTCATCTAGCACAGATTAAATAAAATAATGAATGTCTTATACTACTTAGTAGGTATAATAATTGAAAATCTAAAATGTGTCTCTCTGTAGCATATTACTACCAAAATGTATACTATTGAAAAAAGGAAAAAAGATTCTCGGTGTTCAAAAGTCCCGTGGGAATCTTTTAGTATCACCATCTGTTTATGTCTGTCTGTGTATGCAAGTTATCCATCCATATCACATTCTACCTCTATCTGTTATTTTCCTTTTCACTCTTTTAAATGATTCTTCTCTTCCTGTTCAACCTCATTATTATTATTATTATTATTATTATTACTACTACTAGTACTATAATTATTATCATCATAATCATCATCATTATTGTTATTTGTATTATTATTATTATTAATACTACTACTATTACTACTACTACTACTACTACTACAACAACTATTACCGTACTCGGTGTCTCCACGGTTTACTATAATAACCGCATCCACAAAGATCTTATCTACCAAATCCAGTTTCCAAAAAGGACTCGGATCGTTTGGATCAGAGTGGAAGCAAGAATCTTCCATCAAAACGTAATTTCTGATGCCGTCAACGGCCTTTTCTGCTGAATAACCTTCGTAAACTGGTGAAGAAGTTGCTGTCTTGCTTATTGCAAAGTTGTCCCGCTTCAGTAGATAGTCAAAATCTACATCAGCTTAGAAGAAGGATTAATAAATAAATAAATAAATAAATAAATAGAAAAACAGAACAAAATATAAAGAAGATTTTGCTTCGTTGATCACACTAAGCTTAGATTTTCATAAATAAAGAGTGAAAAAAAACATACTACAAATCATCGAAGCATGAATTTGAAACATATCACATAGTGTTTGCGTTCTTTTCAAATTCTTGGAAATTAATTTATTCATTTTATTTTATTTTATTTTATTTTATTTTATTTTATTTTTTTTTTTTTATTTTTTGTTTTATTTCTTGTACAGACACCTTGCGATCTTCATTTCATAGATCACCTTTCCTAGATTCTTAGATTAATTTGGTTTTAATTAAGTATTCTTTTGTGTATGTGGTATATACACACTATTTAGAGCATGGTGTGATGATATATCACAGTCGCATCTACCTATATAAGTTGTGGACTGTGTAACGGACCGTGGACTCTGTCACAAGTATCTTTCATATGTACTCTGTCACAAGTGTCTTTCATGTATACTCTGTTAAATCTGTCTTTCTTTCAATATTTTCTCTCACATGTGTATCTTTCATGAGTACTCTGTCATCTGTATCTTTCATTATACTAAGAGCTTTGCAACGATGAACCAACGTATTCCGAGGGACACTGTAATTATATTCACCTACTTTAACCCCGAAAACTCTCACACGAGTAAGCGTAAGAGTGCCCAGGTCCTCCACAGGTCCATATTTTCTAATCCTAACACCCAGAGCAATAGCTGGATTTAAGCATTTGAACAACAGTTTAGCACCAATCGGAATTTCAGGTTCATGTTTAATGCACAAAATGGTGTTGTCAGCGCCTACATTTTCGGTCAAAAGAACAATGGTAAAATTGCGAAGTGTTCCACCTGCGAATAGAGTATAAGTGCCATTATCAGCTGCTT
Organism: Chrysomallon squamiferum; assembly: GCA_012295275.1. NCBI lineage: Eukaryota > Metazoa > Mollusca > Gastropoda > Neomphalida > Peltospiridae > Chrysomallon > Chrysomallon squamiferum. Next base: position 25,123,047 of record CM022677.1, read on the forward strand.
TCTTTATTGTAACTTTAATGTACGCCAGCATTTCTGTTTCTGAATCTTTCGTCACATAAATCCATTTTTGTGCGATAACATTTCTATGGATGAATATTGTTTCGCAGCAGTAACAGCAGTAACAGCAGCAGTGGTAATGAGAATGATGACGATGGTGATGATTATAATGATGATGATGCCGATGACAGTGTTGATGATTTACATGTCTATAAATGGAATTTAATAGCTGCCAAAAATTATTGTAATACACTAATTCCACCACTTTCTTGGTCAGCTGGTAATGCTGCTGCTGATATCCCTACAACTATTAGTACTGCTGTTACTGCTGCCACTGCTTCTACTACTACTACTAGTACTACCACTACTACTCCACAATTTAACCATGTATGTATAAAAGACTCCCTAAGTAAGTGTAGCTGATTTCAAAAATGCTGATGACAATGGTGATGATTTATAAGTATGATAGCTGTCACTTTCTAGATTACCTATTACTGTTGCTACTGATACTATTACTACTAGTACAATAATTTTTGGCAGCTATTAAATTTCATTTATAGACATGTAAATCACCAACACTGTCATCGGCATCATCATCATTAAATTTCATTTATAGACATGTTCACGAAAGATTCAGAAACAGAAATGCTGATGACAATGGTGATGATTTATAAGTATGATAGCTGTCACTTTCTAGATTACCTATTACTGTTGCTACTGATACTATTACTACTAGTACTACTGCTGTTGCCTCTATTACCACTAGTAGTACCACTACTACTAGAAGTACTACTACTGTTGCTGTTGCTACTACTACCACTACTACTACTACTACTACTACTACTACAACTACTACTACCGCAATTTAGCCATATATGTATAAAAAAGGGTATCTACCACAGCATTTAAATCGGTTGGTTACTTCGACAGACTCGACGTAAACGCCTTGAAAGAAGAACACCGCCCACCAAGGATTAACGTCGCCATCAGTCGTTTGAGTAAATGTACCTACAGACCAATAAACGGCAATATTTGCGCCATTGATATATTCATCGCTAGTGAACGTAGATTGTGCTGTACCGGCTAGTTCATGTGCAAAGTCTTTCCCTACAAATTGATAGCGAACAACGGAAGAGGTTAGATATAGATCTATAATAGGTAGATAGACAAGTAGGTAGGTTGGTAGATATATAGGTAGAGTGACAGATGGATAGGTAGACTGATTGTAAGATAGTGGTATAGATAGGTAAGTAGGTAGAGACATTATATACACAGGTAGATGGGTAGGCAGGTAGGTAGAGAGATAGATAGGTAAGTAGATAAGTAGATAGATAGTTAGATATATAGATAGGTAGGTAATTAAGTAGGGAGATATATAGCTAGATAAAGAGAAGACAGATTAGGGGATATAGATGTAGGTATTTCAGTCCCAGACAAGCGGAAATACAGACAGAAAGAAATTAGTTACATACATATTATATATATAGACACATAGATAGACATACAGGCACAGATACATCTAGAAAGGTACGCGACGTACGTAGGCATTGGGAATATCAGAAAAGACTTTCGTATGTTTGTTTTCTTTTTTCTCATAGGTATTGTTTTTATTATTATTATTTTTTGCACATATATGTAACAATAATTAAAATAATATATGTATGTATGCTGAGTGATGGACTGCTTTATATCGAAGCCTGAATTTGAGTACACAGACATTTAGTTCAACGTAAATAAATCGTATTTATCATACTTTCAAAGGGCTTCCATCCAAAAACTTTCACTTCACAGAGAACAAAGTGATGTTCTCCTGTGGTTAACTCTTGAGAAATCTTAACGAGCTGACCGACTAAGAGCCTAGAACATATAAAACTTTTTGCAATTCCTCCTGGTAAAGGTGTTTTCTGGTGAGCACAGACTCCGACCAGCTGGTTATGTTTTAGCACTTCAATTTTTGTATTAACAAGATTATTACCTTTAAACAGAATGCAATAATCTAAATGAATTATGAAAAAGAAAAAAAGAAAGAAAAAATAAGTGTATTTATAAATAAATATATCATTTTCTGGCTCTTCGTCTATCTAGCTGTGTCTCTATCTGTCTGTCTATCTTTCTATCTATATATCTATCTATCTGTCTGTCTGTCTATCTATCAAACTAAATGTCCGTTTGTCTGTATATCTATATATCTGTCTGTTTGTCTGTCTCTCTATCTATTCAGCTATCAATATATCTAACCTATCAGTAGAAAAGTCTATCAATCCATTCATCAATCTATCCATCAGTGTGTCAGTCTATCTATATATGTACCTACCTACCTACTTATCTATTTATCTATCTATCTATCTATTTATCTATATATATATATATATCTACCTACCTACCTAGCTACCTCCTACCTACCTATCAATCTATCTATCTACCTACCTACCTACCTACCTATCTACCTACCTACTTGGCTGTCTCTCTTTCAGTCTGTCTATCTATCTATCTACCTATTTACCTAACCTATTAATCAATATAAAATGCATTAAACGTATAAGTTAAGGCACGTATAAGTTAAGGCTCTTGAAAAAAAGGCATTTTCTGCAATAAGTAAAATAGGGAATGACCATCTTTATTTTTTTGCATTTTATTGAGAAAAAATAATAGATGCATTCGATTCTTTATGACACAAAACATAAAACGACTTATATATATTCATTTTTAGAGTAATCGAGTTATTAACCATAATCTAAAATGATTGTATATGTATATATATATAGTGTATTAAAAAGAAATTAAAGAGCTACAGGACTTTAATTTGACATATGAGGACTATATCTCTTCGTTTTATAGTTGACATCTGAATGTTTTATGTTTTATTGGGGAAAACATAATTGCATTAGATTCTTTAGAAGATGTCATCCGGCAGTTTCACTATATGTATGTCCTAACCATCAGTTATCAACTCTAAAAAAAAACCTCAGAGCCAAAACGAGATTAATCACAAATATGGTATTTATCTGCCGTAGGACTGAGGCTTGAAAAACTGCTCGTCAAAAGGAAATGAATAGAATATTATGACGGTCATAAGACATATCTGCGTAAAAAGTGTCACTTCAACCAAGGAGATTTCTTAACTTTACTAAACTAAAGAAGCCAGCGAGATTTCGAAATGAAGATAATAAATAATACATGAGTACATAAATATAATGCAATTAACTGATTAAATAACTAAGAAAACAAGAAGAAACCCACCACAGCATACAGTACTACCCAATACGTAGATTTCAATTATTTCTACGTCTATCTCAAGATCAACTGACCACCATGGTTCCCTTTCTGTAGGATCTGATCGGAAGCAGATTTCGGATTTCTGTTCAAGACTTCTGATGTCTCCACCAACAGCGAGATATGGTTTGTGATTGTTATCTGTTGATGAGGACTTAGTAGGTTTCTTGATAGCCCAGTTTCTTCGTTCCTCTGCATAGGTACGAGCTTTGTAAAATAAATAATCATTTATAATAAACAGAGGAATATATTAACAGATGGAACGAGAGAGAGAGAGAGAGAGAGAGAGAGAGAGAGAGAGAGAGAGAGAGAGAGAGAGAGAGAGAGAGAGAGAGAGAGAATAGATACATACAGAAAATAATGTCAGTACATCACTCGCATACATACATACATACGTCCAAATGTCCATATATATATAGACACACACGGACACACACACACATATAGATATATATACTCGCACACACATAGGTAAGAATATATACATGTATAGAGAAAGGCTGGCAGATGGACAGATGGACAGACAGACAGATAGACAGATAGGTATATATATATATAAATAAATACATGCATTGATCCACAGGGAAAATAAAATAGCAATGCTAAATGATATAAAGTAATAGAGCTTACGGTAGTTGTCACACTTGTTAATGAAAAGTACAATAAGAAATATTATCAGTATAGACATTGCTATCCAGTCACCTAACTTCAAAAATATCTTCTTTAACACCAACTGTATAAATAGAAATCTATTTAAACGAAAACGAAATAAGCATTAGAACAAAAAATAAAAAAATAAAAAATAATAATAATAATAAAATGAAATCGTAAAAAAGGTAAAAAAAAGTAAAAATATTATTATATAAATAAAGTAAAAAGTAAAAACAAAAATAAATAAATAAATAAGATAAATAATAAAAAATAAATAAATAAATAAATAAGACATAATAATAAAGAAATATGCAAGTTAAAATATGACTAAAATATAAACTAGAACTAACATTATGAACTAACACAATGAAGCAATTATTATATGATTAAACCAAACATTTCGATAGTTTTATACACAGAAGAGAAAAAAAAAAAAAAAAAAGTCGAAAAAATAAAACATAAAAAACCCCCCAAACCAGCTATATTTTCTGCGTAACTCGATTGAATTCATTTATATTTTTTTGATTTAATGTTTTTAAATTTGTATTATTATTGTTATTGTTGTTGTTGTTGTTGTTGTTGTTGTTGATATTACTTTATTATCTGTTAGTTTTATTTATAAATATTTAATTTTGTTATTTTTTTATTTTTTTTTTTTATTAATTGTCCAATAAGCAGATGATTCTGACAATTTGTTTACATTTCTATTTCATGATGTTGATTGTCATTTTCATTTATTTCATCACTATACTATTTTTTTCTGCCAATATTTGTTAACTTGAAAAAAAAAATAGTTTTATGTTTCTAAATGTGTTGTACTCTGGAATTTAACAGAACGTGGATACAAAATGTAGATACATCCAAATACAAACAAATATGAATAAAATAATGAAGGCTGATGCGTTGAAGAAATTATTTCGTGTCTCATTTTAAATATTAATAACCAAACACAGCTGCCCGTACCTCAAGTTTTTTAAATGACATCTTTGTAACACTTGTCAAACTCACATTAGTGTATATTAACTGACTTAATTAATTACCAAATTTACACTTTAATCGACTACCACCAGTAAATGATTAATGGGAAGCCTCCATTCAGAGATAATGTTTTTACACGCAAATACACTTCTGTCTAGAGTATTCAAGAAAAAAGAAATATACATATGAAGTCTAAACCCAAAGACTAACCACACTGGATAACAAATAAATGACAGAAATAAAAGATATTTTGATACTTTGGTGTTTTATTATTTCAAACTTGTCTCAGTAACTGTAGAACGTATTTCACGGATAACCGTACACTTCTACCTCACACAGGACGAGATGTGTAAAAGACACAGTTCGATTCACCTTTATGGTACTTCCATATGGTGGTTGATTAAAACGCAGTACAATCGGCAAACCTGATGGCACATTTCCCTCATGATAAAATTCAAAGTCATCCACATGGAAAAAGAAAGGTAGAAACATTTCCCCTATAAAAAAAAAAAAAAAAAAAAAAAAAGTTTATAATAATAATAATAATAATAATAATAATCATAATAATAATCATAATAATAATAATAATAATAATAATAATAATACACAGGTCAGTCACACAGACATTAACCCTCTGAACTAAATTTTATTTTACCAAAATCATTACCTTCCAAATGCCATTAATTAAATTATCATTACCTTGTCGATGTTACTAATTAAAATAGAGTTGCTTTGATAACAGCATTAACTAAATTATAAGTACTTTGACAACGTCATTTATTAAACATTACTTAAAAATATTTTTACCATTTCTTTTTTCATTGCTGTTATCTAAAGTAGCATTTCTGTGACAATACTTTTAATTAAATTATCATTCATTAACAATGTTATTAATTGAATCACAATTACACTGACAGTAACATTAATTAAGTTATTACTTTTCCAAAGTGTTAATTAAATTACATTACTTCAAAAATGCTATTAATTAAATCACCATTACTTTAAAAATAGTATTAATTAAGTTACCTTTTCTTCTCCAGTGTTAACAAATTAATTTAACCGTGAAATTTAAAATTGTGATAATTAAAATCACCATCACATTATCTGGGTTATTTAACCAGTTTTACTCTAAATGTTATTAACTAAATCTATTTTAAATTAGTACTATTAATCCTAAGCATTACTTTGCCAATGCCATTAAATGAACAATTTAACAAACTAATGAATAATATCATTAAGAAAACGTAATTTAAAAAAAAATATTTAAAAAACCTTAAAAAAGAAAAAAAAAAAACCCATTGAAAAAAAAAATTATTAATAATAAATATAAAAAAAAAATAATTAACTAACTAAATTATTAATGAAATAAATAAATACATAAATAAATAAATAAATAAATAAATAAATAAATAAATAAATAAATAAATAAATAAATAAATAAATAATAATAATAATAATAATAATAATAATAATAATAATATTAATAATAATAATAATAGTAATAAATAAAAATTACAAAACTAAAAGAAAGAAAATTGAAACCAAGAAAAACAGAAAATTTATAAAAGATAGATTTACAGTGTGTAGTTTGTTTGGTTCTGTTGGTACATACCCTTCACAAACGGTGTGATGATCACACTCTTAGTTACATGTATATTTTTGCCCAGTATGGCAAACCACTCAGTAACGCCGTCTGTACTCGAGTAGCTGCTGCAGCAACCTAGGTCCATATTAGTTGATACGTTGCCGTCCATAGCCAGCCACGAAGGGTTTGATTTAGCTTTAAAGTTTGGGCCGTTTCTTTCACTTGTAAAGGGAACAGTGAGAATCCAGTTCCGATCTAGTAACAGGACAAGAACCATAAATAAATAAATAAATTTGATATAGTTATAAGGCATGTTCTAGAAATATTTGCATATTTGTTTATTTATTTATTTATTTTTATTTGTCAGATAATGGGATATCAATTAATTTGTTACTGATATCAATTAATAGAGCATTTCAAGATGAATGGGGAAAACATGATACAGTTAATAAATCTTTGTTATCGTTTTTCGTTTCCTATCATGTGCCTGAAAGTTCTCAACATAGAGACTTCGTTTCGAAGTAATTGCCGCGTATGTCGTCGTTTTCATCTACTGGCTAGACCAGAGGTAAGAAAAAATAACTGAATTATCTACGTACGCCTTCATTTTCGATACTGCGTAGTTACGAGCTAAAACATTATAAATGGATCATCTCCAAGTCCTCATTTTCGATACTGCATAGTCTCGACATCAAACAAATATAACTGGATAATCTAAATAAGCTTTCATTTTCGATACTACTTAGTTACGAACTAAAAACTGTAAGTGGATCATCTACATAAAGTTCCATTTTCGTTTCTGCGTAGTCCGGAGATAAAACAAATATAACTGAATCATCTACATAAGCTTCTGCGTAGTCCACAAACATAAATTATAACTGGATCATCTACACGTCTTCATATACAGAAATAAAAATTACACGTGCATCATCTATATAAACCTTCGTTTTGGACCCTGCTATTCAATTGATTAAAACAAAACAAACAAAACAAAAAATAACACTTATGTCCTTACTCTGGTCAGATCCATACACCTCGACTTCGCAAATAGTTATTATGTTCTCATCATAGGGATACTCGTCTGTTCTAAGCACCGTCACAAAGCGACCCGCGGTATACACCTGTTCGCAAACGAACTCGATAACCCTGCCAGGAATCTCTTCAGGTTCTGTGTGTCGATTACATATAATGTCGTCTACATACACTACGATATGATGGAATCTGTAGGCTGCAGATAAACAATATCTCTGTAGAATATAATTCATTATACAGCGTGCCTTTATAACAATCCATGCACATGTTCATACATCTTCACAGTCATACACAGATAGAAGCACAGACAGACACACGCACATACACATATATATGCACAAAAATTGAAATAGAATACAGAACAAGAATTGTGTACGTATTACCACATATATCTAAAATGATAAATCTTCAGAAGCTAAGAAAAGAGGCTTTGATATCAATACTGCTTCGTTCGAATTTCATTTGTTCGTAATATAACCCCTGTCTCTCCACTTTTGTATTGTTGTCGTTGTTATGTTACTGCTACTACTACTACTATTATTATTATTATTATTATTATTATTATTATTATTATTATTACCACTTTCATCTCCTCGGTTAGTTATGAGAACAGCATCCACGTAAAAATTTTCTCCCAAATCCACTTTCCACCAAGGTCTTTTGTCTCCTGCAGAGGAATGGAAGCAGGAATTTCCATGCAAATTGTTATTTCGGATCCCGTCAACAGCTCTGTCTGGCCAGGCGAATCTGTAAATACTGGAAGACATTGTTCTTTTCCCGACAGCCAGGTTGTCCCGACGAAGCTTGTATTTTATATCTATATCAACTGATATGAGAGCGAGATGTATCATTGAGTTAGTAAGTAGGTAAAATAAATAAATAGACAAATAGTTGTTTACAGAATTGACATACATGCATTTTTTTTATTTTTTATATTGATAAATTCATTCTCTCAGTGCTACTGTACAACATATTAATCCTTAGCTAGTAAATAAATGTATGTACTCAGGAAAACATTATTGTTGCCAGTTGTAAATAAAATAATAATTTCGTCTAGTGTAATATATAGTGTTTGGCAGGTGAAAAAAGAACATTGTTCGAAGTGGGAGAGAGAGGAGGCGGACACGGCGTGAGGTAGAAAGAGGGAGACAGAGTCAGTTCTGATAGTTGCTACTGGAGCAAATGAAATAATCATTCTTTCTCTGCCTTCAGTCACACAAAACGAAAACTGTTTCTTAAACGAACAGTTAAAAATTGTCACCAAAATCGCAATAGCACACCGTACGACTCGCCGTCTGTAAAAATTATAATCACCTATCTTCGTCCCGTATATTTCTACATGGCACAGAGTAAGAGCATCATTGTAATTGACGGGACCGTGTTTTCTGACCCGAACATGAGAACCAGGTATTGGTTGGTTACAGAATAACTGGAGTGTACCTCCTTGTTTGACGGCTTCAACATGCCTGGCACACAAGACCGGAGACTGATCATCACTTGACTGCAAAACCTCAACGGAAAAATCATGGAGCCGATCCCCTGTGATTGGTAGACAACATCATTATTATTTTATTTTTCTTAACTTACATTATATTCAGTGTGTATATTTTTACTTCTCAGAGACCTAAGTGCGTACGTCTGTGATTATTTGAACATGTCTATCTACAGTATGAACCGTACTCTTAGAAATGTCTATCTATGCATGTATGTATGTATTTATAGGTGTGATTATATATGTATGTATGTACATATGTAGTCCCTATGAAGCATTAAACCACAAATTAAGAAAGTACCTATAATTTTATTCCCAGTTTGAATCTACTACTTTTGAAAATTTAAAAAGAATTTCCATGTTTTTTTATCTATTTCTTCGCTTTTTCTATAGAACTGCTATTACTAGCGCTGCAGTCTATGTTTTTGCTGCTAGTAATTCTTGATTTATACTCTTACTACTTTATGTTCTTAAAGATCTCTGTGTTTATTTGTGCATCAGTGTATCTAGCTGATTTTGAATATAGTTTTCTGTTTTTCTCCATTTTCAGTTAAATAATCTTGCAAGCACACTTACCACAGCAGTCAGCTCTGTTCACTAACACTACAGAATAAACTTCAATCTTTTGATTTAAGTTTACTATCCACCAGGGATTTTTATCGTTCGGTAAAGTTTCACTGCAGGAATTGGGCCCGCCCAAGTCAACTGCATTCTTTGAGTAACGATACATGTACCTGGTAGATTGCCTGGTCGGCATTCCTCGGGCCCAATCTAATCTGCCAAATGCTGGAAAGTGACAGCGAAAGTGAATATAACCATTCACAGTGCTTGTAGATTGAAAAGAAAAAGAGTAAGAGAAAGAGACCTACATAGGTAGAGAAACATATAAACCTAAGGGGAAGTGAGAGAGAGAGAGAGAGAGAGAGAGAGAGAGAGAGAGAGAGAGAGAGAGAGAGAGAGAGAGAGAGAGAGAGAGAGAGAGAGAGAGAGAGAGAGAGAGAGAGAGAGAGAGAGAGAGATGTCAGACAGAGATTTCAAATAAAATTTAAATCGGTCTCACATGTCAGATAGCGAAATATTACGAAAATAGAATTTAGATGAAATCCTTTCCACATGACAAGTGGCTAAATTTTATTAGACAATCGGTTTCAGTAGATAAATCTCACCTTTCGTGATTATCCATCCGAACACTTTCACTTCACACAGAATAAAATTCGGTGATGATTGTGGTGGTGGCGACTGAGAAATATTAACATAACGACCAGGTAAACTACGAAAACACCTGAAACTGCGTGGAACACCGGTTTGCAAACCGTCTTGATCGGCAGCACAGATCCCTGTCAGTATTTCCTTTCTGAACACTTTGATGAGCAAATTAGTTAAACTTTTATCTTAAAAAAAGAAAAATGACGAACAAAAAAGAATAAAAAAAAGAAATATAGATTAAAAAACAATAATGATAACAATAAGAAAAATAAACAAACAAACAAAACGAATAACCGAAAAATAACCAAAAAACAACAACAAAACAAACAAGAACCCTGATATACTAAATTGTTTAAATACTTTTATGTTTATATTAGTTGTATAGTCATTGTCTAAATATTTGTAATTGTATATTAGTTCAAAAAATGTAATGAAAACAAAATATAAGCAAGTCAATGAATATATGAGTGTGTGCTTATGGTGCTTATATATGTATGTATAAGGAATGTATATTTGCATGTATGTATGTATGTATGTGTGTATATATATATATATATAAGGAATTCCTTTTAATCTGGCAACACATATACATTTAGGAAATTTCTGCTAAGTAATTTTATACATCAGAAATCTGTTTATAAATATCACAGGCCTCACTTTACCATAGCTCAAGAGGAAGAAAGCTGAGTTTGAAGAGAAAGATAGGGTAATTCCACGGCAAATCACGGTAAACAAAAATGTCAGTTTTTATGCTGTTACCCGATACATCTATTTTAAAAGAAATGTATTTCAGAACCGCATAATATGGACCAGAATGCTGGACTATGATCAGTAGCGTCGGTCAGAAATTAGAGTTTTGCAACAACTTTAGCCTACACAAGGTTCTCACTATCTTCTGTCCGAACACGATAACCAATGAAGAACGTCACAGACAAGTCAAACGGCTTTGGTGACTGTGAACTAGTCATGTCAGAACATTGCCACTAACAGCTTTATCAGAAGTATCGCTACAACTGATAACTCCGGGTAAAGATTTAAATCTAAAGAAAAACGTAGGGGGGCTGTAGAGAAAGGCATACGGCTAGACAGATGGGAAACGATTGACAGCAATGGAAATATTCGGCTACAGCTTTATTATTTTCTTAAAAATAAACAAACAAGTAGGTAAATAACTCACCAAGGCCATCAGCTTTACCAAGTATGTAGACTTCAGTCACTTGGATTTCAGTGTTGAGGTCCACCGCCCACCATGGGTGGCTGTCTTTATTGTCAACCTGGAAACAGAATCTGTTACCCTCGTGAACGGTTCTCAAATCGCCATCAACAGCAAGTCCGGAATCATGATATTGCAGTTTTGATGACGCCGTGGTACGTTTATGGAGTGCCCAGTTTTTTCGTTCTATTGCATATGAACGGGCTTTATCAAATAAATAAATAAATAAATAAATAAATAAATAAATAATCAAAACAAACAATAAATAATACACACACACACACAAACACAAACACACACACACACACACACACACACACACACACACACACACACACACACACACCAACACACATTCAGAAAGGAAATAAGCAGATATATGGATAGATGGAAGTATAGTTATATTAGACAGACTGATCAAAAAATAGAGACTGAGAGAGATGGAGATCGATGCATGGATAGATGAAAAATAAAATAAAAATATAGGCTGGACAGATATATGAATAGACAGACAAACAGACAAAATGCATATCATGGGACACAAAAGACTTGATAATTACGAAAAGATAAACTAAATATAAATAACTAGACAGACTGAAAGGCAGACATGTAGACAACAGATTAAAGTCACTTACAGAACTCTTCACATTTCGTTATCAAAAATAATAAGAGTAAAATTGTGGGCAGAAGCACGGTCATTGTTCTCGGGAACGTGGTCCTTCAAATAATAACAACAATTATTTCAACACGTGTAGAACAATGGCTAGACAGCTAATAGAAGAAAGGAAAATGTATCTATATATATACGTGTGTGTGTGTGTGTGTGTGTGTGTGTGTGTGTGTTTGAGATATATATATATATATATATTATATATATATATATATATATATATATATTCAAAATACAAGAAATTTACATGCATATACATGTTTGTGTTTTATATAATATTAATATATATATATATATTAATACTTACACATACGCCACACACACGCACACTCAACTATGTAAAACAAATTTACGTTTTGTTCAATAAATAAGAATGACATTTGTGTGGGAATAACTGTTTTTTTCTTTCTTGATTATTTATATTTGTTTGTTTATTTATTTGTTTATTTGTTATTTGTTCGTTGTTGTTTAATTTTTGTTTATGCATTTATTTATTTAGATAAATGAAGATAGTATGAAGATAAATAAATAAATAAATAAACAACTGAATACAAAAAGAAATATAAAAAAATTAAAAAAGAAAAGCAACACACACAGTCACAAACAAATACAGACACACATTATTTTAGTGTTCTTAATATTCCTCTGTTTATTATCAGTGTATAATGTGTACAAAGAAAATGTGTAAAAGAGTTAACAATTATTTCCAAAGCGAGCACTCACACACACGCACACACACACACACACACACACATTCATTCTTGAGTTTAAAACTATATTCAAGAAAATATAAAATTATGAAGATATGAATACAAAATTGTACCAGAAAACCAATCCATCAAAGTAATAAATGTAATAAACAATTATTTCTACGAATCAAAATTCAAACTTACTTCAAAACAAATCGCAGTTTGCGATAACTGCTTATTGCAGATCTATTGATTTCATCACGCACCACGTCATCTACATAAGCTATGATGTCATAGAATCTGTAACCTAAAACGAAAATTGACTGTCCATATACGTATTTGTGTGTGTGTGTGCGTGTGCGTGTAGTTAGGTATGTATGTATGTATGTATGATATGTTTAAAGATACTGCTTACGCCTACCCACACATATATACACCTTCTTCTTGTTATTATCATTATCATCATCATTATCATCATCATTATGATCATTATTATTATTATTATTATTATTATTATTATTATTATTATTATTATTATTATTATTATTACCATAACCGGGATCTCCACGGACTACTATAACAACAGAATTCACATATATCTCTTTAGCCAAATGCACTTTCCACCAAGGACTCAGAGCTGTTCGTTCCGAGTGTAGCAAGCACCTTCCATCAGATTATTGTTTCTGATGCCGTCAACGGCCTTGTCTTTCGTGGACGTTTTTTCCTTGCTTGCTGCGAGAGAAAAGCAATAAACTATATAAGTAAATAAAAGAAAAACATAATAATAATAATAATAACAGTACTACAACTATTACAACAACAACTACTACTACTACAACTACTAAAACTACTACTACTACTAATACTACTACTGCTAATAATAATAATAATTATAATAATAAGTAAATAAATAAACAAAAAGAAAACATAAGTGAAAAATTAAGAGCAGACACTCCATGACAAATCGTAGTTTCTTAATTCACACTTTATGAATCGATTCAGTTATTTAGAGTTGGATATTTTTTACATACTATTACTCTCTAGTGTGTACTCCGATATACCTATCTTTTTTTTTGTTATTGGAAGAAATTTGTACGGCTTTGAAATAGTCTATGTGGTTATAATCACCTATTCGTATGCCGAAAATGCACACAGCAGCAAGACTAATAACATCTTCATAAACGACAGGTCCGTATTTTCTAATCCTAACAGCTATAGCAAGAACAGGATTTAAACATTTAAAATCAACAGTAACACAATTTCAAAATAATAGGAGGACTACGTACAGTGCATACTTTGATATTTCTGTGAGGTATTGATGTGGTGTTCACATATGAATTAAACTGTAAAATTATGCAGACGTTGAACTGTCACTACATTATAAGCATCATTATAATAATGATAAAATAGAAGTTGAAATAGAAAAGTTACAATTTTAGCTATATATCCGTTTGCCTGAATATCTCTATCTAGTTTAATACTTTATATATGCGGATAACAAATGAAAGACCCTCGGCGTAAATCAATTGACTGAAGTCTATCATCCGCTATGGATACTGATCATTTTGTAGTGTATGAGTGTTGGTATCATTGTCATTCAACTGCTTTATCAGAAACGTTGTAAGCACTCGTAGCCCAGTCGAGTTGATAGATAATGCGATTGGTAGGAGGCAGACCGCTGCACTGACAGACAGATTGATAGATAGATTGATAGAGAGAGAGAGAGAGAGAGAGAGAGAGAGAGAGAGAGAGAGAGAGAGAGAGAGAGAGAGAGAGAGAGAGAGAGAGAGAGAGAGAGAGTGAGTGAGTAAGGGGGGATGGATAGAATAAAAATACACAAAGATAGATCGATAAGTCGATAGATCGTCATATAGAGATGAATAGATAGATCTATGAATCGATAGATCGATACATATATTGAAAGATGGAAGGATGCGTGGCTGATAGGTATGTCGGTAAAGATACGATCAGACAGACAGGGGAACAGATACTTTGATATAATATAGGCAAAAAGTTAGACAAAATGATGTAACGAAACAAACGATCGATCAAAACAAATAAGTATTGAATGGGAGATGAAGACAAACGGGGAATATAAAAACATTTTCTTCTGGATACACAGACACACAAACATGTTCACTTACACACACACAAGCACGCACACATACACGCATATAATCACGCACACACGCACACACACCTTCATGTGGCAGCCGCGTTATCTTAAAACGTTTCAGATGTAGATCTGAATGAGATTAAACATAGATTTTGAAGAAATAAACGCTATTTATCATACTTTCGTGTGTTTTCCATCCAAAAACGTTCACTTCACAGAGAACAAAGTGATGTTCTTCTTCCTGCGTTGGAGTTTGAGAAATTTTGACGAATTGACCAATCAGTATTCTAGAACATATAAAACTCTTTGCGATTCCTCTTGGTAAAGCTGTTTTTGAAGAGCACAGACTCCTACCAGTTCCTTATCTTTTAGCACTTCAATTTTTGTATTAACAAGATTATTTCCTTGAAGTAGAAAACTAAATAAACAAATAAAATAATAATATCTGTCTGTCTGTGTGTCTCTGTCTGACTGTCTATCTATCCATCTATCTATTTCTTTTATCCATCTATGTTTGCATGTTTGAACTTTTGTGCTAGTGTGTTTCTTTTTCTGCGCTGGACTTTACATATAAATGTGCATTACGTATAACCAAGTGTTATCTGTAATCTCTGAAATTTTCGATTAATATTTTTAATGGCTATAGCATTGCAATTACTTATGATACCAAAAATTGGATTAGTTATTTTATTCACATATATATGTGATGACATCGTAATTTTGACTGATGGAAAGGATATTCGAGGGACTTCAAGTAATTCAAAAGTAAATGCATTTCAAATGGAGATCGCAAATAAAACTAAAGCAATTAAAGTCACATTTAGCTGGAGGATCAAGGCACACGTAGCTGAGAAAAATGAATTCATTAGTAGAAGGTAATGACTATCATAATAGCTACCTGCTTAAAGGCTGTCAGCTGAACAAAGAAGATACCTTAATTTTGGTGAACTAATGAAGACAGTGTGCTTTCAAGATACAGATAATAAAATAATAATATGTGCTTTTCTAAAGTTTACAATAACAAATTTATTAATTAAGTTAATATTAATTTTGTAAGTAACCCACCACAACAGTCAGTACCACTCAATACGCAGACTTCAATTATTTCTACGTCTATATGAAGATCAACTGACCATCATGGCTTTCTTTCTGCAGGATCTAATCGGAAGCAGAATTCGGAGTTCTCTTCAACGTTTCTGATGTCTCCATCAACAGCAAGACTAGAACGATAGTTTTTATATGCTGCTGATGACGTTGTAGGTTTGTCGAGAGCTCATTTTGTTCCGTCCTCAGCATATGAACGAACTTTGTAAATAAAATAAATATGTAAAGTAGAGAGAGTAATATAGATAAGGCTGAATGGATATTTCATGTACCGCACATTTGATATACAGATAAATGGATATATAGATACAGAAATACATCGATACATACACATATGAACATTCATACTCAATACTCACCCACATACCTATATGCATATATTATTATTATTATTATTATTGTTGTTGTTGTTATTATTATAGTTTTGTTTGTTTCCAGTAAACATGAAAATTCACTTTAACGTTTATATACATTAAGAAATACAGAGATGAATATACTTTAAAAAAAATTAATAAAACAGTAATAATAAACCATGCAAAAGAAATATATTTATAAAAAAAAAAAAAAAAAAAAAAAAAAAAAAAAAAAAAAAAAAAAACAGTTTCGGACATGTACGCACAAATAAACATGCATGCATATGTGTGTGTGTATATACATACACACACACACACACACATGCTGTGTGGGTGTGTATATACATATACACACACACACACACACACATGCTGTGTGGGTGTGAGGCTCTTCATTTTCTATGTGTGGATATAATATATATATATATATATCTAAACACACACACACACACACACACACAAACACATTTATTTATCTATATATACAGCCAAAAAGATAAATAGATAGATAGAGAAATATTAACCAAATTTCTACTCAAGTAATATAATAATTCAAACATTTAAACAAAGACAATAAGAATAATAATAAATAATATAGATGGAAACAAAATCTGCAGAAGTAATATATTGAATACCAGTATTTAAACAATAACTACATAATATAAACATTAATCGGTCACTGCACACCTAATATATAAATGCACACCGAGACAAAGGATACAAAACTGACGCGATTAATAAGCACGTTGAAACTATCGCTGTTGAGTGACACAAACATTTCGTGTTTTATTTATTTATTTATTTATTTATTTATGTTTTTTTTTTTTTTTTTCAGAGCTTTTTGTTTTAGTTTTAGTTGTTTGTTAGCTTTCTGTATAAAAACACTTTTTGTTAATTTTATTTGTTTATTTTATTTATTTATTTATTTATTTATTTATTTATTTATTTATTTATTTATTTATTTTTATTTTTTTTTTATTTTGGTATAAACAGATGACAATAACAACTTTATTTATTCAGTTACTGTAATTAATTTATTTCCGAGTTAATTAATCGAACGACCAGCTACCAAGTTATCAGGATCTAAAAAGAGCAGTCACGCCGTTTTTTTAGCCGAGAGCCAAAATTCAAGAGCCCATAACTCCTAAAATACTGTTTCGAATGAAGTTACGTTTGAGATCTGGCCTAGCTATGACAAATTTTACTTTCTAGGAGGTGATCTGATATGATATAACCCATAAACAGGCACAATGACAACTCCTTTAAATTTCTGTTTCATGGTTATTGCTATGATCGCTTTATATTTATTTCGTTACTCTTTTTTCCCCAGATATTTCTTAATTATAACAGCTAACTTGAAAAAATAGTTTTATGTTTATATATTTGTTGTACTTGTACTCTGGAATTTAATATAACATGGATACAAAATGTAGATACATCAAAATACAAACAAATATGAATAAAATAATGAAGGCTGATGCGTTGAAAAAATTATTTCGTGTCTCATTTTAAATATTAATAACGAAACACAGCTGCCCGTACCTCAAGTTTTTTAAATGACATCTTTGTAACACTTGTCAAACTCACATTAGTGTATATTAACTGACTTAATTAATTACCAAATTTACACTTTAATCGACTGGTACTACCAGCAGTAAATGATTAATGAAAAGCCTCCATTAAGAGATAATGTTTTCTTACGCGAATACACTTCTGTCTAGAGTATTCAAGAAAAAAGAAATATACATATGAAGTCTAAACCCAAAGACTAACCACACTGGATCACAAAAAAATGACAAAAATAAAAGATAATTTGATACTTTGGTGTTTTATTATTTCAAACTTGTCTCAGTAACTGTAGAACGTATTTCACGGAAAACCGTACACTTCTACCTCACATAAGACGAGATATGAAAACGAAGCAGTTCGAGTCACCTTTATTTTACTTCCATATGGAGGTTTTTTGAAATGCAGTACAATTGGCAAACCTGACGGCTCATTTCCGTCATGATAAAATTTAAAGTCGTTCACATGGAAAAAGAAAGGTAGAAACATTTGCCCTACAAACAAACCAAAAATAATAAATAAATAAATAAATAAATAAATAAATGCTCTGAACTAATTTGTTTTTACCAAAATTATTATATTCCAAATGTTATTAATTAAATTACCATTACCTTGTCGATGTTACTAATTAAAATAGAGTTACTTTGAGAACAACATGAACTAAATTATAATTACTTTGACAACGTTATTTATAAAACATTACTTATAAAATATAATTAATTAAATAACCATTTCTTTTTTCATTGCTGTTATCTAAAGTAGCATTTCGGTGACAATGCTTTTAATTAAATTATCATTCTTTAACAATGTTATTAATTAAATCACAATTACACTTACAGTAACATTTATTAAGTTATTACTTTTCCAATGTTGTTAATTAAATTACATTACTTTGACAACAGTATTATGTTACTTTTTCTTCAACAATGTTAATAATTAAATTAACCGTTAATTTAAAATTGTAATAGTTAAAATTACCATCACTTTATCTGGGTTATTTAATCAGTTTTTCTCTAAATGTTATTATCTAAGTCTATTTTTAGTCAGTACTATTAATCCTAAACATTACTTTGCAATGCCATTAATTGTAGTTTTTTAGGTTCTGTAATAATAATAATAATAATAATAATAATAATAATAATAATAATAATAATAATAATAATAATAAATAAATAAATAAATAAATAAATAAATAAATAAATAAATAAATTAAAATTAAAAAACTGAAAGAAAGAAAATTGAAAAGAACAATAACAGAACATTTAGAACAGAAAGATTTATACTGTGTAGTTTTTTTGGTTCTGTTGGCACATACCCTTCACAAACGGTGTGATGATCACAGTCTTAGTTACATGTATATTTTTGCCCAGTATGGCAAACCACTCAGTAACGCCGTCCAAACTCGCGTAGCTGCTACAGTAACCTAGGTCCATGTTAGTTGATACGTTGCCGTCCATAGCCAGCCACGAAGGGCTTGTTTTAGCTTTAAAGTTTGGGCCGTTTCTTTCACTTGTAAAGGGAACAGTGAGAATCCAGTTCCTATCTAGTAATAGAATAAGAATAATAAATAAATAAATAAATTTCATATAGTTATAAGGCATGTTCTAGAAATATTTGCATATTTATGTTTTTATTTTTTTTATTTGTCAGATAATGGGATATCAGTTAATAGAGCATCTCAAGATGGAAGGGGAAAACATGATACAGTTAATTAATCTTTGTTATCGTTTTCGTTTCCAATCATACGTCTGAAAGTTCTGAGCATAGAGACTTCGTTGCATTTTTCAAACTAATTGCTACGAGATTGATCATGTACATAAGTCTTCATTTTGAACTACTGGCTACACCAGAGGTAAGAAAATATAACTGAATCATCTACGTTATTTTCGATACTGCGTAGTTACGAGCTAAAACACCAGAACTGGAGCATCTCCTAAGTCCTCATTTTCGATACTGCATAGTCCGGAGATAAAACAAATATAACTGGATAAGCTATATAAGCTTTCATTTTCGATACTACTTAGTTACGAACAAAAAGCTTTTGGCTGGACCATATAAATAAGCTTCCATTTTCGATACTGCGTAGTCTACAGATATAAATTATAACTGGATCATCTACATGTCTTCATTTTCGACACTGCATAGTGGATGATCAATATAAATTTTCGTCACGATAAAATAAAAATATATATAATAAAATAAAAAGATAAAAAGTATTATGTGCTTACTTTTGTCAGATCCATAGACCTCGACTTCGCAAATAGTTATTATGTTTTTGTCATAGAGATACTCATGTGTTCTACGGACCGACACAAAGCGACCCGCGGTATACACCTGTATGCAAACGAACTCGATAACCCTGCCAGGAATCTCTTCAGGTTCTGTGTGTCGATTACATATAATGTCATCTACATACACTACGATATGATGGAATCTGTAGGCTGCAGATAAACAATATCTCTGTAGAATATAATTCATTATACAGCGTGCCTTTATAACAATCCATGCACATGTTCATACATCTTCACAGTCATACACAGATAGAAGCACAGACAGACATACACGAAAATAAACATATACATGCAAAGAACCTGACCAAGAATTGTGTAAATATTATCACATATATCTAAAACGATACATCTTTAGAAGTCAAGAGAAGAGGCTTTGATATCAATACTGCTTCGTTCGTTTCAGTTGTTCATAATATAACCACTGTCTCTCCACTTTTGTATTGTTATTGTTGTTATGTTACTACTACTACTACTACTACTACTACTACTACTACTATGACTACTATTACTATTATTATTATTATTATTATTATTATTATTATTATTATTATTATTATTATTATTACCACTTTCATCTCCTCGGTTAGTTATGAGAACAGCATCCACGTAAAATTTTTCTCCCAAATCCACCTTCCACCAAGGTCTTTTGTCTCGTGCAGAGGAATGGAAGCAGGAATTTCCATCTAAATTGTTATTTCGGATCCCATCAACAGCTCTGTCTGGCCAGGCGAATCTGTAAGTACTGGAAGACATTGCTGTCTTCCCGACAGCCAGGTTGTCCCGACGAAGCTTGTATTTTATATCTATATCAACTGATATGAGAGCGAGATATATCAGTGAGTTAGTAAGTAGGTAAAATAAATAAATAGACAAATAGTTGTTTACAGAATTGACATACATGCATTTTTTTTCTTTTTTATATATTGATAAATTCATTCTCTCAGTGCTGCTGTACAACATATTAATCCTTAGCTAGTAAATAAATGTATGTACTCAGGAAAACATTATTGTTGCCAGTTGTAAATAAAATAATAATTTCGTCTAGTGTAATATATAGTGTTTGGCAGGTGAAAAAAGAACATTGTTCGAAGTGGGAGAGAGAGGAGGGGGACACGGCGTGAGATAGAAAGAGGGAGACAGAATCAGTTCTGATAGTTGCTACTGGAGCAAATGAAATAATCATTCTTTTTCTGCCTTCAGTCACACAAAACGAAAACTGTTTCTAAAACGAAGAATTAGAAATTGTCACCAAAATCGCAATAGCACACCGTACGACTCGCCGTCTGTAAAATTATAATCACCTATCTTCGTCCCGTATATTTCTACATGGCACAGAGTAAGAGCATCATAGTAATTGGGATTAGCGTATTTTCTGACCCGAACATGAGAACCAGGTATTGGTTGGTTACAGAATAACTGGATTGTACCTCCTTGTTTGACGGCTTCAACATGCCTGGCACACAAGACTGGAGACTGATCATCACTTGACTGCAAAACCTCAACGGAAAAATCATGGAGCCGTTCACCTGTGATTGGTAGACAACATCATTATTATTTTATTTTTCTTAACTTACTTATATTCAGTGTGTATATTTTTACTTCTCAGAGACCTAAGTGCATACACTGTGATTATTTGAAATGTCTATCTACAGTATGAACCGTACTCTTAGAAATATCTATGTATGCATGTATGTATGTATGTACATGTGTAATATATATGTATGAATATATTGATGTATGTTTGAGTATACGTTTGTATGTTTGAATGTGTTACTATTTCTCGTTTTCTCTATAGTGTGTATGTGTGTGTGTGGCGTGTGCGTGTGTGTCCATGTATGTATGAGCGTTTTCGAAATACAAATAATTGTGTATGTATGCACGTACGGATGGGTTTAATAATACAGTTTATATGTGTATGTATGTTTGTGTACATACATAATACTTCTAATACTTTTATCAGTGCTATTATTACTACTATTACTAAAGTTGCTAATAATAATTAGATGAACTACAATTAAAACTGTGTTCATTTATTGCTATTACTAGCGCTACTGTCTATGCTTTTGCTGCTAGTAATTCTTGATTTCTACTCTTACTACTTTATGTTCTTAAAGATCTCTGTGTTTATTTGTGCATCAGTGTATCTAGCTGATTTTGAATATAGTTTTCTGTTTTTCTCCATTTTCAGTTAAATAATCTTGCAAGCACACTTACCACAGCAGTCAGCTCTGTTCACTAACACTACAGAATAAACTTCAATCTTTTGATTTAAGTTTACTATCCACCAGGGATTTTTATCGCTCGGTGAAGTTTCAGTGCAGGAATTGAGATCACCCCTGTCAACTGCATTCTTTGAGTAACGCTGCTTGTACCTGGAAGATTGGTTCGTCGGCTTTCCTTGAGCCCAATCTTGTCTGCCAAATGCTGGAAAGTGACAGCGAAATGTCAGGCACAGAAAACGGTTTTAAATAAAATTTAAATCTGTCCCATCAGGAAGCTAAATATTATGAAAATAAAATTAGCTGAAATCCTTTCCATGTGACAAATGGCTAAATTTAATTTGACAGTTGGTTTCAGTAGATAAATCTCACCTTTCTTGTTTTTCCATCCGAACACTTTCACTTCACACACAATAAAATTTGGTAATAACTGAGGTGGTGGCGACTGAGAAATATTAACATAACGACCAGGCAAACTACGAGGACACCTGAAACTGCGTGGAACACCGGTTTGCAAACCCTCTTCATCGTCAGCACAGACCTCCGACAGTATTCTGTTTATGAACACTTTGATGTGCAAATTAGTTAAACTTTTACCTTAAAAAAGAATAAAAAGAAATAAAAAGAAAAGAAAGAAACGTAAATCAAAAATAACTATAATAAATGTTTAAATATTTTTAATTGTATATTAGTTCAAAAAATGTAATGAAAACAAAATATAAGTAAGTCAATAAATACATGAGTGCGTGCTTGTGGTGCTTAAATATATATAAGGAATTCCTTTTCATCTGGCAACATATATACATTTTGGAAATTTCTGCTAATATAAATATGTAATTTTATACATCAGAAATCTGTTTATAAATATGATAGGCCTCACGTTACTATAGCTAAAGAGGAACCTGTTGCCCGATATATCTGTTTTAAAAGAAATGTGTTTCAGAGCCGCATAATATGGACCAGAATCCTGGACTATGATCAGTAGCGTCGGTCAGAAATTAGAGTTTTGCAACAACTTTAGACTACACAAGGTTCTCACTATCTTCTGTCCGAACACGATAACCAATGAAGAACGTCACAGACAAGTCAAACGGCTTTGGTGACTGTGAACTAGTCATGTCAGAACATTGCCACTAACAGCTTTATCAGAAGTATCGCTACAACTGATAACTCCGGGTAAAGATTTAAATCTAAAGAAAAACGTAGGGGGGCTGTAGAGAAAGGCATACGGCTAGACAGATGGGAAACGATTGACAGCAATGGAAATCTTCGGCTACAGCCTTATTATTTTCTTAAAAATAAACAAACAAGTAGGTAAATAACTCACCAAGGCCATCAGCTTTACCAAGTATGTAGACTTCAGTCACTTGGATTTCAGTGTTGAGGTCCACCGCCCACCATGGGTGGCTGTCTTTATTGTCAAGCTGGAAACAGAATCTGTTACCCTCGTGAACGGTTCTCATATCGCCATCAACAGCAAGTCCGGAATCATGATATTGCAGTTTTGATGACGCCGTGGTATGTTTATGGAGTGCCCAGTTTTTTCGTTCTATTGCATATGAACGGGCTTTATCAAATAAATAAATAAATAAATAAATAATCAAAACAAACAATAAATAATACACACACGCACGTACTCACACACACACGTAGACCAACACACATTCAGAAAAGAAATAAGCAGATATATGAAGATTTTGAAGTACAGTTATATTAGACAGACTGATCAAAAGATAGAGACTGAGAGAGATAGAGATCGGTGTATGGATAGATGAAAAATAAAATAAAAATATAGGTTGGACAGATATATGAATAGACAGACAGACGAAATGCATATCACGGGAGATAAAAGACTTGATAATTATGAAAAGATAAACTAAATATAAATAACAAGATTGTAAGGCAAACACGTAGACAACAGATTAAAGTCACTCACTGAACTCTTCACATTTCGTTATCAAAAATAATAAGAGTAAAATTGTGGGCAGAAGCACGGTCATTGTTCTCGGGAACGTGGTACTTCAAATAATAACAACAATTATACCAACACGTGTAGAACAATGGCTAGACAACTAATAGAAGAAAAAGGAAAATTTATGTGTGTGTGTGTGTGTGTGTGTGTGTGTGTGTGTGTGTGTAAGGGTGTGTGAGGGTGTGTTTCAATGCATATATATATATATATATAGATAGATAGATAGATAGATAGATAGATATATATATACACACACACAAAATACAAAAAATGTACATGCATATGCATAGTTGTGTTTTACATATATATATATATAATACTAATACATACGCCACACTCTCACACATGAACTATTTGTGTGGAAATAACTGTTTTTTTCTTTCTTGTCTATTTATATTTGTTTATTTATTATTTCATTTTTTGTTGTTGTTGTTTTTTTGGTTTATTTATGTATTTATTTATTTAAATAAATGAAAATAGTATGAAGATAAATAAATAAACAACAGAATATAAAAATAAAAAAAAAAAAAAAAAAAAAAACAAACACAGACACACAAACACAGACACACATTATTTTAGTGTTATTAATATTCCTCTATTTATTATCAGTTGTATAATGTGTACAAAGAAATATAAAATTATGACGATATAAATACAAAACGTACCAGTAAACCAGTCCATCAAAGTAATAAATGTAATAAACAATTATTTAGTTGTGTCATCATTTTCTACGAATCAAAATTCAAACTTACTTTAAAACAGATCGCAGTTTGGGATAACTGCTTACGGCAGTTATAGAATTTGATGTACTTGTTTTCATGTCAGTACACCTCCACTTCACACATAGTTAAAATATTGAAAGGATAGATATAAGGATGCCTTTTACTAAATGTCACGTAGCGACTCGCAATGAACGGACTCCTACAGTTCAATTGCAGATCTATTGATTTCATCACGCACCACGTCATCTACATAAGCTATGATGTCATAGAATCTGTAATCTAAAACGATAATTGACTGTCTATATACGTGTATGTGTGTGTGTGTGTAGTTAGGTATGTATGTATGTATGATATGTTTAAAGAATCTGCTTAGGCCTACCCACATATATACACACCTTCTTCTTGTTATCATCATTATCATCATCATTATGATCATTATTATTATTATTATTATTATATTTATTATTATTATTATTATTATTATTATTATTATTATTATTATTATTATTATTATTATGATTATTATTACCATAACCGGGATCTCCACGGACTACTATAACAACAGAATTCACATATATCTCTTTAGCCAAATGCACTTTCCACCAAGGACTCAGAGCTGTTCGTTCCGAGTGTAGCAAGCACCTTCCATCAGATTATTGTTTCTGATGCCGTCAACGGCCTTGTCTGATGTAAAAGAATCAGACTTACTTATTTGTTTAATTGTGTACTTATTTTTTATTGAATAATCACAGGACAATAACAACTTCTTTACGTTTCTGTTTCATGCTTCTCGCTACAGATTAATCTTATGGGTTTTTTTTAGTTTGTTCATATTTTGTCCTCAAGTCTTTATTTTAATTTTTATTATGTTTCTGTTTTGTTTTTTAAACTGTATTAATTAATTAATTAATTAATTAGTTTATTTATGTGTATTTATTTTTTATTATTTTATTTTTTTTCAATTAACTTGAAAAGAATTTAACCTTTAATTATTAATTTTTTTAATTTTGCTAATGTTGAAATGCTAATCAGTGTTACTTTCAAAGACGAGATACATCTGGAGACTGTTTAGCAAGGATACAGAATATATTACATAACTACCCTGGTCAAATTCATTCAGAGGAATACACTTCTGCCAGGTGGCAGTACATTATCTAATTGGTCACTGCAAGTTCAGTAGAAAATGGACAAAATTGGATTAGCCCCCCAAAAAAAAACTGCAGTAAAATTATGATTGCTTCTGGTTTAGGTCGTCATTTTGAATACGCACACCAATTTCGGACAGAATTTGACTACCTGAACCGTTCTAGTTTCCACGAATTCAGAATGACCATCGGATAACTGCCTGTGTTAATTGTCTCTATGCGATCCATCTTAGACCCTATAAATGTATTACTGAGACAGAAAAGTGACTCTAACAAAGTAAAATAACCTTGACAATTTGTTCACGTCACATAAACAAGAGATGAAATAATTGATAAAAAAAAAATTAATAATAATAAAAAAAAAAAAAAAAAAAAAATTAAATAATGACCTACAAATCACTATTATGAGTCATTTTTAGATAATTTTAATATATAAATCAATTGCTTGATACATGGAGAGCGATCGGTCTGAATGATGGTTAGGGTGTTAAACCTGGAAGTTTGAAAAATCGATATTTAAAGCGTGTAACGAACGACCCTCGTGTGATCTTTGGGCAGAGACAATACGGAGACGTTTGGATAGTGCAGTGATCTTTCGAGGGAACTTCAGAACTGGGACACAGATACGTAAAACATCTGATACTCATAGATATATGAAGGAGAGGGGCCAAGACGTTTCATGTGAAAAGGCATTCACAAAAACGATTTCGAGTCAATTTTTCTGCCAGATCTTGTCCAGCAAGAGAGATGATATCTGTGAGCAGCTTGTCAGATATGTCAAAAGGAATTACTAGGTCCATTCACCAAAGATATTACCAAAGAAAAAATAATAGGAAAAGTTGGTTCACGGATATATTGGTTAGGAGAAGCTACATCTCTCAACGACTGCAAATACGAAGAGTTAAAGACATTTCTGGTACTCGAGTTTCGAGAGGGACTTTGGGCAACTGATGTGGAAACATTAAGAGAACGAGTTCTTGTCTTTGCATTTAGTGGAAAGGTCGACGAAACACTTGATTAACTCAGAGACAGAAAAAGTTCAGAGTGACGACAAGTCCGAAGTGTATTCAAATTCACACCTTGATATCGACCTTGATTGTCAAATGAATGGGACCCAAACCGCGGTGTGACAACTCTAGTCAATGTCGACTTGAAATATACCAGTGGCCGAAAGAATGCGAAAAGCCTTCCTCCACTTAGTAATACCTATACGCAACTACTGAATGCCTTTGAAGCTAGTTAATGATACCAGTGATGTGGGATAAGCAGCGTTAACGTCCCAAGAAGACGAAAAATAAAAAATGAATAAATAAAATAACTGAACTGGAAAATCCTGTAAGATTGTTCTCCAAAAGATTTGACAAACGCCAGGTAGTGACATGCAGAGGGGGTGGGGGCGAAGGGGCTGTGGCCCCGGGCATCCAATCAACGAAAAGAACGTAATAAATTTTATGATTTATATTTAAATCGAATAAAGTGTTTATGTTTCATCTGTGTATCTGTGTTTACATATTCAAAATATCTCTCTGTACGTGGCCTTATACTGGAGTCTTTGGGGCATACAATCAGGGAGCTGGCCCGCGCGTCACCACGCTACTGACGCCAGGCTAACTACTCCATTACTGAGAAAGAAGGTGCAGACTCTGGGTTTTTTCGTTGTTTTTTTTTGTGTTTTTTTTCACTGGTATTTTTTCATTCTTTCTTTCTTTTTTCTTTCTTTTTTTTGTTTGATCGTATTGGCCTCAAGCAAAAAATAAAAATAAAAAATAAAAAATAAAAAATAAAAAAATAAAAAATAAAAATAAAAAAATGAAGCTGTCATAAAATAATCTACGCTTTTAAATAGGTGATTAAATTCACGACATAAAGATATTCAATCCTAGTTACGTAATTTATCTGCTCTATATAATAACTTGCTTTCTTATAAGATTGTCCCGATTTAATTATTAATTACATACCCCAGTTATGCATTATACGTGCACCAACGAAATGCAAATAACCTTATAATCAGCACAGAATAATTACCTTAATATTACATTAAAAGAGCAAAAAACAACAAAGTTAAGCTGGGTTAATCGTAGCAGAAGTTTTGTGTTATTTCATAGTAGACAATACATCTATGATTAAAGTAAGAAGATTCGTGCGCTAAGGTGAAAGCTGACATCAAGAAACCTCAGAATTTGTATTGCCCATCTAGGCTATATCTCTCAGAGAAAAGAAACAAATGAAATTTAATTCCCGAACATCCGCGGAGATTTCTTATTTTTGATTAAATAACATAAATAATTAACAACCACATAATACATAAATAAATAAATAAATAAATAAATAAATAAATAAATATAAACTATAATTAAATACTAAAACAATATAAAAAAAAAATGAAAAAAAAAAAAATAAAAATAAAAAAATAAAAAAATAATAATAATAACAATAATTAAAAATAAAATAAAATAAATAATAAAATAAACAAATTAATTAAAAAATCAGATTTCATAAAATTAAAAATACTAAATAATATATTAAATATATAAATAACGACAAAATATAAAGTATAATTAAATACTAAAACTAGCATGGACCAATGAATTTTTAAAAAATAAAATCAGGAAACTCATTGTTTTCATACATAATAGTACATGTCTTAGAAGTTGAATGCTTTTTGTTTTAAAGAAAGAGAGTGGAAATTTTATTTTTAAATAAATTTTTGTATAAGGCCGGTTGACGGACCTTTAATTTAAAAAAAAAAAAAAAAAATTCTGTTATAATGAATGCATCAAGGCAATCACTCAAATAACACGTGATCAATTTGTAAATACGACCTCTAATGCATTGAAAATGGAAATAAATAAATATATATAAAAGAATTATAATGGTTTCAAGTATCGTTTTACAACTTCGTACTCAGAACAGTCTGCTATGGAGTTTTAGCAGAATAACGTGTCCACATTATGGTATCTAATGAGAATAGTCATCTTCATATTCACGCTCCAGTGTCTGTGAAAATTATTTATTTTATTTTATTATTATTTTATTTTATTTTATTTTTTTTTGGGGGGGGGGCTGGCGACGTCGTAATAACATCTGAAAAAATATACAGTACGAAACGTGTACGAGATGGTATGACGTCAAAGTTACAAAAAAATAAAAAATAAAAATAAAAAAATAAAAACAAAAAAATTAAAAGGTTTCGACCTTTGCAGCAATTTCTACTCAATAATAGATATCTATGTATGCGAGACATTGATTAAATGACATATTTCCCAAAATTATTATTAATAATACACGTTATGTTGGTCCATGCTACTAAAACCATATAAATAATAATAATAATAATAATAATAATAATAATAATAATAATAATAATAATAGTAGTAATAATAATAATAATAATAAATAATAAATTAAATAAATAAATAAATAGTAATAGAATGATAGAGTCTGTGTTTGGTTATTGCATACATTCTATTTTACAGTATATGTCCAGTTTCAGGACCAGTGCAGAGTCGAAGACGTTTATTGATTAGTCTTTCTCAAGTTCATAACAATCAAATATTTGTATAATTACTTTTCATTAATTATAATTGCATATTTTCTTCAGCTCTCAAAAACAAGATATAATTATTAAGATATTATAATGTTCTCTCTTTTTTAAACCAAAGTTTTACAGATATGAAAACACTTACGTTCATGTCGTCAATTCCTCGCGCTCAGTCACTCCCGAAATTGTCGTCTGCTCCATCGTGGTTCTCCGCAGAAGACGCCGGATCGAGAGTCGTCTGGTCCGTCCGTCTCAAATTCCTCAGCCAATCACTGAGCACCACATCTTTCAATATAAAAGAGCGTAATAAATTACGTAGACTGTTGGGTAACCACAATAATCCAATCAGATATTAAAAACAAAATTTTTCTTTAATGAATTAACAACTTTTTTAATTTTTTAATTTTAATTTTATACTGACTTCTTGAATTAGACAATTGTTACAATAGCCCGAATTAGGCTAGGTAATAGATAATGAAATGAATACTTGTTCTGTTATTTGTCACCAGCGACAAACTGTACTTTCGTCGGCAAACCCTTCATGAAGCGTACTTCTAAATCCTAAAACGTATTTTCATTTCCTGCGATAAAAAGCAAATTATAAAAATGCAGCTGTATTTATTTATGTATTTATTTATAGTTTTTAATGGTTTAAGGTATGATGCCTGCTCGTTGCAACTCAGTAAAATTCGTGCAAACATTTTCCCTTTTGTTTGGTCTCTCTCCCCAATTTCTTTCCTTCACTTCCTTACTACATCATTATTATTATTATTATTATTATTATTATTATTATTATTATTATTTATTTATTATTATTATTATTATTATTATTATTATTATTATTATTATTTTAAAACTAATAAAAAAAAAAAAAATTGTCCCAAGTCGTCGAAGTCGTTCCTTCATTACATATAGTAAGTCATCAGATAATGAACTTTGATTACAAACTTTGAAAATAAATTCACAGTGAATTAAATTGCGAATTGGCATTTTTACTTTTTCGCAGTGTGTTGTGTATATATGCATGTTTGTGTGTGTTTAAACTTAATTTTATTATTACTATTTTTACGTTCAGTTGTTCAAATAAAACATGATGCTAATACTTTTTTTCTTTTTTTTTGCGGGGGGATACATATATATATATACAAAAATTCCTGCATGTTTATATTTTATGGTTTGGATTTTTAAGTTAACTTCTTATCAGTTAAGTATGCCTAAAATGCTTTTGTGATGTGACAAACTTTGATTTCTTTTTAACAAGAGCACCGTTACAATAATAATAAAATATCGACCAAACAAAGGTGGAAAATGGAAACGTTTTGCAATACACATTTTCACTTGACGTTTAGACATTGTCTATGGTATCTATTGCATTGAACAAAATAATAAAAATGGAAGTTGAAAAATCAATCATATTCTTTATGGAGTTATCGTTACTGAAAAAAAAAAAAAAAAAAAAAAAATAAAACGGAGAGAGGTGAA
Source organism: Chrysomallon squamiferum (assembly GCA_012295275.1). Lineage (NCBI taxonomy): Eukaryota > Metazoa > Mollusca > Gastropoda > Neomphalida > Peltospiridae > Chrysomallon > Chrysomallon squamiferum. The sequence goes on from CM022677.1 coordinate 25,154,344, forward strand.
GGTCATAGTATGGACCGGAAACGGAAGAGTCGAGCATAAGTGTCAAAAATGAAATACAGATTAAGTTGTTACTTTTTTCTTTCGTTTTCTTTTTCTTTTCTTTAATAATCGCAGCCTAAATGTTAGTCATGATTACTGTGTTATGTTATAGAAATTACAAATTAATTGAATATTCAATTTGAGAAAAGTGTATAGTCAAGTATGACTGAAAACGGGGTGGACGAACGCAAGGCTTTGGGGAAATATGTGAGAAGTCAGGCTAGGCATGGCTATGGAACGGCGGCAACGTCGACTCGAAAATCACCTAACGTTACACAAGGCACAAAATTTATTAAACATATGGTGTCATCCACAGACACCTTGATGGGCATTGCGTTGAAATACAACGTCACAGTAAGTATAATAATAATAATAATAATAATAATAATAATAAAAGAATATTGAACCATATCCGTATCAGTGTGTGTAACACTCAGTTACACTGTTTCATTGTATGTTTGTATCTATCATCTGTCTATCTATCTGTCTGTCAATCTTTATTAAAATGGATGTTTGAAAATTAAATTTTAATAAATCATAATTAATTGTAATTAATTGACTAACTGGCAAGCTGTAGTCCTGAAGTTTTCACATGTTTCGACAGTTTTGTTTATTTCATTCTTTTCTTAAAAATATAAATATGTGTTAGTATTGCTTAAACCAGTTTCAGCCATCTATGAATTTAGAAGTATGTAAGTAATCGAAAATCTTTTTATTTTTTTTTTATAATCATAATGTCTCAGTCGTTCCTGTTTGTCAATCCAAAACTGATTGAGCAATAATTGCTTTTGTTGAAATATATATATAACAATATCTGCCACCTGTTTTGCACTTTTGGTGTCAGCAGTTCACATGTCATGTCCCTAAACAAAGCAGATGTAAGCAATGATTGTCATATTTACAAATTACCCACTCTGGCATTTCAAAGGGACACAATCTGATTCCTCTCAAATTTGCTGCTAATCAAGGCTACTGTAGCAGGTGTTGCGCAGCTAAATTATTGAACATAAATTTCAGTGATTGCTACACTTTTTTAACGTGCAACTACATATAATAATTCTGTTATCCTAGATACATAAATAACTTTTTAAAATATTATCTTCGTCCTTCGAAATGAAGAAGTAGATCCACACAGTATAAAAATAATTATTATCAACAGAACATCAACAACTCAACGTCACATTCTTATAAATATTTGTTATCTCTTACTTTCAGAGCAATAAGAACAATTTCACACACACACATATTTTGTATCAGTATATTCATATAAAGAATATAATTCACAGAACAACCAGACAAAACTTGCCAGCAACAGACACTTTGATTTTATTTTATTGCAAATACTTACAAAGTACTTGTACCCTGAACATTTTCTGTACCAACCATGTGTTTAACTTGCACCAGTTATGCCGATTCCCTCCATCCCTTTAAAAATAACTTCAGAGGAAATAACCTTTTTTCCACCTTTTTGTGTTGCAAAACAACATTATATTGATTCACTGATACCAATGGCATCAAAACAAAAATCTGTAATGGAATTTCTAAAGAAAAAGTGAATGACAGACTATACAAATAGTTCAGAGATTATCTTTTCTTTGTTCTTTTAAAAAAAAAAAAAATTCATGGGTCTATAACTTGGCATACATTTTTTGGAGGGGTCATTATTTGGTAGATGTTGCAATCCACAATTTCAGAAAACATGTTACAAAACCAAAATCATATGTCACGATAAAATATTCTAAATGACAGCTTTTTGAAGACTAATGCAGAAATATGATTTTCATATTTTATTTTAATATAAAATGCTGCAGGAATAGAAGATCCTGTCATTTATTATTGTCTTAATATTTTAACAATTTTCTGTTAATTTAATATTTTAGTGATTTTTTGTTTGTTTAATATTTTAATGATTTATTTTTTAATATATTATCATTATTTTACTAATTTATTGTTATTTTAATGATTTTTTTTTTAATATGTTATCTTTATTTTACTAATTTATTGTTATTTTAATATTTTAACGATCTGTTGTTAAATGTTATAATGTCTTAATGATTTTCTCTTTTTTTAATATATTAAGTGATTTTATTATATTAATATTTTGCAAATTTATTGTTATTGTTTTATTAAGTTTTAATGATATGTTGTCATTTTAATATTTTACTAATATCTCATAAATTTTAACATTTTTTTTTTATCAATTTGTCATTTTAATATTTCACTGATTTTTTTTATAATTAAATTCTTTCTTTTTTTTAATCTTATCTGTCTTTCTGTCTTAATATTGATGCTAATTTACAGTTGACTATTATACTGGTTGCTGCTTTTTAAAATACTTCAGTGCTTCTTGTTCCAGGTGGAACAAATAAAGCGAGCGAACACGCTGTGGACAAACGACAGCTTATTCCTGCGAGAACATCTTCTCATTCCTCTCACACGCGACAACGAAAACGACATCTCGCACGATGCCGTTGTAGTTGTATCGGATCACGAGCGGTCAGTGTCGCACCCTGCTAAAAGTGACGACGAGGCCGTGCATGAGAAAACAGAATCGTCCGGAATGGATTTTCTCAAGAAGTACGACAGCACGATCGCTCAGCTGAAAAGCAGTGTGGAGAAGATGGAGCAGAATGCAAGGTAAACTAGAGTGGGTTTGATGTGGGTGTCTGCAGAACTGCACTGACGTAGAAACTGGCATCAAAGTGAAACCAGAGTAGTCATGAAAATAAGAAATAGAAGATATGTATCAGGCTTGTTGATATTTAGAGTGTGTTTGTGTATATATATATATCTGTAGATATATAGATATAGATATAGATATAGATATATACATATATATAGATATAGATATATAGATATAGATATATAGATATATACATATATATAGATATAGATATAGATACAGTATATAGATATAGATAACGATATATATAACGTACACACATGCACAAACACACATATTAATATGTACACATTTTATTAAATACACAAAGACATACATTATATATTATTAAGTTAATACATCTACATTGATATGCTAAACAGAAATGATATGCAATATCCATTTTAAAGACTGATACACACATACACTCTAACATATAACATGATTATACATACTGATATTTAATACATGCAATAGCTCATTGACAGACAGTATATACACACACTGATGTGTAATAAACACAGGTAATAAGTAATACACAACACGATACATAATACACACAGTGATCTGTAACAAACACAGGTAATAAGTAATACACACCATGATACATAATACACACATTGATATAAAGAGTCACTGAAGTTCAGATTATACAACAGAAAACTCACATTCAACAAATCCTGATTTTTTCACTGCTGTCATTTTGGGGGCGTGAAATGACAGATTTGGGTTCACTGCATGTCGCTGCTGGTTGTACAGCTCCCAAAAATGTGATTAAAAATTGCTATGCTTGTTTTGTTTTGGTCTCAAATGCCCGAATATAAAAGATTTACCTTCATCATGGCTAAACGTCGTCACTATCATTGCATTCTGTTGTAAAATTGCATGTTGTCACCAGTCTATATATCCCACTACCTCTTCAATCAATGAGTTCATCTTCATAAAGAATCCAGACCTGATGTTATTCATTTATTTTATAATAATAACCATGTTCTTTCAACCTTGTTACCTATATGTTTTTGATGTTACTATCAAAATAACAGAATGACAGAAGCAAGTGGAAAAAAAAAAAAAAAAAAAAAATATATATATAGTGGTGTAACATTCTTTGTAAGTCCGCGAATGTCTCTGCAGTAATGTATGTTCTGTATTCATCAGATGAAGGTAATATTTTACATTATGGCTTCTGAGAGCAAACAAAGTAAGTATATCACTTTTTATCAAACTTGGAGATAGTAATGCACTGATACTCAATATACAGTATGTACACACTGATGTATAACACACATGTATAACACACACACAAATTCGCACAACAAACTCACACACACAGACTCACAAACATGCGCACACACACATACATTCATACATACATATATTGTACAGTTTGACGAGTAATATATTGATATATTATACACATTATGATGGATGATACATTCATTTGTAATATACAACAATACATGTAAACAACTATTATATTGATATATAATTCATATACTGACATGTAACATACACACATACATTTAATAAACAAACTGATACATTATGCATGTACTTAAATACACTCATAAACTATAAGCATATATATATTTTTCAGCGTTACCTTTGTTCTTTTTTAGAATGCTGGGGAACTTAAAAATCACTTACCATTTGACTAAATGTCTGGCTAAATTCAAGCATTCAGATATATTCTTACCTTAAAAACAAAAACAGTCTAATAAGTAAATACACATTTAGAATCTCTTATACACTATTGTCATAAATCATTATTATTATTATTATTTATAAAATGTATTTATAAATTATTAAAAATAGTATATTTGAAAAATATTTTTATAAATTATCTTTGTCAGTGTCTATATAATGGATAATTATTTGAGTTTAAAATGTTTTATATTACATCCATATGTGGGAACACTATGAATTGAATTAAACTATTCAGTGAAGCCTGTATGTATAGATAGTGTGAAGAAATTTGTGTTTAAAGATACTGTAACTAAATTTGTATGTAAAAATAGTGTAATGAACTTGAAGTTTATATAAAAATAGTGTAACTAAACTAGCATATGAAGATATTTTAACTAAACTGATATGTAAAGACATTGTAACTGAACGTGTATGTGAAGATAGTGTAATTAAACTTGTATGTAAAGACAGTCTAATTAAACTTGTATGTAAGGACAGTGTAATTAAACTTGTATATGAACAGTGTAATTAAACTTGTATGTAAGGACAGTGTAATTAAACTTGGTGTAATTAAACTTGTATATAAAGACAGTGTAATTAAACTTGTATGTAAGGACAGTGTAATTAAACTTGTATGTAAAGACAGTGTAACTAAACTTGTATATAAAAACAGTGTAATTAAACTTGTATGTAAGGACAGTGTAATTAAACTTGTATGTAAAGACAGTGTAACTAAACTTGTATATAAAAACAGTGTAATTAAACTTGTATGTAAGGACAGTGTAATTAAACTTGTATGTAAGGACAGTGTAATTAAAGTTGGATGTAAAGACATTGTAATTAAACTTGTATGTAAGGACAGTGTAATTAAACTTGTATGTAAAGACAGTGTAATTAAACTTGTATGTGAAGACAGTGTAACTAAACTTGTATGTAAGGACAGTGTAACTAAACTTGTATGTGAAGACAGTGTAACTAAACTTGTATGTAACGACAGTGTAATTAAACTTGTATGCAAAGACAGTGTAATTAAACTTGTATGTGAAGACAGTGTAACTAAACTTGTATGTAACGACAGTGTAATTAAACTTGTATGTAAAGACATTGTCATATAACTTGTATATATATATATATAAATGATAACATAACTAGTATGTAAAGTGTAATTAAACTTGTATATATATATATATAAAAACAATGATGTAACTAATATGTAAAGACAGTGAAATTAAACTTGTATATATATATATATATATATAAAAAAACATAACCAATATGTAAAGACATTGTAATTAAACTTGTACATATGTACAAAAACAATGACGTAACTAATATGTAAAGACAGTGAAATTAAACTAGTATGTAAAGGGTAATTAAATTTGTACATATATATACAAAAACAATGACATAACTAATAATGTAGACAGTGAAATTAAACTAGTATGTAAAGGGTAATTAAACTTGTACATATATATACAAAAACATAACTAATATGTAAAGACAGTGAAATTACACTTGTTGTTTACAGTGCACTCAGACATGAACCAAGGGCTGACACACTTGGGTTAGAGCTGTCCACTGAGAGAGATACAGAATGTTGAATGTTTTGTTAGCGAGGTAATGGCTATGTTTACTCCTTGTCTCTTGTGACAGACACGTAGGTTGGTTGCGGTACTTAACTTTTCTTCTTGCTTATCAGCTTGACAGACTGTGTTCATTTAAAATGTCAGTTTCTAAAGAATTATTTATTTAATTTATTTAGTTACTCATTCATTTGTTTATTTATTTATTTATTCCATTTATTTATTTGTTTTAATACGTTTATCGTTGGATATGTAGTAACACTTGGGCTTACTAAAAAAAACTGATCATTCCCCTGCAAATTCCTAACTAGAGTAAATTACTGTTGTTAATACAATCTCCCGTGACTATTAATTAAATATGGCACAATGCAAACACACATTCTTTTCCTTCTAGCTTGCTTAAGAGTTCTCATAAAAAAAACCCCAGAAAAATGTATTAACTTTTCTAAACGTTCTTGTACAAACAGATCTATATAATTATTTTATAAATATACTATCATACAAGTAGGACAGTGTTCTGTTTAGTAAATGTTCTTGTTATATTAAATATTTTGTAAAATGTCCTCATGGGAAGAGAGCACTATAATAGCACTGTCTGGACCAGGTTTATCTGTATAATGTCAGAAACAGTTTTAAGAGTGTTCTTCTTCAAATAGAAACATAATTATCAACCAAGCATTTAGTAAATTTTCACGAAAGTCTGTCATAAAGTAAAGGGTAAACAAGTCATTATTAATAATACTCTGTCTTAACTCTGCAGTAAATAACCATGTTTATTTTGATTTGATTGTTTAGTAAATAAACTGTGCACACCTAATTGATTCTGTGGTAAATACACAGTGACATGAATGTTTATTAAATAGTGATGTAATCATTACTTGATTCTTTAGTAAAAAAAAGGTTTTATATGTGCTCATTTTTTTTTTTTTTTTTTTTTATTTTTTTTATTAAATAATAATGAATGTATTGTCTTGCTTATTTGGTAAATAACAATTTATTTACAATGAGTAGATTCTTTTTGTAAATAATAATGTATGCATTTGTAATTTAATTTAAATAAATTTTTTTTTAAATATACAGAAAGAAAAGAACATTTTCACTGCTGTAGTTTCTAGGTCTGATTTAATCTCTGAATCTTGCTTGATGCAGTTAAAAACAGCTAAAGATACCTTCGGCTTTGCACATCTAACTCAAATTCACATTTTGACACATACTGCACTTCAGTGTACTAAAACCAATTACAATAAATGATTTATAACTAAATCTGAGTTTATCACATTTCCACCTACCTTGAGTTTGTCACACTGTAGTATTTACGGTAATTCATTTAAAATTAAACTTGAATTTCTCACATAATAAAAAGTCTACGTACAAAATATATTTGTATCCTGTCATGAGTATTTGTCTGTATCTGTTAACAAAACTCAATGAGGAAGGATGAGATACAGGCTCAGATTAGAACTAGCAGATTGCATGGGTAGTTAGTTATCCCATTCTAAATCTGTGCTCACTGAAGTTTTGACAGTAGAAGTTTGTGGCTAATTTAATGATCATGTAGATCAAGTGAGTAGACTCTGATGCTGTTAGTATAGTTACTTGATGCTGCTAAATGAAATCATCTTGCTGCTGCTGCTGCTGCTGCTGCTAGACTGTCTTCTGTTTCTGCACAATGATGACTGAACATGCTAATATCTGGTGTGACTTCATTTCTTTCATGTTCCCTAAAGATTTGTTAGTCATTTCTTTCCTGTTCCCTAATGATCCATTAGTCATTTCTTTCCTGTTCTCTAATGATCCATTAGTCATTTCTTTCCTGCTTGTAACAAATAATTTCTTTCTTGCTAAATACTATCTAGCCACTTCTTTCCTCTTTTCTTGACTAGTAATGTACTTTGTTTTCTAATGATTCACATGTAATTTCTTTCCTGTTTTATTTTGACTGTCTAGTTGTGTTGATAAGAACTGCATTGTTACTGTTATGTGTAATTTCTTTCCTGTTTGGTAATATCTGTTTAGTTGTGTGCTAAGAAATGTATTGTTATTTTTATGCATTTACTCGAGAAAATATTTACTTTAGACATTTGTTTACATCATCATCAGCACTGTCACCATCATCAGCACTGTCACCATCACCAGCACTGTCACCATCATCGGCAGCATCAACATGCAGTCAAAGTGTTTGGAGACAGATACAGCCTGTTCTTTACAAATCCTGTTGTCATGAAGATCTGTCAGACAGTCTCTTTCCAGTGCTCACTTTATTCATCTCTGTTATCTCACTGGACTTTCTTCAGAAAGAGTTTACAGACAGTGATACATATTGTCCATTGGAGCCAGCATGCATTTTTATGTGTAGTATGTGTGTATGTGTGTATATTTATGTATGTATGTGTATGTATACATATATTTAGGCTGTATATATATACACACACACACACACACACACACATTTTATATTAGTATGTATTTATTAATTTCATATGTTTATACATCAAATTATTATTTTTATTATTATTAGTAGTAGTAGTAGTAGTAATACTTCTATATACTAATATTATTATTATTCTGCTCTTGTTTAATAATATCATTTACATTACTTATTTCTTTTTCAACCGTTTTACGTTTGTACTCGTGTATATTTAAACACTTAAACCAGTGTGACAGGTGTGTGTGTATTTACAATTGTTACTCAGTACACATCTACAGACCTCTAATCTGCATATTTCTGTATAACCACACACTCTCATACATTTACATACCACTCTGTTTTTTAATCTAATACATCATGCATTTACACATCTCACAGGCTATTTACATATTTATATACGTGCATGCATGCAAGCAGGGTTCAGATTTTACCAACATGTTGTCCTTATTACCTTGAATCCTCAAAATCTACACAGTATCTGTGTCAGTAAAATTGCATGCCTTTATCATAAATCTCGCCTCTGTGAGTCACCATCATGAGTGCAGTTTATACTGGGTAATACTCATGTGATAGACAGTTCATGGACTAAGGTTGTCATTGCATTCATTAATCAGGGATATATCTCTTTGTGTTTACTAGAAATGACACAGCAGTACAGAATTTGAAGAAAAAAAAAATAACGTAACAAGCAAAAAGTTAGCTTGGCAGCATGCAGGTGTACAAAACTGCTGAGGGCTGTTTTGTTTTTTGCTGTTCATTTTTGTAATTTTTTATTTTTTATTTTTTAGTTGCAAGTAATTTAAGTGTGTTTTTAATTAGTTATTGGATGTAAAACATCTTTAGTCAGTGCCAGCATCAACAAATGACTTCAGTGAAAACTTGATAAAAATTAAAAGTTTTTTTGATACTCCTCTGTTTTGTCTTCATGCCCAAACTTGACTTGTCTGATGTTAAAGAAAAAAAAAAAAAAAAAAAGAATTGGAATTTGATATCTGTGCACATATATATGATATACCTCACACCTGATTGTTTATATATATATTTATACATCTCACACTTGTATATATTTATATATCTGACACTTGTATATATTTATATATCTGACACTTGAATATATATATATATATATCTGAAATCAGAGTTATATACATACATATATATATAAAATATATGCATTAAACAATGGCTCTCTCTCTCTCTCTCTCTCTCTCTCTCTCTCTCTCTCTCTCTCTCTATATATATAATTCTGATAAACAAGTGTATTTGTGTATTTACACATCTTATTCTTATTATAATTATTATTATTATTATTATTATTATTATTATTATTATTATTATTATTTATTAACTTATATTATCATAATTACAAACGTTACTTTTTATTTATTACATTCTGTATTTAACACTATTATTTCTTTCATTCCTGTTTCTTTTTTTTTTTTTAAACTATTATTTTTATTATTATTTTATTTCAGATTTCTTGACGGAATAGAAGACAACCCTCTGACGTTGCTCCCGAATCGTAGACGCAGTCGACAGCGTCAGCCCGACAGACAGCACAGCGTTTCCCTTGATGACCCCAACTCTCCGGTTCTGGTGATCAGAACAAACACTCAGTCGCGTCATGTTCAGGACACACTAGAGGGCGCTCGCAAAGCTAACGATGAACTCTTTGAGTTGTGATAATTATTGTTCATTCCAGATATAATTTTATTTTTAACCAGTATATATATATATATCTATTTACTGACGCTTTTTCTTTTTTTCCATTCACAAACAGCTATCACTGAACACACTTCAAAAAATGAACTTGTTAAATTGGTATGGGGAAAATATGAATTAGTAATGATGATGATGATGATGATGATATTAATAATGCGTTGCTGATGATGTAATGATCGTTATGATGACAATGTTTTGTTTTTTAATTGAAATACAAACTGCTAATTCAGTTAAATGGTTAACACAGTTAAGATGTTTTAGTATTTGATATGAATCATTATTTAAATTTGTTGTTTTTGTAGCAAAACAGCATTTTTGTTCTGTCTCAAAAAGAAATAACAGAATGTCGTAAGGACAAAACAGACAAAAAGTAGGACATACAGACAACACACAACCACTAGGAAGCCCATACAAATCATACCAAAGTATATAGACACAGAACAAAGACGATAACAGACACAGACAGACAATAGGACATCACAGACATGTTACAGAGACAACAGGACATCATAGACATGTTACAGAGACAACAGGACATTATAGACATGTTACAGAGACAATAGACAATACAGACCTCATGTTACACAGTTTGACATCCAGACTTGTTACACAGACAGTTAACAGACAATGTGACATAGGAGATACAGAGTATATAGATGTATGTAGTATGTATATGTATATAGATAATGTGTCATGTTACAGAGATATTTTTAAACTTTTTTTTTTTTTTTTTGTGTGTTTTGTGTCTGTGTACACAGTACTGTGTTTCTCAGTAAAGGAAATATTCAAATCTGTTTTATACAGAAAGAGAGATAAGTAGATAAACAAATAACATCTGATTTAGCCATGAAAACAATTACACAGATGTGTCGACTGAACTATCCAGAAAAATAATTATGTAGATATTCAATATCTGCATTCATCTCTCTGTTTATCCATCTATCTACATATATTGATAGATAGATATAGATATATAGATATATAGATATATGTTGCGGGTACATTAGTTTAGAATTTTATAAAGATGATGAGAGAAGTATGTCTTTCAAATGTTTCAACAATCTAATTAGTGATACTTCAATTCTGAATCTGTGGTAGAATATTTTCTCACCGATGAAAATTGTTTTCAGTATAATTAAATTTAGTTTTGTTTTACTGGTTTGAGGGAAGTTACTGCTATTAATTATTAATTTTCTTCTTTTGATTAATTTCTTTCATCCTTTTATGCTTTAATTTCTTTTATCCTTTCTTTTAGGTTTTTTTTATTTATTTTATTTATTTATTTATTTATTTATTTATTTATTTATTTATTTCTTGTGTCTGTCTCTCTCTGTTACGTATGTTTAGTCATTGTAAATTTGCATTTAATTTGAATTCTTTTTTTTTTTTTTTGTATACATTGTAAAATTATTTTTTATAAAATTTATTAAATAATCTGAAAGGAACATTAGATACAAAACCATTGACAATATAACGCTTTATAAACAGATTATACCCTTGTCATTATAATTGCTATAGATAGCTCAAAACCACAAACAGTATGCTATATTTAATTTTTTAAATCCTTGACATTATAACATTAAAAGTTTATATAAATAGTTAACTGCATGGCTTACATTATAAATATTTAAAACCCTTAATGAAAAGACTGATATTATAAATAGCTTAAACCCTTTACAGGATAACTATTTAAGAAATGCCTAAAACCACAGACAATATAAATATGTCATAAATTGAAGAGTTATATCATCAAGGATTTAAGGTGGGTTTTTTTTTGTAACACGAATTATAAATAACCAAAAACCACAGACAGCATAACTAGGCCTGTGTTGTAAATATCTTAAAAACTGGACGGTCTAAGTTGTATATATAAATCCCCAAACAAAACCAGATATCTTGTAAATTTCTTTAATTGTAGCAGCAGAACTGTTATAAATATTTCAAACCTGTGTCATTATAATTATATTAGACATATTTAAAATCATGGACAACCTAAGCAGAGTAATCCCAAGGTTTATTTGGTTGGTTCGGATTATAACACAGTAATTTAATGTCCCAAATCACTTAATAATTTCAGTACTAAATTTGAAAGTGAAATTAAAAAAATATTTTATACGTTTGGGCATAAAACCAGTTACAACATAATATATATGTATATTATTATTGTTTTGGGGGTTTTTTTTCATCAGAATTGTGGATACAAATGTTACCTTGTTAATCTCTGACAATAACCCATCTATTTTTTTTTTTTTTTGTCGTGGTGAAAACTAATGTGGTTATTATGTTTATATTTATCTCTAACAATGTGATGTTTTCTTTATTTATTTCTATTATTATTATTTTTATTTTTTTTATACCTTTGTATTAAAATAAATATTTGATCTGACATCTTACAGATGATAATTCATGGTCAGTTTATTTCAGATAATTAAACTCTGTCCACTGTATTCTCTGACTCTGTTCATCCACTCAAAAGATAAAAACATATTCTTCGTTTTATTTATTTATTTACTTAATTAATAAGTGTTATTTTTTCTTTTGTGCTTTATTAATTAAAAAAATTTTATTAACATGTAATATACACTTGTATACTTATATACGTTACCCACAAAATACACTCATGTAAATAATGTGTTGTATAGCTTTATTTGTAACATACTTGTACTGTTACTGTAAAGTATGCTTTTGTACATAGGTCACAGTAGTGTGATATATTCTGGTATTGATTTGTATGATTATAGAGGGATAATTTGCATGTGTAATACATACACGTAATAAACACAAGCACTGATAGTTTCTGTATTTAGTCAGTATCAAAACTGTATTGTAAATAGATGTTAATTATATATGCAGTGAATGTTATTTAAGTAGTTTAAATAAGAGCGTATGGTAGCAAATGATGTTTTTAATGTTTAGAAAATGGAGTACCGTTTCTCTGTTCTATGATTGTTAAATTACGTTAACACAGACAATTACATCTCACTGCAAGGTTGTGGGTCATATCATTTTTAATTTAACTCAAAATGAAACCAGTAGATATATATTGTCAGTTAGCATTTTCACATGCTTATTCATGTATTCAAATGCCAGACACAAAGTAACACACAGACGGAAAACCAACAAAATAAATTAACATGGATTGATTTTCCTAGTTCTGTTCGGTCTTTCTGTTAAAATATAAAAGTGTGCTGAGACCTTTTTCTTTTTTAAATTTGTTCCCACACACACACAGACAGACAGTGATGTCCCTTTCCAGACTAAACAGCATCATGGGTAAGCTTTATTCCGAATGCAAGAAAATCTTATCACATTAAAGAACCATATTATCTGTCTAGGATACTATAAACTATAGCAAATGTCTTCATTTTTTTTTAATCAGTCTTAGAAATTCTTTCAATGTTTAATTTACTGCTTGTATTATGACATTAATTTGCTTAATACTTTAGACAATATGTATTTAAAAAAAAAAAAAAAATAAAATTTTATTTATTTATTGTTATTTAGCACATTATGTGAATAAATGTTTTCTCATCGATTTTAATTTTATTCAAAAAACAAAAATTAAAAAAATTAGTTATAATATATTATCAGATGTGTACCAGAATTATTAAATAGTAATAATACATTTATATTTATTATTATTATTACTATTTTAAATGTCATTACAAAAACATGAAACTGATAATTTTTTAATCTAAGACATGGTTATTTAATATTATAATTCTATTATTACTGCTGTTATCATCATCAGTATCAGTAATATTGTTGTTGTTGCTGTTACAATTATTATTAATACTGTTATTTGTTATCTGCAGCAATGTTATTTTTGTTATCATTATTCTTAATAATGGCATTGTTATTATTCAGTGAAAATTATTCTCAACATATAAAAAAGAATACCTAACAATTAGTACAATTCTTGTTTTAATCAAAATAATACTGATTTTTATTTTTCTTCAGAAAATGGGGTGTGTAAAAAAAAATCAATTAAACTAAAATATTTTAAAATAAAACATTTTATTATTATTCTTTTTTTTATTCATTTTTATCAAGGTCATAACTGAAATCTTTTCAAAAGTAAATTTAACTTTTTAAATTTTTTTATTATTATTTTTTTAACAGTTTTTCTTTACACTTCTATAAACAATAAACTATAAACCAACAAACAGAACATTTTAAAATACTTAATAACAGCACAAAACTGTGTTACTTAATTGGGGTGTGGTGTACTGATGCTGTTTAATGTAACCATAACAACAATAACTTTATCTCCTGGGGAGGATATTAAAGCAGGCTGGGGACTTTTGATGTGACATGTATGTCATTTTTATTTAAATGATATATGTTTGTTGTTGTTTTTTTTTCTTCTGGGGGAATTTTCATTATTATTATTATTATTATTATTAAATATATATATAATTATTATTATGAAATGTATGTACTTTTGAAAATCCTAATTGTCAAAAAGAACAAAAAAACAAACACGCAATAAACTTCCTTGATTATTTTTTGTTGTATTTGAAACTTATTTGTTTAGAGCACAAATACTTGTCTACTTATCCTCCTGTTTAACACATGTATCCATGTTTCCATGGAGATATACATGTACAATAGATAATCTGTCATGTGACTGAAAGCTCGAAATGTCAGAAGTATTATGATAGGTTTAACAGTTTAACATAAAAAAAACAGTTTGAAGTGAAGTTAATAAACTTGCCATCATTTATTTTTGTTTCCAATCATCTCTAAGCAGACATATTTAAAGTACTGTTGTTTCCATGGCGATGTGTTATAAGAGATAATCTATGATGTAACTGACAGCTTCAGAAAAGTCATTAACCACTTTGTGTGGGGGAGGGCTGATCTTTTTCTCATCTCCTTCCCGATATTTACCTTGTAATAATAAAAAAAAAAAAAAAATATATAAAAATAAAATAAAATCAGACATTAAATATCTGTGCAAACATACAAAGTACCACTCCCTTCTGTTGTTCACATCTACAATATCAAACAGCGTAAAGTATCATATCTGTAAGTATTAAATAGTATAGTTTAATATCTAGAAGTATTAAACAGTATAGTTTAATATTTACAAGTATTAAACAGTGCACAAACAGCTACTAGTATTAAACATGCATAGTTTAATATCTACTAATATTAAACAACAGTTAATATCTTCAAGTATTAAATAGTGTAAAGCTTAAAGTGTGAACCAGTGTATAGTTTAATATCTACAAGTATAGGTGTGTGTATAGTTTTTCATCACAAATGTTAAACAGGGGACAGTATTATATCTGAAATATGTTAGTGTAAGTTCATCATGTGATTAGATAAACTGGTTTACAAAGTGCAAGTTATTCAGCATTTTACATAAAAAGAAATAATTTACCAGTCTTCACCAGAATTCCCAGCATCCCACTTTCCTGGGCACCACCTATATCGTTTTGAACATCCTAAATAAAAAATAAAAAAAGTTGTAGAAAAATTACCTAATGTTTTCTTATTTATGGATTTATACTGTCATTATTTAAACTCACACGAGAACTCAAATACTTTAGTATGAACACATTTGTTTTCAGCATCAGATTTGAGAGCAAAATTTGGATACCTCAGTAAAAAAAGAAATATATTCACTATGAAACATAAAAAATCTCAGATATTTTCATTTTCATTATGAAGTCTAGAGAAAATTCAAACCTGTTTTCCTTTTCTAAAATCACTACTGATTAGAAAAAATTCTGAAAACAAGTAAGAAACTTCCATTTCCTATCAATATATTTTCAAAACTTGAACATAATCACTATAAAAACTAGTAATAAAATTCTATTATTTTTCACTGAACTCGTATGCAAACGTAACAAGTAACAAAAACTGATATATTCCTAATTTAAATATATGTAATAATGATTACATATTTATATCAGTACATGAACTCGTATGAAAACAAACGTAATCACTATGAATTCATAGGAAAACTTGAATACTTCTGCTAGAAAAAACTAATAAAATATATGTCATAATGATTATATGATTGTATCATATATTTATATCAGTACATGAACTCGTATGAAAACAAACGTAATCACTATAAGTTGGTAAGAAAACTCGAATACTTCTGCTAGGCAGTAAGAAATAAGAAACTGACATCTCCAATCATGACACACTCTTGAGGCTGGCAGTCAAACTGAGTGATGGCTGACAGGAAAAAAGATTTCTCAGGCTTGCCCACAATCACTGACTGTACACTGGCTGCGTATTCCAAAGCTTCAACAAATGGTCCTGGAGAAACAGTTACACATTAACATATACAGCAATGTAACATTTACAGTCATTCATTCTGGTATGTATATCTTACACTGGACTGAGATATGTAACTAAACCAAGAAAAGAATATGTAGTGTTACAGTAAATACAAAATTTTCTAAAAAACAAAAATTGAAAAAATATAAACTGTATCTGTTTATTATTATCAGAGAGAGAGAGAGAGGAGAGAGAAACAAATATTATGCAAACATATAACTAAGAGAAAGAATATGTAGTGTTACAATAAGTACAAAATTTTCTAAAAAGAATTGAAAAAATATAAACCCTATCTGTTTATTATTATCAGAGAGAGAGAGAGAGAGAGAAACAGAGATCTGTTTATTATTAGAGAGAGAGAGACAGAGAGAGAGAAACAAATATATACAAACATTATAACTAAGAGAAAGAATATGTAGTGTTACAATAAGTACAAAATTTTCTAAAAAAAAATTGAAAAAATATAAACTGTATCTGTTTATTATTATCAGAGAGAGAGAGAGAGAGAGAGAGAGAGAGAGAGAGAGAGAGAGAGAGAGAGAGAGCAAATTGCACTGTTCTATCCTATGATATCATACTTTATTTTGTTTATATTATCATATATTTCAAGTTTTACAAAACATCACCTGGACCAAGAGCAAGTCCATCTTTTCTCTTGTAGTACTTTGCTTTGTGTATTGCTATCAAAGCTGCTCCATTTATCAGCAGTCTGAAACATTTCAACAAATGCATCTTAGTCATGTAATATGAAACATTTCAACATGACAACATTTTAAACATTTTAATATTTGGTAATCTAATTAACCAATTTTGCTCCATTTTATGAACAGTCTGTACTATTTGAATGTTTTACAGTATTTTAACACATAATAATCTGAAACATTTTAACATGTATAATATGTTGTGTGTATCTGAAACATTTCAAAATGTCATTCTATTCATCAACATTCAAAAACATTTCAACATGGAATATTTTGGTTGTATAGTAATCTGAAACATTTAACATTTGTGGGTGTAATTAATTAATCTTAACACAACATTTTAATCTTTGAAAATTTATAACATGTAATATTTGAATGTGCCATATTTTAATCATAATAATCTGAAACATTTTAACATGCTGTGATATTCAGTGTCATACTATTTAAAATAAAGAAAATATTCTAATGTAATAACATGGTTGTAAATTCTAAACATTTAACATTTGGGGTTAATTAAAATCCCTTTCAGAACAGATGAAATATAACATGGAATATTTTGTAATAGTTTGTCTTTCAACATGTGGATATTCTATTTGAAAATAAAGAAAATTAATTAAACATGGTACTTTTAACACTCACAGGTTAAAAACCCTTTCAGAACAGATGAAATCAACAGTCAAACTAACAAGTGTCTTCAGACTCACAGTAATCCTTTCACTCACAGTAAAGATCTGACTCACAGCAACGCTAATCAAACTAACAACTAAGCTTCAGACTCACAGTAATGCTCAAAGTCCAAATTAAATTTCAATTTAAATACAGTAGTAAAACTTAAAACTCACAAAACTTCAACTCTTACGAAGCTAAGATTCACACAAAGTTCAGATTCTTATAAATCCAAGACTCACATAAACTCACACTTACCTAAAAGCATCATTCATGTGCTGATAATTAAACTCATCAGGTGCCAATCCGACCACAACAGCATTTGGGTTGTTGGTATCTACACCTGAAAAGAAACCAGACTACAGTCAAAATCAAACTATTCCCATATATGTTATTTACAACTAACTGTAGATGAGATATTATGTGAAGTGTGATGGATAAACAGGCTATGGCTACACCTGAAAAGAAACAAGACTGCACTGAAAGTCAAACTATTCTTATAAATGTCATTTACAACTAACTGTAGATAAGATATTATATGAAGTGTAACAGATAAAGAGATTCATGACTTTGTAATGACCATCTTGGTCCATTTGAAATATTAGTTGTCTATTTATTCTGGTTTATGTGAGGTAATTGTCTGTCTGTCTGTCTGTCTGTCATCACAAGATTTCCTTCTTTTAAATGATAACCTGTTTTTGAGGATTCCCTTCACATATCAATATAATAATAATAATAATAATAATAATGAAATACTGTATATATAGAAAATGTGTGATAAGTATATTAAATAGTAATTATATATGTATATTTATGTGTGTGTGAATGATGTATGACTGTATATAAATATATATATCAAGCAGGAGATGGTATAACTTTCTAGTAAATTTCTAAATGAAATTTATCTGTGAAGTCTTATACCACATTGTTTGTACTTAAACAAAATTTCTACTTAAATGAAAATATACCAGTAAAATTTTATACAGCATCTTTTTCAAGCTACAGAAGAGGTTAACACATATCAAACAGTAGTAGACATGACTTTATAGTAAAATTTCTAACACAAAATTTATCTGTAAAATCTTCTACTACACCGTCTGACAAATAGAACACCTGAATTTCTAAAATTAAAATTTTACCTGTAAAATCCTCTACAGCATCTTTGTCAAGGATTAGAAGTGGTCGATATTTGTTAGTTTCTACTAAAACACGGGCTGCAGTCAACGATGTAAAAACCTCATCTGAGTCAACATCAAAGCCAATATCTGAAAACATACAACTCTTTTTTATATTGTATTTAGTACAGTCCACATCACACATTATCTACCTTTATACTATGTTTAGTACAGACCATGATAATCCCACAACTATCCACCTTTTATTTAGTACAGCTGATATCTCATACTATCTTTATACTACATTTAGTACATATCACACGTTACCCTGCTTTAAACTACATCATCATACACAAACCATCATTACACTACAATTACACTACCCAATTATTGTACCTGATATCTCACACTATCTTTATATTATACATATCACACGAATCATATCATTATCTTAATTATATCATCAGTCTTTATATATATATTTAGTCATATCTACCTATCTTTGTAACAGAGAGAACATCCAACAGAGTACCCAGGAAATATGCTACTGTCACATACACTAATACTAACAGTGCAAAAGAGTAACTTTTATATCATACAAGTACCCACCTTTATAACAGAGATAACTCACAACTGCAAAACTGTACCCACAGTATCATCCATAAAACCCTATTAAACACCAGTTATATCTCTGTCATGCAGTCACCATATACAACTATACAATACACATATATTACCCATCTTATGATTATATAAACAACTGTAACTCATATTCACCACAACCAACTTTATCTCATGTACAAAACCCATGTTTCACCCATTATTCATCACATGCTCAAAGCTGTCATTTCTAACCTATTATCCTATAGTAATTTAATACAACATTACAACACAACAGCAATGATGATAATGATGACAATAGTGACAGTGATAAAAATTATTATAATAATGATGGTGATACAAATGATGATAATGAATATGTCACTTTGAGTTAGATAACAGCAATAATGATCAGTTTTGATGATGTTGATGATGATGATGATGATGATGATGATGATGATGATGATGATGATGATGATTACCTCTCAGTCTCTCCAGCAGGTTTCTCTTCGACTCTTTGGTTGTGTTGGTGACAAATTTGATGTTGATGTTTTTCTCTCTCAGTCTACAACACAAAATTTACATCTATTATCAGATGAAGTTACATCATCAGTCATTTAATATTTCTTATCAGCCTACATTAAGTCAACAGTTATTATAAGCTTATAATAAAGAAACTGTTATTCTTATAATAAACCTGGTGCCGTTATGATTTCAGATAAAGTTATAACTAAGAACAGAACAAAAGATAATACTGTGGAATTTACTAAATTTACATGAGATACTAACCAATTTTTTCTTCTTTTTTTTCAAATCACAGCTTTAAACTATTAACCAATATGGAATTACTGTAAATTGTTGGAAATAATAACAGTCTTTTAACTGTAGGATATATGAAGATTTTTTTTTTTATTATTTCCTTAAATATATATATTTATCTCTTGCAAATGTAAAGATATATTTGTTTCTTTGAACTACAGTGATATATTTAACTGTGGGAAACATAAAGCTACTGTAAATGGTTGACAATATGGGACACAATATGACTTCTGGATAAATTAAAATGGATGTGTTTAATTTTAAACTCAGCTGCTAATATAAAGATAATTATGTTTAATTGTGGGAAATATAAAGACACATTTAGGTGGCAAATTAAGAAGACATTCAAAAACGTAAAGCTGTAGGAAACTTTTGTAAATATTAACTGTTGAAGAATTAATAAGAAAATCTTTAAACCTTTTGACTGCTGCTATAGATCCAGTTATTTCTGAATCCTCAATGTGAACAGTCCCACTCAAGTCGACCAGAATAACCTTGACCTTCATCTCTCCTCTTTCTAAATGGAGTCATTCAGTTCTCATTTCAAGTTTCCAAAGATATTCAGCTTTTTTGATGTAACTCTGAAATTAAACAATTTTATGCATATAATTATCTTGGATCATAAACTAGTCACTGTAGTAAAATTACAATTATCCCCTGGGGGGGTTAATGGAAATGCTTCTGAGGATCAGTAAATGTCTAGGATTCGAAAGGTTCAATTATGATAGGGTACCAGTATAAGAAACTTCTGTTTAATATGATCTTTTGTGGGTATTATTGGGAGATTTTAAATATTTTTGGGAAATTATCAAAGTTTATTTATCTTTAAATGGAGGAATTTATTACTGGTAAAAAAAATGTTTTACATGCTTAGGGTCAAAGATTAAAAAAGGGATTAAAGGTCTCAAAATTTTGCTAAGCCGTGAGTTATTGAAAATTAATTGAACATACCAATTTAATGTACTAGTTAGTTTGTTAGATTTCTTGGGTTTTTTTCAGTCCTTTTTATGTCACCTATGGCACTGCCTTCCATAACTAATCTACTGAAAATATCGTAAATCATTAATATTTCCTTAATTTAATTTGTTTTTAACCTACTGGGTTTATGAACTAAAACATTAACATGCTCTTTTTTTCTTATCTCAAGCACATTCTGGTTATCGGTAAATTTTACCACTGTTATTCTTGTTATCAGTTCACTGTGTTATATTCATAGCTGTAAAGGCACCAACATGCATTTCAAATACCGAATCTTTGAACAATGGTGGGATGGTTAACAGTTAGAAGACTGTACATATAAATGACACCTCTGTAAAAAAAAAAAGTAATAACAAAAAACAAATCAACAACATAATTTTCAAACAAATTACATGAAATAAATTTTCTGTTAATTACATTTCTATTATAACCAGTTAATATTATGCAATTTATTGGTTTTTTTCAGTTGTTTTTTTTTTTTTTTTTTTTTTTTAACTGTATTTCTTTCAGCAATACATTCAAATAATACTCCACGTATTTTGGGATTTGAATAATAATTTTGTATACATGTTGTTTATGCATACCTCTGTTAAAAGTAATAAGAAGCCGGAGTTAAACATAGTTTTTGAGAGTGAGATACGTACACGGTACACTGTACCGTACAGCAACTGTTTAATTATTTAAGATGCAATCTCTCTTTCCACTTACCGGTTTGTAGTTTAAAGTGTCTGAAGTTGGCGCCTGGATAGCAATCTACTGCTTTATCAGACATGATCTGTTTGTAGTTTTAAAATTTAGCCCTAAATGTGGGATATTTAGGTGGTTTATTAACTTTAGGAGCGGTGCGTGGAACTTGAGGGGTAGTCTTTAAATTTGGACGTTTACACGGAGTACTATTCGATGGTGATAAAAGACCCAGTTTTGGTCTACTTTGGAGTACCAGTTTCAGTGCTGGGATTATTCACTACTTTTTTTTTCTTCCTCTATTTTTTTTTTTTTTTTTTTTTTTATTCCTTTGGGGCTAACAGAGAAAGGAAATAAAAAAATTCCGATATCGTACATTCCGATAATTTAGTTTTATAATTTTTTTCTTGCCCACTTTACCACATTCGGCTTTTTATTTAGCTTTATCTTGTTTTGGATTTAAGACTTTAAAGGGAATTTACGTAATGCTTAATCAGTAAGTTTAGTGTCTGACTTGCCCAGTTTTGGTTGTTAAGGTTTAAATCAAATGTCACAGCTGCTGATTTTAACGTTGGTTTTATAATAAAAATTATTCTTTTTCTTTCTTTTGGAAGGGAGATTACTCTATTCTTGTTCTTTGTTGTTACTTGAATAAAGTGTCCCATAAAATGTGGCGCACCATCACACACACACACACACACACAGAGACAGAGAGAGAGAGAGAGAGAGAGAGAGAGAGAGAGAGAGAGAGAGAGAGAGAGAGAGAGAGAGAGATATATATACTCGCACACCCATACAGAGATGCGTACATACGTACATACACTCACATACGAGATGCCCTTGCGGTATTTGAAAAGCCAATGCCATTCAATTTATAACAGCCTGTTAGTGTTATTTTAATCCTGTCATCCTTTCATTTAATTTATTTTCTGTAAAGCAGAAATTGTCTTCCATAAATAATCTGATTAAAACATATCAACTAGTTAACTGACTAAAACGTACTCGAAACCTAAAGTGCAAGCCTTCTAAATGTATTTTTCACATCAAATTCCTAATCATGAAGCCACGCCCATACATACATACACACACACGCACACACACTCACACAAACACTACACAGTTATACCTACACAATGCATATGTATATAAATTGCTACGTACAAGCAGATTTAAACACACGGAACACAGTCGTACACACATACATACGTACATATTTACTAGTACATACATACATACATAATATACATACATGCGCACATGCATGTACACATACATGCATACATACACGAATGCATTCAAATTCATACACACACACATAAACCCATACACAGATATTCATATCAGAGCAACCTCAGATTAATTCAGTGTGTCTTGTTTGCCTTTCTATAAGAAATACAAAAACTATCCTTTATCGCGTTATAAAATACAATGAAACTGTGAATACCATGCCTCATCCATTGTGGGCAGTCGACAACAGAACGAAACAGACAAGTCTCAAGTTGTTGGAAGTACCGCGCTGTCTTATCAATTACAGATTAACACCGATTTCTCACAGAAGAATGCATTTTCCACGTCGCGAGGAAACACAGAAGACAGCGACATTAAATGTCGACCAGGCAGGCCGCCATTGTCCGCCATTGTCCGCCATTATACATTTTTAAAAGCATGAACACGTTTATGTTTCCAGTTGTTTGGTTTCTTTCAATGATAATCTTTCCACGACATTGATTCTTAACACTCTTTAATTGCTGGGTTTTTTTTTTTTTCTGTAATTAATAAAGTCATGACTGCACTGAACAGTATTGGAAAAAAATAAAAAATATATATATTAATATGCTCTGTCTTAGTCTGATTCAGATAGAGAAAAATGTCTTCCCCTGCAACGATGTGGAGCAGGCTAAGGTAAGAAAAATTATTTACTGATCTCTCTCTCTCTCTCTCTCTCTCTCTCTCTCTCTCTCTCTCTCTCTCTCTCTCTCTCTCTCTCTCTCTCTCTCTCTCTCTCTCTCTCTCTCTCTCTCTCTCGTCATCTATGCACAGTACAGACAGACACATACATGAGACAGTAAGAATATAAAAGATAAAGAAAGACACAGCGAAATAGCGAAATAAAGACACAATGAAAGAGACACCCAGACAGACACAGTGACAGAATGAATTAAGACACAGAGAGACAGACAGAGCGAAATGAAGACACAATGAAAGAGACACACAGACAATCACAGTGACAGAATGAATTAAGACAGAGAGAGACAGACAGAGCGAAATGAAGACACACTCAAAAGAAACACACACACACACACACACACACACACACACACACACACACAGAAACACACACAGAGCCAGAATGAAACAACGGTCGATGAACAGGAAATAAACAATTAGCAAAAGTTAATTGTTCTATTGTTTTTATTTCGTTAACATTCACCTGCCCCACTGCTTCAATCAATAAGTAATTTCCTGTACTTAACAAAGCATGATAAGAACCGTTTGTTCACGAGACTACAATAACAAACAGCGAAGACATTCGACACAGTGACAGTGTGACAGCGAGACTTGAATTAAACGCACACAGTCAGTCGACAATGGACGGGAGAAAGGCTGTAAAATTTGCCGTCCCAGAAGCAACTTTCACGAAGAGTGCAAAATCCTTCTCTAAGAAGAACGGAATAAGGGACACGGACAGGTAAATTGTCTAAATATAGATACGTAGAGAAACGCGCGCGCGTACACACACACACTCACGGACATACACATAGATACATGTACGTACCTTTGCTATAGTTACATACATAGACACACATATACAGACATATATACATACATGTACATACATACCTGTATATAAATATATATAAACATATATATATACATACATATATATATATATATATATATATATATATATATATACACACACACATACATACATATATATATATATATATATATATATATATACCTATATATATATATATATATATATATACACACATACGTACATACATATACGTACATAAACACCTATATACGTATGTGTGTGTGTGTGTGTGTATATATATATATATATATATACATATACACACACACACACATCTACACATGCATACTTTCGCAAATACATTCATACATACATGCATACTTAAGTATATGCATACATGCATTCATATATACATACATTATATATACAAATGCACACACATTAACACGTTATAACACGTTACAAGGAAACTGTTAATAATATACCTTGTCCATAGTGGACATACGACAGTAGAGTGAAACAAATAGATCTTTAGATAGTTTGACAGACGTACAGACAGGCAGAGATAAACAGCTAGATAGATAGACAGACAGGCAAACAAAAAGACAGATAACAGATAGATAGACAGACAGATAAACAGACAGACATATAGAGTAACAGATATATAGATAGGCAGACAGAAGAAAAAGATAAATATAGAGAGACAGATAGGCAGACAGTGTGGGACTTTTATGCTCTCTCTCTCTCTCTCTCTCTCTCTCTCTCTCTCTCTCTCTCTCTCTCTCTCTCATTTTTTATATCGTGTATCACGAATCGCGAATTTCGTGAACGGATTTCAATTATTTTTATTAGAAGAATTAAAATAAACAAACAAACAAGCAAACAAGCAAATAAATAAATAAATAAATAAATAAATATTACTATAATTATTTGAAAGAATAAACGAACAAATAAATAAAGAAAAGAAATATTTGAAACCGTTTGATTTGTGAAAAGATCTCGAATGTAATTATACATACAACTTGTTCATCTTGCAAATTGTCGTCGGAACAGTATTAGTATAAACTGTGTTGTAAACAGAGCAAGTTCAAATGAGTTATTCGTCTTCTAGAATAATAAATATAGTTCTCTCTGCATTATAAATATTGTTACGGTCAGTGACTGAGTAATGAAACATAAAAAGGGCAGAAAATGCCGTGTGTAGTTGATCATTGACGGAAATCGACGAATTATCCCGAGTTGATCCGAAGCGTTGCTAAGTAGGCTATTAACGCGTGTATGTATACATGCACTTGAAATACAGAATTATTAATTTAAATTTTTGTTATCTTAATAACAGTTCACGAGTGTCGGTTGCTGTAATTTACAAAGTAAATAGACAAAGATTACTGTACATTTTAGATTAGTCTCTTGTTAAATAATTCAATCCGGACCTATTTTGTGTCGCGATCGAATGTTTTACTAATTTTAGAAGTGAACCAGTGGATGTTTACGAATGGAGTGTCGTGTCTTTTGAATCATTGTGATATTTGTAAATAGCGAAACCCTGGTAAATGTTTCCGTTTTTTTTTATTAATATAATTACAGTCGTTGTCATGTTTTTCGTTTTATGCTAATTTCATTTGAAGTATATGATAATAATAGCATGGTGAAATATATTTTACACAGATTTTTACTAACACACACACATGGATTATTGGATATACATCATATGGTGTCTCTCTCTCTCTCTCTCTCTCTCTCTCTCTCTCTCTCTCTCTCTCTCTCTCTCTCTCTCTCTCTCTCTCTCTCTGTGAGTGTGTCTGAGCATTTGTGTGCATATATTATTTCATACTGTATCTCTTTGTATAAGTCTTTTGTACTGCCTGCTAAGGGGCAGTGTGAATTTCAAAGCAAGCTTTAAATTAAAAGATAATTAATTTGTGGTTGTTGCATGACTTTCACTCAATGAACATTATAAAAAAATGTAGTACTAAAGTTAATTGTCACTGGATTTTTTGGATGTTACAGATGATTCAGTTGTTGTGTGATAATGTTTAATATCTGATAATCACACATTAATTCTTTGTTTAAATAAAATATTTTTATTTTATTTTATTTACTCATCATGTTCCTTATTCTTCTTCTTCTTCTTATTATTATTACTACTGTTATTATTATTATTATTATTATTATTATTTTTATTATTATAATGACTATCATCATCTATTTTAAATGTTGCACCTAATGTTTGTTGTTTTAAACTTAATGTACAGAATCAAACGCATTCATTTTCTTCTTCTTCTTCTTCTTCTTCTTCTTATTATTATTATTCTTGTTATTGTTATTGTTATTATTTTAGTGTTGCCAGTCGATCTAGAATGGGAAAAAAGGTTGAAAAAGGACAGAGTAAAGACAAGAATCCGATGTCAGCGAACCATGAAAGTCAAGACGACGATGAAAATCAAACACCAGGTGAGTGTTAAAATGAAACATTTTACATTTAATTTGTTACAGCAAGTTTAAACTGAAACATGTAACATATATGTGTTACATTTAATTTTTTATAGCAAGTTTAAACTGAGATATGTAACATAAATATTTTACATTTAATTTATTACATCAGTGGTTACAAACCTTTAATTTAGTTTTTTTTTACTTTGATATAACAACAACAAAAAATCCATTCATTTCATGCATCACATACAAGTAACACTTGTTGCATATGACACACTAGTAACATCAGTTACAGGTCATATACAAGTGACATTAGTAACAAGTAATATTTGTTATGCATGACATCTGTTATGTATTACACGCACATGATTACTTATTACACTAAATACAAAAGCAGATACTAGTGACACTTACTATAATTTATGTTTTTTTGTTTTTGTTCTGTTTATGTTACAGAGCCCTATGCCTGCACAGGTAACTTTCAGACAGATTTCACAGAACTCTGCAACAGAAACAACATGGCAGTTATCCCCCCTATCGTGTTGAGAGCGAGGCCGCCCTCATCTGCTCAGCAGACGTCAGACAGCAAACCAGAAAGAGGCAAGGACAAAGGCAAGCAACCCATACAGGCTGAGCCAGAAAATGAAGTAGAATTAGCGGAAGATGGAGGTAAAGAATTTGAATTTTTTGTTTTACAGTGAAAATTTCTTAAAACCAGATCATGTGAGGTTGAAGAGTAACCTCTCTTTTTCCAGTTTTTTTAGGTTAATGTCAAATAGTAAACTGACCATGGATGACTTTCCCTGTAAATAATACAAAAATATAATTCTGCAAAGGTTTCTATTATATAAAAAAAAAAAAATAATAATAATAATAAAATAAAAAATAAGAAAGAAACCGCCCCCAAAACACCCATAAAACAGAGATAGTTTGCTTGTAGAAATCCTAACTTTTAAAAGTTTTTTTTTTTTCAAAAATAATTTATTTACTATCTCCGTATCTGGTTGCTGATATGTATTTGCTCACAGGATCATATGTTTCTTTCATCCAAACACTAAATACACAAAAAAATTACACTACAATCTGTTCTTTTGTAAAATAATTAATGAAAATTCTATTAACTGAAACATTATCTTCTTATCTTTTAAAATAAGAACCCTCAAACAATTTCAGGCTTGTCTATACATCTATAAAAACAAATCAACACTCACACATACTCATACATTCACAGATGCCCTGACATACACATACAAACACAGAAACATAAAATCACCCACATACATATAATACACACACACACACACACACACAAAACAGACACAGACTAACCTACAAAAACACAGAAACACAGCCACACAGAACTAAACAAACTCCAGTACACAAAACATACACACATGTGACTACACCTGTGTGTACAAAATGACTGTGTTTTCTATTTTCAGAGCCTGTTGAACCCCCACCAAAGACGTACGTAGTGAAAGAGTCATTTGAGTATTTTAAACCCACTGTGCAGGTTGAGATGGACAACCCTGATAAGCAAGATACAGTCACTGAACTATACATCAGAGGTTTGTAACACACACACGCACAGAGAGAGAGAGAGAGAGAGAGAGAGAGAGAGAGAGAGAGATTAAATAACATATCTCTTTTTGTATCGAGCTTGTGTCTCACCTGTTTCTTTCTCTCTCTCTCTGTCTATCTCTTTCTTTATTTCTCTCTAACTTTCTAACTTTCATTCTCTCTTTCTTTATCTCTCCATTCATATTTTAAATTATATTTTCCTCTTTCTCTCTCTCTTTCCATTTATCTCTATCCTTTATTTTTAGTTCTCTCTCTCTCTCTCTCTCTCTCTCTCTCTCTCTCTCAGATTGATGATAAAAGATGCATGATGTAAACGTATTTAAATATTTTATGATTGATCTGAATGAAGATAGATTTTTAAAATATAAATTGTGTCATAAACTGTATCATGTATCATCTGAGTATATATTTGTGTTTTAACTTAGGCTGGAAGATAGATGAAGCAATGATGAATGTCTTCAGACAATGTTTACCCTTTCTAGACAAACTCCACACGATTAAGTAAGTTGTTTTTATTTATTTGCTTATTTATTTACTCTATATTTGTTTATTTTTTTTTTATTTTTTATTTTTTTTTTTTTTTTTTCTTTTTTATTATTATTTTTTTTCCTTTATTTAATTTTTTATTTAATTTATCTTTAATCAATCTTATAATAAATGATATTTAAAAAAATTGATTTAGTGCTGGCTTATTTTCACTGAGCTCTATCAAAAATTATATCATTTTATTATTATATTTTTTTTTACCAATAATTAAGTAAATTATTTAATTTTTTATTTCTGATATCTTTATTTAATGTCTCATAAATTTCTGTTTTAGATATTTAGATACGGTTTGTTAAGGATTTTTTTACAAATTATTTCATTCTGGTTTTTATTTTTTATTTTTTTTAAATTTCTAAGGTTTAGAAAGTTTCTATAATAAATGACTCAAATTTTTTTTTTACTTTTACATTAATTTCATTTTTATCATAGCTCTGTATTAAGTTTGAAAAAGCTTATTTATAATTTTTCATTTAAAAAAAAATATTTTTATTTCTGTTGCAGTCTGTGGCATGTTGGTCTAACAGGGGAGACAATCAGTATTTTGGCTGGATTTCTTCCACAATGTGCCAATGTCAGGTACCTACAGAACATTATTATCATTGCTGCTGTTGTTGCTGCTGTTGTTGTTGTTGTTGTTCTCAGAATTATCATTATTTTGTCATGTATTTTTCTGTTTTTACAAGTAATTGTTATTATTAGTATCATTATCAGCAAAATTATCATTGTCATTGTTGTTGTTTTTGTTGTCATTTATTTTATATTATTATTATTATTATTATTTTATTATAATTATTATTATTATTATTATTATTATTATTATTTTTATTTATTTTATTATTATTATTATTATTTTATATTATTATTTAATATTATTATTTATTATTATTATTATTATTATTATCATCATCATCATCATCACTGATATTTAAATTATCATCATTATTGATATTACTATTATTTTTGCTGCTGTTTCATGTTATTACTGTTTACTGTTTTGTTGTAGAAATTTAGTGCTGGATGGAAACTGGTTGAAAGAAGAAAACTGGCATGAGCTGATAGGTGAAGAAAGTCAGTGAGTATTTTTTATTTTACTTTTGTGTTCTCTGATATGTCTTTGTGTGTCTGTCTGTTTCTGTGTGTGTGTGTGTGTGTGTCTGTGTATATATGTGTTTATGTTTGCATGTGTTCTAAGGAACTATTTTCATTTAATTAGGAACTGCATTATGGTTCATTGTGGACTATTTTCCACTACAGAACAATGTTTAAATTTCATAATTCAGAATCTTAACCTGTGGAAGGCTGTTTTGAATCAGTCGGAGAATCAGTATTTTAGAAAAACTGTTTTATAATTTCAGTTCAAGATATATTCCTCAGCAAGACTGATTTTTATATTTCTTAACTTACAGCCTCTCTCAACACCAGCTGTTCAGTGTTTCTTGAATTCTCCATCTCTCTCCAAGAAATTCTTTTCATATTTAAGAATTCTCAATCTGTCTCTCTAATCTCATCTGTTATGTATTGTTTCAGAGTTCACAAACTGCATGTAAGTTATTGGAACCATTTCATGTTTAAGAATTCACTAACGTCTCCAAGGAACTGTTTTGTGTTTCAGAGTTCACAATCTGTCTCTGAGGAACTGTTTCATCACAGACAAAGGGGCGGAGGGGATCGGGCGGATGCTTGGCACCCCCAAGACTGCCAACACCAAACTCCTGTCCCTGAACTTGGCCGGCAACAGAATTACTGACACTGGTTGTGAACACTTAGCCAGGGTATGTGTTATATTATAGCATAAAGACTTAGCACATGTTATCTCAGTTTAAATAGATAGTCAGGATATGCTATATCAGTTTAAACAGATAGTCAGGATATGTTATCTCAGAAAATATATAGTCAGGATATGCTATATCAGTTTAAACAGATAGTCAGGATATGTTATCTCAGATTAAATATATAGCCAGGATATGTTATCTCAGTTTAAATATATAGTCAGGATACGCTGTCTCAGTTTAAACAGATAGCCAGGATATGCTATCTCAGTTTAAACAGATAATCAGGATATGTTATCTCAAGTAGTCAGGATATGTTATCTCAATTTAAATAGATAGTCAGGATATGCTATCTCAGTTTAAACAGATAGGATATACTATCTCAGTTTAAACAGATATTCAGGATATGTTATCTCAGTTTAAACAGATAGGATATACTATCTCAGTTTAAACAGATATTCAGGATATGTTAACTCAGTTTAAATAGATAGTCAGGATATGTTAGCTCAGTTTAAACAGATAGTCAGGATATGTTATCTCAGTTTCAATAGATAGTCAGGATATGTTATTTCAGTTTAAACAGATAGTCAGGATATGCTATTTCAGTTTAAACAGATAGTCAGGATATGTTATCTCAAATAGTCAGGATATGTTATCTCAGTTTAAACAGATAGTCAGGATATGTTATCTCAGTTTAAGTAAATAAATGGTCATGGTATCTTATTAGAGTTTAAAAACATGGTATAGTCATCATGTTTAAATATGTAGTCAGGGTATAAAATCATATTTAAATAGGCATGGTGTTTTATCACAAACATAAGTACTTAGTATCTGTTATTTGAATTAAATGTATAGAATGTGTCTTGTCATCTTTTAATGGGGAGTGTTATCTCCATGTAAATATTTAGGATATGTCATCTCAGTTTATTTGTATAGCCAGATCAGTAATAATAAAACATAATAATACATTAATGGTAATAATAATTACAGGGACTACGTATGAACAGTAAATAGGGTATATTGTATTTAAATAGTCAGTGTATATTGTATTTAAATAGGGTACATTGTTTTTAAATAGTCAGGGTACTTTGTATTTAAATAGGGTACGTTGTATTTAAATAGTCAGGGTACATTGTATTTAAATAGTCAGGGTACATTGTATTTAAATAGTCAGTGTATATTGTATTTAAATAGTCAGGGTACATTGTATTAAAATAGTCAGGGTGTGTAGTGTAACACATGTTCTTGTTACAGGGACTATGTATGAACAGTAAATAGGGTATATTGTATTTAAATAGTCAGTGTATGTAGTGTAACACAGATGTTCTCGTTACAGGGACTACGTATGAACAGGACGCTGTTGTCGCTGTCACTGGCCAGCAACCAGATCGGAGACAAAGGAGCGTGCAAAATGGCCGAGGTGACTTACTTTAATTTAACTGAAATTAAACAGCTATCTTGTGATGTTAAATAAAATTGCTCTGTTAATTAAAAGTATGTGGTGTAGTGATTACGTAAATTAAATTTTAAGAAGAATTATTTGTTAGGTAAGTGTGTGTGTTATTTTATGTATGTATTTATATACATATTTGTGTATGTTTATATGTATGTGTAAACATCTATGAGTCTGTATATGTATGTATGTATGTATGTATGTATGTATTTGTGTAAGCAAAATCTTTTAGAAACCAATTTACAGCATTAAAATAAAAGTGATCAGTCTGTTGTTTATTGAATTTGTGCAATATTACTGATATCTGGCCTCACAGGAGTATTTCTACTACTGTTCTGTATCTTTATAATACCCTAAAATCAAATTTAATTTACCTGAAGTGCATAGACTCTAGTGCTGTCTGGGCATTTAGTGTATACTGTTTTATTCACAGATCCTGAAATCAGTAAATATTTACCTAATGTATTGTTATACCATTGAGCTCACATACGCATGTATCTGTGTATATATATGTATGTCTGTTTGTCTGTCTGTATGTATATCTGTAACTATGTAATCTACTTATGTCCCTGTATCTGTGTGTGTATGTATGTATGTAAGGATGTATGTGTGGTTGTATGTGTATATGCATCTATGTACATTTTTATGGAAGTCTATTTCTCACAAATTACACAGATATATAAAAAATACTTACATATGTATTCTTACTCAGACTTTCAGATAAGTACCGGGTTTGATGAACAAGTCACTGCAGTTAAACTAAATTTAATCATTACATTAGAAGAAAACTTAATCTTAACTGATAACAAGATGTAAATTTAATCAATAATTGTATATTCTCCATTGTTATTTACAACTTCTTCCCCAAAACAGTCAACAACTTTTTTGGAAACAAAATTTTAAATGAATTATGAACCTCAATGATTTATCCCTCAGCCCAGTATATTTACACACACACACACAGATAGACATATATATATATATATATGTGTAAATATATATAAATATGTGTTGTTATTTCAGACACTGTCCCGGTTTCCACTGACACATGAAGAAGTGGTGGAAAGGCGGAGACAGATCTCAGACAAAGGTTCACCGGACAGGAACAAGTCGGTATGTGTTGTCATGAACACAGTCTATTACTAACACACCTCACTCACATACAGTGTGACACTGCATGTTGAATAACTCACGAATCACAGAGTTCACTAACACAGTTTTTAGACTGATGTAAATTCATTGTGACAGCGTGTGTGTGAAAAAACAAAATCCTAGCCAAATGTTTTTACGTTTAGCAGACTTTTATACACAGAGTAAATGCTTTTGTAGTGGGTTTTTATATATAGAGTGAGAGAGAGAGACAGAGAGACACAGAGAGACAGAGAGAGAGAGAGAGAGAGAGAGAGAGAGTAAAAGAAAAATATGAAAATATTAAGATTAACAGAAAGAATATAAAACCTTACAGAAAGCAAATAAAAGAATAAAAAAATAAAATAAAAAACAAACCCTATCTTTTCATGATTATCATTGAGAGAGAGAGAGAGAGAGAGAGAGAGAGAGAGAGAGAGAGAGAGAGAGAGAGAGAGCATGAAGTTGAGAAACAATTGAATATGTATTACAGTTAAAATTGTTTTTTATATTTTTTAACAATTAGAATGCTTTACAGTTTGAATCTTTTGCTTATGTAAATATATTTGGAAAGTTTAAATATTTATTATGATGAGAATATTTTAGGATCTTTAGAATCTTATATTTAGAATGTTTTGCATATTTATTACATTCAAATTTATTTATTTGTT
Organism: Chrysomallon squamiferum; assembly: GCA_012295275.1. NCBI lineage: Eukaryota > Metazoa > Mollusca > Gastropoda > Neomphalida > Peltospiridae > Chrysomallon > Chrysomallon squamiferum. The sequence goes on from CM022677.1 coordinate 25,188,675, forward strand.
TATTAATTATTATTATTATTATTACTGACTTTTTAAAAATTATTGTGAGGAATCATTTTATTTTTATACTGTCTTGATATGACTGTCTTCATAAAAATGTATTGGCAAGAAAAGTTATATAATGTGTGTTCTAACTAACTATAGATTTTTCAGTCTTTTATAGTTTCCTTCATTTTAAAAGATGTTGATTAAACATGTTTTATACAGTGTGATGATAAAACTGTATTTATTAAAAATAGTTTGATTCCTAAGCTTTTGTTTTCATAGTGTTTTTACAAAATATTTTCACTAAATGTCTTGATAAAATGTATTTATCGAATGTTTGCACAATGTTTTTTTAGTAGACAGAATACATATATATATATACATACATATACATACATATATATATATATATGTATATGTATGTGTATATATATATATAGATATAGATATAGATATATATATATACATACATATATCATACATACATAATTATTACTGAATATATTAGTGAATGTTTTTTAAGGAATGTTTATTGAGGAATGTGTTTTTAAGGAATGTTTATAGACTGTATTTATAATCTGTGCTTTTCACATCACTATGTCACTCAGCCGTCACCCACACGTCGCGCAGACTCACAGAACCGACCTGGCAGTGTGCGCAGTGGCGTCCACGTGGACAAAGACAAGACCAAACGAGAAAAACCATCGGCCAAACAGAAAAAGGTATACACACACTTATATAGTATGATTCTGCAGTGTGTGTGTGTTTTATTATTTTTCTTTCTTACTTTTTGATTAATTTGTTTGTTTGTTTGTTTGTTTGTTTTTTTCTACTTTTTCTTTTTTACCTGCATTTGAACATTTTTTAAATAATATTTTTGCATTGGTATTCTTATTTTTTGATAAATTTATTTATTTGTTTGTTTATTTTTATTTTTTATTTTTATTTTTTTATTTTTTACTTGCAATTAAAGTTTTTTTTAATAACATTTTTACATTGGTATTCTTATTTCTTGATAAATTTATTTATTTGTTTATTTCTTCTTCTTCTTATTTTTTTTTTTACCTGCAATTAAAGCATTTTTAATAACATTTTTACATTGGTATTCTTATTTTTTGATAAATTTATTTATTTGTTTATTTTATTTTTCTTCTTTTTTTTTTTTTTACCTGCAATCAAAGCATTTTTTAATAACATTTTTACATTGGTATTCTTAATTTTTGATAAATTTATTTATTTGTTTATTTTTTTTTTTTTTTTTTTTTTTTTTTTTTTTTTTTTTTTTTTTTTTGCAATCAAAGCATTTTTTAATAACATTTTTACATTGGTATTCTTATTTTTTGATAAATTTATTTATTTGTATGTTTATTTTTTTTTTTTTTTTTTTTTTTTTTCTTTTTTTTTTTTTTTACCTGCAATTAAAGCATTTTTTAATAACATTTTAACATTGGTATTCTTATTTTTTTATAAATTTATTTATTTATTTGTTTATTTCATCTTCTTCTTCTTTTTTTTTTACCTGCAATCAAAGCCTTTTTTAATAACGTTTTTACACTGGTTCTTTCAACATTTATAAATAAAATAAAAAAATTTTTTTTTTTATTTCTTGTGATAACAAATTTATGAAACAAGAAAATAATATTAACTTTTCCGATAACTACACTGGTATTTTAAAATGTCTTTTCCTAGCTGTAGATTTTAGAGTTATAAACATCTGTAAATATTCTCAAAATATACATCAGAATATTTTTCATTTATTATTCTAGCTGTAAATTTTACTTACAGTTATGAAAGTATATTTATATATGCTCAAAATTGTAACTCTAAAATTGACAGCTAAAAAGGAAAAAAAAAAAAAAAATGGCACTTGCAGCCTTTAGAATATTTTCAACCTTAATAGATAAAAATGTTCTTTTGTTTTTTATTTTACATTTGCTACTAAAACGAGAAATAAAAGTTCACGTTTTAAATACTAAACACTTTTACATGTTCTCACTTGTAACTGTGACACTGCAGTTTTACATGTTTATTTTACATTTACAACACATTTTAACTGTATTTAAATACTTACATGACTCAAAGAGTAAAATATATTTAATTTCACTTGTTAATATTTTTACATTTATAGACTATACGAGTAAAAATATTTAGTATACTTTTAATACTAAAATGGTGAAAAAAAATTAAAAATTCTAGGATAAATTGTAAATATGTTTCAGTGTAGTTTTAATAGTTAAATGACTAGAAGATTAACGATATAGAGAACTGTAATTTTAATGTATAGCAAATACTGAGGGTGTAAATAAGCTTTTAATCTTTACATTATTATAATGTTAGAAATATTTAAATGTAGTTTTAATATTTATCAGTATAAACTGGATAAAAATATTTAAATGTAGTTTTAATATTCAAGTGTTTTTAAGGGAAAATTAGATTTAATTGTAGTTCTAACATTTAAATGAATACAATTAATACATTAACTGCAGTTTTCATATTTATAGATGAAATGGTTAAAATATTTAAATGAATATAAATGCTAAGTTAATTGTATTGTTAACAGAGCTAAAATAGTTAACTGCTTTTAAAAAAAAAATATTTACAAGTTAAATTAGTGAAATGTTTTATTTCTGTTTTAATAATTTCAGGATAATAAAGGAAAAGATGTCAAAGAAGATGACAAAAAGGGTGGATCGCGAAAAGATGACAAAGGTGGAAGCAAAAAAGGTAAAAACAAAAAATAATAATCTGTCGTTTGAAATACAGTAGTTTAATTTGCTGTTTCGAAGTAAACTGTTTAATTTTCTTTTATTTAATTCTTTAAGACATAAATTGTTTGTCATTTTGTTTGATGATTTTTTTAAAATATTTATTTATTTTTGAATTCATTCTCTTACATAACACAGCATAATAACATATTTCTCAACTTTGTGTGAAAGTAATGTGTTATATAGCATTAATACAACAAAACACCACTTTCATTTTTTTTTTTGTTATTTTTACACATCATGGTTATTATTACTGCTGCCTGATAATGTTTTTAATGTTAGGAACAAATTTCAACCTCGGAGGTCGAAGTTCATCGTGTGAGTAACAGTACAGACAGATTGTCTATTACTGTAAGCCAGTCTTTTCTTGTCTGTTCAATAAGCCAATCTTTCCAGATGTGCCTTTTCTATAAGCCACTTTTTTCAGTTGTGTCTCTCTTATATGCCTGTCTTTACAGACGTGTCTGTCCTATAAGCCAATTTTTATAGACGTGTCTATCCTATAAGCTAATTTTTATAGATGTGTCTCTCCTATAAGCCAATCTTTAGACATGTGTCTCTCTTATAAGCCAATCTTTAGACATGTGTCTCTCCAATAAGCCAATCATTACAGTTGTGCCTGTCGTATAAGCCAATCTCTACAAATGTGTCTTATAAGCAACCTTTAGTATTTGTTACTATGTCACTTATATTAACTTGTTTCACTGCAATAAAGTCCTAATTAGCAATTGTTAGACATGTTCTCTCTACAATAATAATGTTTACAAAAGTGTTCTAACATTCCAATTTCTTTCAAATGTAGTCTGTCACTAATCATAACAGTTGTAATGTGCTATAACACCAATCTCTTCAAAACATGTTATAACAATGTTTCATTGTTGTTATTGTCACTAACATTTACTTGTTTCACTGCAATAAAGTATAATTCAGGAACATGTTTTCTCTAACAATAATCATTGTCACTAATATGTCACTAAGATGTCATTCATTTCTTTGTCAGCAACATGTGTCAAACTTCAGGAACATATATTACAACAATAATATGTCACTAACATGACTTTTCAGTGATATATCACTAACATGTGTCATTTGAGTAATATGTCACTAACATGTGTCACATGAGTGATATATCACTAACATGTGTCATTTTAGAATGTCAATATGTCACCAATAGTAAATGTCACTAGCATGTGTAATTTCAGTAATATTTCACTAACATCTGTTATTTCAGTGAATGTCACTAACATGTCATTTGAGTAATATGTCACTAATATCTGTTATTTCATGTAATATCAGTAACTAATGTGTCACTGACATGTCACTATAGTATGTCACTAACATGTGTCACTGTATAATATGTCACTAATATATGTCACTATACTAATATGTCACTAACATATCACTGTAGTAATATGTCACTAACATGTCACTAAGTAATATGTCACTAACATGTCACTAGTAATATGTCATTAACATGTGTCACTGTATAATATGTCACTAACATGTCACTGTAGTAATATGTCACTAACATGTGTCATTGTTGTAATATGTCACTAACACCTCATTGTAATAGTGTGTCACTATAGTATTATGTCACTAACATGTGTCACTCTAGTAATATGTCACTATCATGTCACTAACATGTGTCACTGTAGTAATATGTCATTAACATGTCACTGTAGTAATATGTCACTAATATGTGTCACTGTAGTAGTGTGTCACTATAGTAATGTGTCACTAACATGTGTCACTATAGTAATGTCATTAACATGTGTCATAATAGTAATTTGTCACTGTAGTAGTATGTCACTAACATGTGTCACTAATATGACTTTTCTACATCACTGATTTATTTCAGTACAGTAACATTTCACTACATTTGTTTCACTTCAGCTTTTCGACTTCTCTCAGTCATCACTGGTATTTGTATTCTGCAAATTTGGTCACCATGGTTACATCAGTGTTTTGCATATTGAAAGTATTCATAACACACACACACACACACACACACACACACACACACACACACACACACACACACTGACACACAGACATATATACAAACACTGATGTTTTTGTGGTAAACATTCCTTATTAGACCTTGTTGCTTACTCATGTCAAACTGTCTATATTTCACAGCTAATCTTTACTATTCCAATGCTGCCTACCACTGTTCAAAGCACTGCTCACTGTCACTACTCACAACACTGCTCACTGCCACTGTATCTCTACCAATACTTTACTTCCATGTGTCTCTCTTGTGCTGCAGTCCTCCTGTTTACTACTGTAATGTTACTGTTAACGTACAGTTATGTGCTGTATCAGTCTCTGTGTTGTAACATGATATCTCTTTCAATCTCTATTGTACTGTTGCATTTATTATATCAAGAATAAAGTGAAGGTAAAGATACAGGAATAAAAAACTGAAAGCAAGGGGGATACAGGAATTCAAAGTCAAAGTAATGCTGATATAGGAATTTAGAGAGAAAGATGAACAATCAGTAGTAATGAGGAAAAATAGAAAGTACAAGTAGTGTTGATGTAGTGAAAGATATGTCAGTATAATTAAAAAAAAAAAATATGTAATGTTAACAAAATGAAAGTAATTTTAATTTAATATTGGTATAGTAACACAAAGTGAAAGTAATGTTGATATAGTACAACGTGAAAGTAATGTTGATATAGTACAAAGTGAAAGTAATGTTGATATAATACAAAGTGAAAGTAATGTTGATATAGTACAAAGTGAAAGTAATGTTGATATAATACAAAGTGAAAGTAATGTTGATATAGTACAATGTGAAAGTAATGTTGGTTTAGTACAAAGTGAAAGTAATGTTGATATAGTACAAAGTGAAAGTAATGTTGATATAGTACAAAGTGAAAGTAATGTTGATATAGTACAACATGAAAGTAATGTTGATTTAGTACAAAGTGAAAGTAATGTTGATATAATACAAAGTGAAAGTAATGTTGATATAGTACAATGTGAAAGTAATGTTGATTTAGTACAAAGTGAAAGTAATGTTGATATAGTACAAAGTGAAAGTAATGTTGGTTTAGTACAAAGTAAAAGTAATGTTGATATAGTACAACGTGAAAGTAATGTTGGTTTAGTACAAAGTGAAAGTAATGTTGATGTAGTAGCACAAAGTGTAAGTAATGTTGATATAATACAAAGTAAAAGTAATGTTGAAGTATGAACACAAAATCAGCATAAATGATGATAGAGTAATACAAAGTGAAAGTACATATTACTACAGGAATACAAAGTGAAAGTAAAGCTGATGCATATTTGTTCCTTTCATCTGGTGATTCTAGGTTGCTTTCTGTTGTCCAGTTTATTTTATTTTCATGAAGAAACTATAAAAGTGTACAAAAAAATATATAACTAGATTCTGTAATTTTCTCCAAGCAATGAATGTATTATATTTTTCAGTGTATTATAATGGCAGCTCCTTTCTTAAATTATGTCCAAATAAGAAGATTCACAATGTTTTAACCATAAATATAATAACTACAATTATATATATATATATATACACACACAATTATTCTTATTGCTAACAACAGAGATAAGAATTGTTTTGTTTGAAATTATATTTAATGTATATATGTATATGCATGCATGTATGTATATATGCATGTATGTATATATATGCATGTATGTATGCATGTCTGTATGCATGTATGTATGTATGTCTGTATGTATGTCTGTATGTATGCATGTCAGTTTGCATGTCTGTATGTATGCATGCATGCATGTATGTATGTATGTATGAATGTATGTATGTATGTATTTTACAGTTGTGTAATGTTGAATGTATTAATAGTTCTTTATCTATTGCACTCTAATGTTATATAAATATATGTATTATTTCCATAGCTCTATTAATATTTGTGTATTGCAACATTTTATTTAATAATTAAATTTAACAATGACTGGTCTAGTAAATAGTTTATCGTAATATCTTGTGTATTACATGCATAAATTAACAATCTATTGTACAGGAATATATAAATATATTTATGCATTAATTGGAAATGTTAAAAAATGTTGTAGTTAATGTAAACATCATACAGTATGTTATGTTGTTCACATTACCAGAATATTATCTTAGTATATCAATGTAGTAAACTAAATAGTCTTCATATATATATATACACACACACATATATATTCTTGTGTATTTTAATGTATTAAGTGTGATGTTAGATACTATTGATATAGTTGTATGTATAGCTCTGTTACAATGAAGAATAATATTAAAATCTGTGTTATATGTACAGCTGTGTTATATTTAAGATTAATGTAAGAAGCTGCTGGTGTATTTATATATGTAAGTTTTTTATGTACAATGTATATAAACTACTGTATTTAACAGTCTGTTATGTCATCTTACAGCATCCATTGCTCCAGATGCTGGGAAGACTGCTGGAAAAACAAAAGGACAGGAAAAGAGACAAGAAACCAACACCTCAAGAAACTGAGGTATCTTAAATTTATATTTTAAATCATATCGTTTGGTTTGTGATATCATCATAATAGCGCACTCACTTGTGATATTACTCAGTGTGTATAATGATTTGTTTTATATCAGAACTGTAAGGTCCATAGTGGAATGTAATATCAACTGTCTAATGTAATCAGTATAATACCAGTATAAGTGTAATATGTCAGTATTATATTAGTAGTGTAAGATAATTCGTATAATACCAGTGGTGTTAAATAATCTGTATAATATCAGTAGCATAATGTAATAAGTATAATATCAGTAGTGTAATATAATAAATATAATATCAGTAGGGAATGTAATCTGTATAATATCAGTAGTGTAATATAATAAGTATAATATCATAGTGTAATATAATCAGTATAATATGAGTAGTGTAATATAAGTATAATATCAGTAGGTAATATAATCAGTATAATATCAGTAGTGTAATATAATAAGTATAATATCAGTAAGTAATATAATCAGTATAATATCAGTAGTGTAATATAATAAGTATAATATCAGTATTATATGGTAGATATTATGTCTATAGATTGATATGAACAGTATTAAATAAACAGTATAAATCAGTAGTGATGTTTCTGTGTGTGATTTTTCTCTCTGACAGATGCCAGATGTACCAGAGGTGATCAACCCTCTGCTTGAAGTAGCTGACTTCATCATGGGACAGCTGTGGGTGGCTGGGAACAGAGTTCTTATCAACCTCAATCTTTCTAGTGAGTGTTTTCCCAATCCTGCCAGCACATGTACTTTTTTTTACTCTGTGTGTGTTCAGAGATATCTCTTTCAGTTAATTCTTTCTGAGGTTATTACAAATACGTGTTAATCTCACATTTTGTAATGAGTATTTCTAGTACTAGCCAGTGTTTAAAATGTCATTGTTTTGTTTCTGTGTCTTAAGAGCCATTTCTAAATGTTTTTTTTATCATTATTCTTTTTTAACCTTACAGAAAAATAAGAAAAATATCTTAATAATTTTCCTAGTGAAAATCTCCCATCCAGTGATTTGCAGTGATGTGACTTGTAAATGTTAAAAATGATAATTCATTGTTTCATTTAAACATTTTTAAACGTTGTTTTGGTTATCAAATGTGATTGTTACGTGTTGCTAGGAAACCAAATTACTGGTTACTGGGTATGCAGGCGATGTTTAAACGTTGTTTTGGTTACCAGAAATGTGATTGTTACGGACAACCTAGAAAACAGGAACAGGACTAATGAGACTCAACCTAAATGAAAGTATTCCACACTTTCTTGAAGGCAGAACACATCTATTTGACATTTCACACTTTCAAACAGGAACACATCTATTTGACATTTCAGGACTAATGAGAACAACATCTATTTGACATTCCACATTTTCTACTTGCAACAGAACACATCTATTTGACATTCCACATTTTCTACTTGATACAGAACACATCTACTTGACATTCCACATTTTCTACTTGCAACAGAACACATCTACTTGACATTCCACATTTTCTACTTGATACAGAACACATCTACTTGACATTCCACATTTTCTACTTGATACAGAACACATCTACTTGACATTCCACATTTTCTACTTGTAACAGAACACATCTAGTTGACATTTCACATTTTCTACTTGTAACAGAACACATCTACTTGACATTCCACATTTTCTACTTGATACAGAACACATCTACTTGACATTCCACATTTTCTACTTGTAACAGAACACATCTAGTTGACATTTCACATTTTCTGCTTGATACAGAACACATCTACTTGACATTCCACATTTTCTACTTGTAACAGAACACATCTACTTGACATTCCACATTTTCTACTTGATACAGAACACATCTACTTGACATTCCACATTTTCTACTTGTAACAGAACACATCTAGTTGACATTCCACATTTTCTGCTTGATACAGAACACATCTACTTGACATTCCACATTTTCTACTTGATACAGAACACATCTAGTTGACATTTCACATTTTCTACTTGATACAGAACACATCTACTTCACATTCCACATTTCTACTTGATACAGAACACATCTAGTTGACATTCCACATGTTCTACTTGTATATGACATACCAACTTGATGTTTCACATTTCCTCTTAACATTTCAAATTGCTGCTTGATATTCTAAATGTATAACTGACATTGCAGATTTCTTGACATTCTGCATTGTATTTGATATTTCATAGTTTTTCCTGTTATCCAACATTTCTACCTGAAATTCGACATTTCTGCTTAATATTCCACATTTCTTCCCAGTAATGCACATTTCTGCTTGCTACTTCACAATCTAATACTTGACAGAGTTTGTAACATTGAAAGCTGTGATTGATATTTCTTATTTCTACTTGAGCAATACCAATTTCTACCTTATATTCTACATTCTGGTTTAATGTTTGTAATTTCTTCTATATATTTTTAACCTTCCACTTAATATTACAGATTAACATTCTTCACTGTGCCTTCTACTTTGTATATTTACTTCACATTTCATGTTTCTACCTAACATTCAACACTTCTCTTTGATATTCCACACTTTTTCTTGATATTCCACATATATTCTTAATATTCCACACTTTTTCGTGATATTCCACATTTCTTTTTGTCATTCCACATTTCTCATGACATTTCACAAACTCTTGTTTGGCCTTCTACATTTGTTCCCGAGATTCCACATATCTGCCTGACATTCAACATTTCTACATTATGTTTCCACATACATGATGTTTCACATTCAAACTGACAGTCTGTGTGTCTGTCTGTGTTTCAGTCCAACGACATCCCTGCTGAGCACGATGTGATGAAGAAGCTGAGTGACTTGATGATGCCAAAAGATCCGTTTCACAAACCTCCTTGTACACCTGATGGAGAGCCAGCATGAAATACAGGTATGTGTATCTATATCTGTGTGTATGTATGTGTGTATGTATATGTATGTGTATATATATATATATATATATATATATATATATATATATATATATCTATATATATATATATATATATATATATATATATGTATATATATATATATATATATATATATATATATATATATATATATATATATATATATATATATATATATATATAAATGTATGTATGTATGTATGTATGTATGTATGTGTTTGTGTGTGAGCATCTTTTTGTTTTAGTATATATATGTATATAAGTAAGTATCTACTCTTCTGTCTCTGTGCATTTGTGTGTCTATTTGTGTATCTGTCCATGTAATGTGTGTTTGAGTGTGTGTTATTATAAGACTGCTTGATTGAGTGTAATGTATGCTGTAATGTATAATATTGATAACTGAGTTGATGAGAACTGATGTATGTCATAACTAATGCAGGTGATAACTGAAATAATTATATGACAGTTGAGATATATCATAACTAATGTATATGGTAACTATATATGATAACTGGTATATTAGACAACTGATGTTTATGGTAACATGTATATGGCAACTTAATGCATCTTTAATTTGTGTGTTTGACGGTTAATGTTGCTGATGTCTCCAGTTTTGATAATTTATATTAATTACACATTTCAGGTGAAAGACTGCTTTGATGTGATAATTCTGTGATAACTGGTGTTTGTGATAAACGATGTTTGTGATGTGGTAAAATCTGTCAGCTGAAAAGATGAACAGCGAATAATTTACATTTACTCAGAACATCAACTCTCTGTATGAATGACAGTGAACAATTTTGCATTTACAATTTTAGAGAATCTTAAAGAAACATAATTTGTGAATTTTAATGACAATTTACATTTACAAAACTTTTACGTTTTAGGGGAATTTTAGAGGCATTTTGTATTTACAAAAACCTCACGTTTTGAGGAAATCATGATTAAGTTTGTGTAAATCTCAATGAATAATTTACATTTACAACATTACAGACGTTTGTGTAAATCATAATGAATAATTTACATTTACAACATTACAGACGTTTGTGTAAATCATAGTGAATAATTTACATTTACAACATTACAGAAGTTTGTGTAAATCATAGTGAATAATTTACATTTACAACATTACAGAAGTTTGTGTAAATCATAATGAATAATTTACATTTAAAACATTACAGACGTTTGTGTAAATCATAGTGAATAATTTTCATTTACAACATTACAGACGTTTGTGTAAATCATAGTGAATAATTTACATTTACAACATTACAGACGTTTGTGTAAATCATAATAAATAATTTACATTTCCAACATCACATGTTTGTGTAAATCATGATGAATAATTTACATTTACAACATTTCAACATTTTTTTTAATCATGAAGAATTTACATGAACTGCACCTAGGTTTCCTGTTTCTAAAATATGTAAATAAAATATTTTTATTACTGTTATTGTTGCTCTTTCTTTCTTTCTTTGCTTCTTTGTCTTTTTGGTTTTACACAATTGAATAATAATAATAATAATAATAATAATAATAATAATAATAATAATAATAATAACAATAACAATAACAATAATAATAACAACACGTCTCTGTTGCTTTCAAAGTAAGAAATAAAAGAGAATTTGTCTTAATCCATGTGCCAAGACGACGCAGGTAAATAATTGATGAAGATTTGTTTCGAAAAGCCATAAAAATGTTATTTTCAGACTTCCATTATTAACCTACAGCGTTTGTTAAAGTGTTATTTTAAACGTTCATTACATTAACCTAGATTTTGTTGTCTGTCTGTTTTTTTTTTTTCTTCCTTTTTTTTCTGGTTTTTTTCTGTTTTTTTTAAATTTATTTTTAAGTATTTGGAAACAAAAGTTAGCATAGATTAAGCTGGAACGTTATTTTTAAACTATTTGAAAACAAGTAAGTATTGATGTTTATAGAACACCTTGATTGTCGCCTTGATCATGCACTTTATCGACAGAAGCTCCGATTATATGACTAATATAATACATAAACCTCTTACCACGCGAATAATGGCTCTGATCCGTGATTTAAATTACATAAACCTTTAATCATGTAAATAAGATTACATACAACTCTAGTCATGTAAGAGACCAAATAAAGCTGTTATAACGTTCAACATACTCTGGTAACGTAAATAACACTAAACCATACTTTGATAACGTAAATAACACTAAACCATACTTTGGTAACGTAAATAACACTAAATAATACTCAGATAACGTAAATAACATTAAATCATACTTTGGTAACGTAAATAACACTAAATCATACTTTGATAACGTAAATAACACTAAATCATACTTTGATAACGTAAATAACACTAAACCATACTTTGGTAACGTAAATGACACTAAACCATACTCTGATAACGTAAATAACGTTAAATCATACTTGGTAACGTAAATAACACTAAACCATACTTTGATAACGTAAATAACACTAAATAATACTTTGATAACATAAATAACACTAAATCATACTTGGTAACGTAAATAACACTAAACCATACTTTGATAACGTAAATAACACTAAATCATACTTTGATAACGTAAATAACACTAAATCGTATATTGATAACGTAAATAACACTAAATCGTATATTGATAACGTAAATAAGAGATTGCATAAACCTCTGACCAAGTGAAAAAAAAAAAGACTGCATAAAGTTTTGATCACTTCAGTAAGAGACTAAAGCTCAAATCACGTAGTAACAAGACTGTATAAAACTCTGGATTATTCGACTAAGACCCCAACAAGAGCCTAACCTTCAGGTGAAGTTACTACAATAAACAAAGCTCTGATCACGTACATACGAGTCTATGTAGATAGCTAGAGTACTCAAATAAAATGAGATATAAAATTATGATACTTATTTTATTTACTGTCATGGTATGTCGGACATATTGTTGTAATAACGAGATAGGACGACATCTGCCGAACTTTTTCATAAGCATCTCTTCCCTCTAAACCGCAAGGAATATTTTATAGGTACAATCAACAGTAGGCTTCTTAAAACTGTCAATGATTCATCTAAGGTTGAGTGAAGTTAAACTGGTGGATACTAAAAACTACAGTGGTAACTAAAACAGAAAAGGTTAATGTATTATATAAAAGAGAATGAAGTTACTTTGGTGGATACGAAAAACACAGTGGTATCTGAAACAGAAATGGTTAATTTATATAAAAGAGAATAAAGTTACTTTGTGGATACTAAAAACCACAGTGGTAACAAACAGAAAGGGTTAAAGATTTATATAAAAGAGAATGAGAGTTATTTGGTGGATACTAAAAGCAACAGTGCTACTGAAACAGAAGGCGTTAATAATTTATATAAAGGAGAACGTAGTTATTTTGGTCGATGCTAAAATTCATACTGGTAAATAAAACATGAAGTCTTAATTTCACATTATAGACATATTTATAGACCTTTCTCTTTTCAATACAAAGTAATCGTTATTAAAATAGCTAGTTAGCTTTCACTGATATTAAAATCAACGGAGATGGAAATCTGATACTCGTTTTCTCTCTACATATGGAGTTCTGTTTTTTTTTTCTTTTCAAAACAACCGTTGTAGCGTTAACATCGTATCGTGTTACAATACGTTCAGTTGTTTATTATCTACATCTGACTGGGTACAGCAGTCATATACGACTGTCATTGTTGTAGATATTAACTGAGATTTGCCGCAGAAAGCTGTGTATTGTCTGACGCCATTTGTCATGACTTTTCTTTTATTTCAGTTTTGCTGTTTTTGTCGATGATGGTTATTGCTATTATTATTATTATTATTATTATTATTATTATTATTATTATTATTATTATTTTTTTTTTTTTATTATCATAGTTTATGTTTTGGAAACAGGGATTTAGTGCAGATATGTATACTTTTTATTATGCTCTTTTAAAGTTCTTGTTATTCTGATTACTGTTATTATTAATATTCTTCTTCTTCTTCTTCTAATTATCATTCTTCTTTTTCTTCTTCTTGTTATTCTTATTATTCTTATGATTATTAATATTCTTCTTCTAGTTCTTTTTCTTGTTGTTGTTACTATTATTATTATTATTATTAATATTATTATTATTATTATTATTATTATTATTATTATTAATATACTTATTATTTTACTAATTCTTCTTCTTCTTATTATTATTGTCATTGTTGCTGTTGTTGCTGGTAGTGGCTGAGGTGGTGTTGCTGACGTTGTCACCTTGTTGATATTCTTGTAAATGTTGTTGTTCTTGCTACAGTTTTTGTAAAGAAGAAAATGGCAAATGACCAAGTAGTTATAAGATATTCTGAGTGAGGGATTAGAAACTATTTACTTCTTTGCTTGTAAAACAAATGTCCAGACAAAAGAATAACAAACAAAATCAACAGATCATTTAGCAATTTATTTCCATGGTAACAAACGACAATTAGAGTAAGAAAACACTTTAAAAAATAATCAGCATACTGATTGTGTAGACAACATACAAAAACTAGCAAACTTTCATAAACTGTAATAATAATAATAATAATAATAATAATAATAATAATAATAATAATAATAATAATAATAATAATAATAATAATAATAATAACAATAACAATAATAATAATGGTAACAATAACAATAATAATAATAATAATAATAATAATAATAATAATAATAATAATAATAATAATAATAATAATAATAAAAATAATAATAATAATTTTGTGCTTAATTTAAATGCAAAAATCCACACAAATCCAGACAAATCAAAATAAGGACAAAACAATAAATAATAAAATAGGGATGAAATATTTTTTTATTTAAAAGAATATATCTTATTATTATCATTTATCAGTAAAATACGCTAATAATAATAATAATAATAATAATAATAATAATAATAATAATAATAATAATAATAATAATAATAATAATAATAATAATAATGATAATGATAATAACACTAATAGTGAGCATGTAAATAACTAAGTAAGTAAATAAATAAATAACTAATAGCTATTTTCTCATGTAATTATAAGTAAAATGGTAAATAAAACATGAAACATAGATAAATATACAAAAATACTACGATTTGAATTACGTTTTTGACTCTACTCTGTTTCTACAGCCATATAAACTGGGATAAATCAATAACAAATAAAATATATTCTGATAATATATTATATATATATATATATATAAAAAACCATATAAGCAAATTTAGATAAAACATTTAAAACACAACAATGAAGGTTTACCCATGAATTTACAGGCAATAAATGATTTTGGTTGGACCCATTATATTCTGACAAGGACCAATCGTATAAAACGTTACAACACATTCACCAAGAAAAAAAAAGTCTAGAGCGCCAATGAAATTGATGGTAACAACAAACGTATGCTCATCCAGAAGGCGGTTTCCCAAACAGGAAGTTACCTCTGGCATTCCGGTCGTTAGACACAAAATATTCCTTCCAAAGCGTTTTGAAATCTTCTTTTGAAATCTTTCCGTTAGTGCCCTAAAAGAAATCGTCATTAGTCATTGAGTAGTAGTACAAAAATAACAACAACAACAACAATATTAACCAGTGTAGTAATAATAATAATAATGACAATAATAATAATAATAATAATAATAATAATAATAATAATAATAATAATAATAATATAATAGTAATAATAATAATAATAACAAAAACAAAATAATAATAAAAGCAACAAGAAAAAAAAAAGCAGCAATAACACCAATAATAATAATAATAATAATAATAATAATAATAATAATAATAATAATAAAAACGATATGGTACTAATAACAATAACAAAATAAAATAAAAAAATAAATAAAATATACGACATTTGTATACACTTCTACAAAGTGCATGAACTCTAATAAGAATTTAAAACTGCTAGACGTTTAGCTAGGCAAATATCACAACCAGTATTTCAGTTTTACAACACGTTTTATGACCACCAAAGATCTCGAAGGATGACTAAGATCAGAAATTAAATTTGAAAGTTAACTTAATATTTATCTTCTTCTTGTTTCTTTTTCTTCTTCTTCTTCATTTATTTATTTATTCATCTGAAGTCGGCTTATCGCCACAATTTGCAACAAACAACGGAAATGAAAAACAATATCTCTTTGACTGTAATTACCCTTAGGACAACGTTGTGTTATTTTCTTAACGAAAATTTAAAACATAATTTGAGTTCACCACTTAGAACGAAAAGATATTAAAACCTGGTGCTGAAGTAACGAAACAGTGACTCGTCATCGACATTCTGTCTGTCGATGGAGACAGTGTGAGTGCTCACCAGCGAAGTCGATAATGGTGTAGACGAAGTTTAACGATTATGTGAGAATAACCGATCTCTGTCGATTTTAGTGTATCAGATTTCAATGAAAGGGAGACTCATTTATAAATGAACCTACTTTCTTTCAGAAGCTTGTTTTAGCTGGAATTTGTATTTGGAACATAATATTTCATTTTCTAGATTCATTATATTTTTTATCGCAACGTACCCCCCCTCTCTCTCTCTCTCTCTCTCTCTCTCTCTCTCTCTCTCTCTCTCTCTCTCTCTCTCTCTCTCTCTCTCTCTCTCTCTCTCTCTCTCTCTCTCTCTCTCTCTCTCTCTCTCTCTCTCTCTCTCTCATTAAATAAATGCTTTTGACGGTGATATTTCAGTGTTGTTTAAAATGACGATACTATTTATACCTCTTTTATGTTTTATAACCTCATCACATATACCAGAACAAAATAAAATGATGTTTGAACGTAAGCGTATAATTTCATGAAAATACGAATAAGCTAATAGGTTCAAATGAGCTAAACATCATAAGATTCTTTATTCTTTAAATGAGGTCATACAATTATTTTATCTTTATAAGGCATATTTAGATTATCTCATCTTTAAATAACGTCATTTTCTATTCAAATAATGTCATTAGATTATGTAATCACGAAATGACGTCATTAGATTATTTAATCTGTTTCAATGACGTCATTAGATTAGTTCATCTCTAAATGACGTCGTTATATTTTCTAATCATTAAACAACGTCAGTGGAGATCTTGTCGTTAAATGACGTCATTAGAGAATCTTATCCTTATATGAGTTCATAAGAAAGCTGATCATTTGATGACATCATCGACACTTGATACATACCTGTGCAAGACGGTCAAAGGTGGATTCGCACGTTTTCTTATCAATTCCAAAAGACGTGTACAGTGTAGTGTATTCAGCTTTGTCTATAAAACCATCTCCTGTAATTTATAATAATAATAATAAGAAGAAGAAGAAGAAGAAGAAGAATAAGAATGATGATGATGATGATGATAATGATAACGATCATGATAATAACGTAGTAGTAGTAGTAGAAGTAGTATAATAATAATAATAATAATGATAATAATAATAACAACAATGATATTAATAATAATAATAATAATAATAAGAAGAAGAAGAAGAAGAAGAAGAGGAAGAAGAAGAAATACTAAAACATAAGAGAAGATAAATAATCTGAGGACAGACAGACGGACAAATGGACAGAACCTGAGGTGTCGTTCACTGTAAACATAAACTCCATGTAATTCTTCTGCCACTCAGGAAATCCTTTATCGCCGTCAGCGCTGAGGTCACCCACACACGACGACCACATCTTTAACCACTCTTCCTTAGTCACCTTGTTATCCTGATCAGACAAAACAAAATGTTATTATTAGTTTTCTACGTAGGTATCTGTGTCTGAATGTTTGTGTATGTGTAAGAATTACGTATACGTTTATGTATGTATGTAGCGATGCGTATGTATATGTGTGTGTGTGTGTGTGTTTATTTGTATTCACTTATGTCTTCGTTACCTCGTCGTAGTCGGCGAATCCGCGTAGACCGTCCCAGATGGTTGACATCGTGGACTTCGCCTCTGAGTATTTGTCACTGTCCTTCGACCATTTGTGAATACTACAGAATTTCTGTTAAACAGGAAAACAAAATAGTAACATATTGATACACAAGAACATAAGAAACATGTACAAAATATAATATACAGCAATATACTATTCTGTTTTATAATACACACTATTATACCATATGTGTTATTCTACAATATAATGAAATATAATGTAATGTAATATTATATACTATATATAATACGGTACAGTGCATAACACATAACACTGTATTACACTGGCATAATATAATGTAATATAATATAATATAATATATTGCAATGCAATCTAATGTAGTAGTTGTAGTAATATTAGTAGTGACAGTAATAAAAATAACAGAAATAATAAAATAATTTTTTGTGCGACTCTGTTAGCAGTTTATTCTTTTTCGTTTTCTGTCTCTATTTCAGGCATATTATTGCTAATACCACCGTGAGATTGGTTTTGAAATGTGTGTTCTGTCTGTCTGTGCATGATGGTACGTATATCTGTCTGTATTTACACATCGTGATGGAACAGAGGAGAAACTTGACTTTGGCAAAGGGAGTAATTTACTCACGTTTATTGCCTCCTCGAAATCTCGCAGCTCAATCACTCCGTCCTTGTTTGTGTCTGAAAATAGAAAACGGACCAATCAAATTACGCATTGTACGGCGATGGGGGACAAGTTGGCCAATCAAATTAAACCGTGTTTCACCAGGGGGGACATTCCGACCAATTAAATTAATACTGGGTGACCATGACGACAAGCTGACCAATCGTGTTAATCAAAGCAGGTCGTCGTAGAATGATACTTGTTATTTGTATGTTTAAAAAGTGTTTTACGTTTCTCTTCTTTCTTTCATTTCTTTTCCTTTTCTTTTCTTTTTTTATACGTCAGTTAAAAATAATACATAAACACAGTTTCTCTGAAAATGATATAAAAATAAATTTAGTTCAGTGCCTGTCAACACAATGAAATAAAATTTGTAACAAACTAACTGAGCTAAGGTGATTACGTGAACGAAAAACGTTTAATAATATACTTCAATATGCAATATTACGTCACAATCGAAGTAATGTTCTTCAGTAAACACCATTACGTCACAGTCCAAGATAATCTATTAGTAATAAACTTCAGTAAACATCATCATGTCGCAGTCGAAATGAAACATTTAGTAATACGCTTGGGTAATTATCATCACGTCACTGTGAAAGGTCACGTCATACTAATCTTCCAGTAAGGTGTTTTAAAATACATCATGTCGTTGTAAATGTTCTAGTAGAAGAAGAAATGGTTTCTTGAACTTCTAATCTGAGTTGCTACATAT
>CM022677.1:25213120-25243120 GCA_012295275.1 Chrysomallon squamiferum
TACACAGCGAGGTTTTTGTGTATTCGCACGAAATAAGATAATATAGTTGTGTTGTATAATTATCAAATACAAATAATATTATATATATATAACGTAAATAAATGCTACGAACTTTACTAGCGTACATACGTAGATACGTACGCACAGAGTTATATTATATACATGCATTAATAATAATATATATATATATATATATACATACATACATACATAACAATAATATATATACACACACAAATATATACATACACACAACACATACACACACACATATATATATATATAAAATGGCAGTATAGTAGTGTGTATGTATATATTTGTGTATATATATGTACACATACACACACACTCACACATACATACATACATACATAATAATAATATATATACACACAGAAATATGTACATACACACAACACATACGCACACACATTCCCACACACACACACACACATATATATATATATGAATATAATGGCAGTATAGTAGTAATATGCATGAATACAGACATACATACATACATACACACATATATATATATAGATATATATTTATAATAAGTGTATATATATGTATGTATGTATAATGTATATTCCATGCGAGATGCTGAATTATTCTGACCCTCAGGAATTGTTTTAATGTTACGATTTCTCGGCCCGCATCTCTAATTGGTCTCTCGGCGACTAATTTGGAAATGGAAAATATTGACTGTCCACTAATTAAAAGACAATCATATAGCAACATTAAAAGCTGCTAATAGCAGTTGATGTAGCTGCTGTAGTAGTATCTGTGGCAGCAGCATATAATAATAATAATAATAATAATAATAATAATAATAATAATAATAATAATAATAATGATGATGATGATGATGATGATGATAATAATAAAAATAATAATAAAAAATATTATTTGTAGTAGCAGTGTAGTAGTAGTGGTAGTAGTAGCAGTGGTAGTTGCAGCTGTAGCAGCATAGTAGTAGCAGTAGTAGTAGAGTCATAGCAATACTACTAATTGTATTAACAGTAGCAGAAATAACAATACTAATGATTGTAATTGCAGGGTAGTAGGAGCAGTAATAGAAATAGCATAGCAATATTAATGTTAATGATAGTAAAAATATAGATGCAATAGCAGTAGCAAAACGGTAGAATGATAGTAATGATACTAATAGTAATAGTCATGGATGGAGTATCGGGAGAAATAGTATCGGTATTAATAATAACAGTAGAGAAACATTAATGACTATTAATGACAGCGGTAGTTGTTGTAGCAGTAGTTGTTGTAGCAGTAGTATTAGAGTAGTAACAATAAGAGAAGAGTAGCAGTAGTAGTAGAACGACTAGAGATACTACTAGTAGTTGTAATAGCAATAGGAATAGAAATAGCAGTAATAACAGTACAATTGCACTAGTAAAAATTCTAGTATCAGTACTAGTAGTTGTAGTACATCTACATGTAGAGATAGTAACAATAGTAGTAGAATTGTAGTAGAAGCAATAATACAACAACACTTACTGATATTAGAGTAGCAGTAGTAATAGTAGTAGTATAAGTAGTGATGTAGAATTAGTTGCACTAGCACTAGTAGCAGTAATAATTCAACTAATATTCGATGCCGTGTCAGCAGTAGTAGAAGTAGTAATAACAGCAGTAGTAGTATTAGACTTAGAACTACTAGTAGTAATAAAACAAGTAGCATTAAGTGTTGTATTAGCACTAGAAGTAATGCTAATTGTAGTGATCGTGCTAGCAGTTGCAGTATCAGTAGTATTAGAAGTAGTAATAATAAAAGCAGTATAGTAATAGTAATTGCAGTATAGTGGCAGTAACTGCAGTATAGTGGCAGTAACTGCAGTATAGTAGTAGTAATGACTGTACAGTAGTAGTAATAGCTGTACAGTAGTAGTAATGACTGTAAAGTAGTAGTAATGACTGTAAAGTAGTAGTAATAGCTGTATAGTAGTAGTAATAGCTGTATAGTAGTAGTAATGACTGTAAAGTAGTAGTAATAGCTGTATAGTAGTAGTAATGACTGTAAAGTAGTAGTAATGACTGTAAAGTAGTAGTAATAGCTGTATAGTAGTAGTAATAGCTGTAAAGTAGTAGTAATAGCTGTATAGTAGTAGTAATGACTGTAAAGTAGTAGTAATAGCTGTATAGTAGTAGTAATGGCTGCATTGTAGTAGTAATGGCTGCATAGTAGTAGTAATGGCTGCATAGTAGTAGTAATGGCTGCATAGTAGTAGTAAGGCTGTATAGTAGTAGTAATGGCTGCATAGTAGTAGTAGTGGCTGTATAGTAGTAGTAATGGCTGCATAGTAGTAGTATTGGCAGCAGCAGTTTTGTTTGTGGTCGTGCTGGTGTTGAATATTTCAGCGGTCAGTGATCTGATTGCCGGGAACGTTTATACAATTAAATGAAGATGTCCCGCATTCTGTGAAATACAATTAGACTCCGTACAGCGCGGTAACGAAATCAACGTGCAATACTCCCCCAGTTGACGTGATCCACAACATATCTCTGGAATCACTCAGTCTTAGATAGACAGCGTGTATCTTTCTTCTGTTTTTTTTTCTTTCTTTTTTTTCCCGTTCATGTCTCTCTGACAGCGAGTCTTTCTGTCAGTTAGTCTTTCTGTCAGTTAGTGTTGCTGTTTGTTTTTCATTGCCATTCTGATTTTCTGTATCTTTCTTTCTTAGCTTCTTTTTTTCTTTTTTTTTTTTTCGTTATTTCTGTCATGTTTTCTTTTTTTCATTTATTCATTCTTTGTTTGTTTCTTTGTTTCGTTGTTTCGTTCTTTCTTTCTTTCGTTCGTTCTTTCTTTCTTATTTTCTTTCTTTTGTTTTCTTTTTTCTTCATTCTCTCGTTCCATGTATGTCTCTCTTTCAATCTTTCCTTTGTCACTATCTCTCTCTATTCTGAATGCATAAGTAATACAATATGGTAGAAATATTTGTTTTTTAAAGGGATATGTCTTACAATTTACGTATCAATAAAACAAAATAGTAGCAACAGCACTATTGCATTAGTAGTGGTAGTAGTAGTAGTAGTAGTAGTAGTATTAATAATAATAATAATAATAATAATAATAATAATAATAATAATAATAATAATGAACGAACGAACGAATGAATGAATGAATAAATAAATAAGATTACAATGCATGAAGTAGAAGAATTAATTGAATTAAGTAACAATATAGTTTGGGTGAATTACTCAGTGAATAAAAAAATAGTTTCTTTAGCTTCGTCAATATAAATGAATCGGTTTTTTTTCTATATGTTTATTACTCAGTAAATTAAAGTAACAGTACATTTTGTAGCTATAACTAAGTTATTAAGTAACATAATAGTTTGCGTATTATTCAGTGAATTAAACAAAATTACAGTTTGTGTTTACAACGCTTTGAATTTTAATAGAATAACTTGTAATTACAATTATTTTATTTAAATAACAGAATACCGTTTACAGAATTAAAAGAATAAAATAAATTTCTGTATAACTCAGTGGTTTAAATGACATATTTTTATTTTTTTATTTTCTTGTAATAAATGGCTTATTCTTTGAGTTATAACAACATAATTTTGTGTGTACGATTTTATGAACTGTATAATACAGCACATTGTACGAATGACTCAGTCGATTAAATAAGAGTTAATTTTTCTCATGAAATTGAATGTAATATAACTGCCTTATTCTGTTTGATATGGCAGTGTAAAACTCGTTTCAGAATAATTGATTTTTCAGTGATCTTTCTCGTGCGTCTGTACTGAAAACATATTAAGAATTATTTTCTACAGTTTATATGCTAATTTGACAATAAATAGCCGAACTACAATAAACCTGCTTAAAATTACCCTTTAACGTTGAGAAATTTATCGTTTTCTTTCAACTGCGTTTAAATTATTCAATACCAGAGGTTTTATTATTTTCGTTTTCCTTTGATATATATATTGTTTTAGTCTCTCTCTCTCTCTCTCTCTCTCTCTCTCTCTCTCTCTCTCTCTCTCTCTCTCTCTCTCTCTCTCTCTCTCTCTCTCTCTCTCTCTCGCCTTTTCGTACATTCATGCTATATATATATATATATATATATTATATTATTGTTATTTAATTCTTGATTTTTAAACATACTAAAATGACATAAGACAATCATTTTTGAAAATCGATAAATGAATTATCTAAATAAGTTGCTAAGTAATAAGTCAGAGAGCAAAACAGCAGAAAGGCGAACAAGCAGCTAAGTAAGTAATAACGAAATAATAAGTAATAGCGAAGTAGGTAAGTAAGTATGTAAGGAGGTGAGTAAGTAAGTAAGTAAGTAAGTAAGTAAGTGAATGAATGAACAAACGAAGGAAGGAACGAAACAAATTACAGTTATAAATGAATAAATACAAACTCTTTTCTGATCAGTAATATATGAAACAGAAAAAAAAAAAAAAAAAAATAGACAAACACTAGTTATCGATGATTTTCAATTTAAGATGACCTGGTTTTCTCCTTCGTATAAGAACTTTAAATGAAAAAAGCTCGTACATCAGCTTCGTAACCATGACAACCATGTACATGGCTCTGTTAAATCTGTTCTTCAACTAGCACAGTATAGATCTTTTTTTTTTATCGTTCCTGGTTTTTGAGTAAAATAAAAAAAAAAAAAAAAAAAAAAAAAAATAGAACCACGAGAAATGTCAGGTGTTTAGAAATCTATTGTCCAACTTTATCAGCGTATTATAATTATTATTATTATAATTATAATTATATTTTTTTGTGTCGTGTTTTTGCTTTTTATTAACTTGTCTTCTAATTTTATAATCTAGAATACAGTGTCTGTATATTTATAATATTACTGGCTAAACCTTTTAAATATTATGTCTGCATCCTTTTTTCGGCACTTCATTGCTATTACACTCTGTACATTTTTGAAACTATAATGCATTATTAGTATTACTCTAATACACTGATATTCATATTTCTCTAATAAACTGATATTTTTATTTCTTTAATACAAAAATAGTTGTACTTGTCTAATACATTCATATTCGTATTTCTCTAATACACTGATATTCGTATTTCTCTAATACACTGATAGTCGTACTTCTATTCGTATTTTTGTAATACATTGATATTCGGGTTCTTCTAATATAACTGATATTCGTACTTCTCAAATACGTACATCTTATTTAAACTGTCTAATTCATGGATATTCTCTAATACATTGATATTTGTTTCTCGTTCGGGTGATGTATATATATGTGTGTGTGTGTATATATATATATATATATGCGTTCTGAGACCACGAGTGACATTTCACTGAAAATTGAAGCAGACATAAAAATATAAAAATAGCTCTCTGTGGTCAGTAATTTTATCTCAAAACAAAACCGATTTTCTTCCTTCACATTCAGTCCTTTGCCGTGTTCTATTTTGGCTTCAGTATTTTTATTTTTATTTTTTTCTAATTTTTTATTATTTTTTAAATGCCCTGTTTTCAGATCTTCACTGAGTTTACAGAATTATTACTTTGAATAAATATATAAAAGAAACAAACAAGTAAGTAAATAATATTCATCTGGAATGAACCGGATTATATGTTAGGTTCAGAAATATTCTTCGTTAAACAAAAACAAAAACATTGCTACTAATACTACTGATACCACGATCACCATCAAAACACTATTACCACTAGTATTACTCTATTATTATTATTAGTAGTAGAAGTAGTAGTAGTGATAGTAGTAGTAGTAGTAGCAGCAGTAGTAGTAGTAGTAGTTGTAGTAGTAGTAGCAGTAATAGAAGTAGTAGTAGTAGTAGCAGTAATAGTAGTAGCAGTAATAGAAGTAGTAGTAGTAGTAGTAATAGAAGTAGTAGTAGTAGCAGTAGTAGTAGTAGTTGTAGTAGTAGTAATAGAAGTAGTAGTAGTAGTAGTAATAGAAGTAGTAGTAGTAGTAGTAATAGAAGTAGTAGTAGTAGCAGTAATAGAAGTAGTAGTAGTAGTAGTAATAGAAGTAGTAGCAGTAGTAGTAGTAGTTGTAGTAGTAATAGTAGTAGCAGTAATAGAAGTAGTAGTAGTAGCAGCAGTAATAGTAGTAGTAGTAGTAGCAGTAATAGAAGTAGTAGTAGTAGCAGTAGCAGTAGTAGTAGTAGTAGTTGTTGTTGTAGCAGTAACAGAAGTAGTAGTTGTTGTAGCAGTAACAGAAGTAGTAGTAGTAGTAGCAGTAATACAAGTAGTAGTAGTAGTAGCAGTAGCTGTAGTAGTTGTAGTAGTAGTATATAATGTAAAAAAAATTAAAACGTTTAGTGTCTACGTGACTGTTAGTCATCATAAACCAGTCTACCGCATCACACTGTTCTGAACACACAGAGACACACACAATAACAGTTTACTAGCGTGCATCTGTTACCATGATCATACCAATTGAACTCCAAGCTTTTTCTGCCACTAATGCTAATGAAAAAGAGGTTTTTGAGCACAGAATTCAACTGTTAATAAATCATCGCTTGAAATTGCTCGTGCATTGAATTTTTGTTTTTATATTTATTTTTTATATTTTTTTTTAATCCAGTAATTTTCTAATCAGGTTTTTGCATGTAAGTAATCGATGCAGGCTTGTTGCAAGAGCTGTAGTTTCAGATGCAGTATACCATACGCCGTGATTTCGATTTTCTTTATAAATTATTAAATCTGAATTTGAAATAAACCAAACAGAGAGAAAAAAAAGATTCACATCAGATACACGATATTTTATTACTATTATTATTAATATTATTATTATTATTATTACTATTATTATTACTATTATTATTAATATTATTACTATTATTATTACTATTATTATTATTATTATTATTATTATTATTATTATTATTATTATTATTATTATTATCGTTATTATTATTAGTGTTGTTGTTGTTCTTGTTGTTGTTACTATATTTAACATTATAAACCGTATTTAATATTTCGCTCGATCTATTTCTACTTTTATTCTGTATGTTGAAAAACAGTTACGTATTTGGACAATTTAAATAACATTTACGTATTTGACTAAATTAAGTGACAGATACGTATTTGACTAAATTAAGTGACAGATACGTATTTGACTAAAGCAAGTGACAGATACGTATTTGACTAAAGTAAGTGACAGATACGTATTTGAACAATTTAAATAACATTTATGTCTTTTATCCATCTTCGATTATATTTACGTACTAGATTAAATTGATACACATGTATGTATTTCAGTAAGTTAAATCATACACATATATGCATTTGAATAATTTAGAAAATCATTTATCCATCTGAGTATCTTAACTCGCATTAAATACTAAAGGTAATTTAAATCACATTTACGTATTTGTGTAATTTGAATCACATTTACGTATTTGTGTAATCTGAATCACATATACGTATTTGTGTAATTTGAATCACATATACGTATTTGAGTCACAGTTACGTATATAACGTTTATGTGCCAAAACTGATACGTACGTCAGTAATTTACTGTTATGTGCCTGAGTATTTTAACACAGTAATACAATGTTGTTGTTTTTTTTTTTTTTTTATTATTATTATTTTTTTTAATAAACACATACTTCAGCATTCAAAATAAGTTATAATCATTTATTTTATCTCAAATACGATACGTATTTCAATATTCTAAATCAAAATGGACGGATAGTCACGTGTACAGCCGGCCAACAGGGAATTATATCTTTATTAATACCGCTTCACTTTGGAATAGTTATTTCACAAATAGGATTATTTGAACAGGTCATATTTTTCACTTAACTAAATATTTAATATTGTTTCACGCCAGACAAAATACTGGTTTTAATGCTGAAAAGTAACTTATTAATCTAGCAGTATCATATCATATATTTTATTTTGGTTTTAGTTAATGTATATACATGCAGAGAGAGAGAGAGAGAGAGAGAGAGAGAGAGAGAGAGAGAGAGAGAGAGAGAGAGAGAGAGAGAGAGAGAGAGAGAGAGAGAGAGAGAGAGAGAGAGTTAATACATTAAGTGACTGTATTTTATTATTTTTCTGTTACCTATTCTTACTCTTTTTTTTCTTTTATTATATTTTGTTTTCTTTTTTTTCTTTTTTCTCTTAATCTCGATTTTAATTCAAAACTGCCTACGGACTTGGCGTTAATTATAGAGTGACCTATCTGCTCAGTGCATTTTCACAAAGCAACATTTGCTGTAATTTTTCCTTCGTTTCCAGTGATTTAGTAGCATATTCATGAAAACGTGTTAACAATGGATGCGTATAAACAAAAACGTATTAACCATTTTGTTGTGCAAACAGAAATGCGTTAACAGTTCTTCTAGTTTAAACAGACGTACATAATAACTATTTATGATGTAAATACGTGCTGAAACATACATATATATATATTTACTGTATAATGCGTTTTAGTGTGCGTATATGTATGTATGTATGTATGTATGTGTATGTATGTATGCACGTACGTACGTATGTATGTATGTTTGTATGTGTATGTATGTATGCACGTACGTACGTACGTATGTATGTATGTATGTATGTGTATGTATGTATGTATGTATGTATGTGTATGTATGTATGTATGTATGTGTATGTATGTATGTATGTACGTACGTACGTACGTATGTTTAAGTATATGTATATAATTATGAAAACAGCCAAACTACAAGATAAAAGAACAGATGACACTGAGAAATGGAAAAAAAATTATGTTCTTTTTCTGCTGGACGTATCTATTTATAAAAGATAATCGTGCTAGAAATTATCATTATCATTATTATTATTATTATTATATTTCTTCAGGGTTTTTTTGTTTTGGTTGTTGTTGAAAACGTTCATTAATCTACATACCAGGCGCAGAATTATACAGTATAATGCGTCGTCAGATTCGTTAAAAAAGTCGAAACGAAATTAAACGAAAAGTGGAGTTGAGAAGAAATCACACCCATGAGAAGGTGGTATTGATTTCTGAGAAAGTAAATTTCTTTCTTTTTCTTTTCTTTTTTAAAAAAAAAAAAAAAAAAAAAAAAAAACACTTCTTAATACTGCATTGGTAACACTCGTAAAGGGGAGGGTCTGTTACGAAAGCGATGGAAAAATTAAGAAATTAATGAAGCTTCCTTAACATTTTTTTTTAATACAAATGTTATAGCAGTGGTTAAATATATGTAAAAAAAAGGATAGCTGATCGTCTGTTTCGGAACAAAGCTATTGAAGAAGATAACAGCAGTTACACTGACTTCATTGCTGTTTACTACTGGTCTCAATAACAGTTCAACATTCAGTGCTTCGACTATTCGAGAGTATTCCATTCCTAAATACGAAATTCAGCTGATGGTACGTCGGTACAGCTGAAGTAACCGCAACTGAAATTTGTTACGTATTTTTTTTTTTTTTTTTTTTTTTTCGCTGTGAATATGAGTGGAATGGAGAGCTACATTATATTGATCTGTGGTTTTCTGATAACAAAGAAATTAGAGAAACATAAGAGTTCCATTTAAGGAATTTATGAAAAAACAAAAACTAAACTAAAATTATGCTGGAAACATTTCAAGTGGGAAGAAATAATTCAGAATAAACCAGATGGGACTGGACTGTGAGGTTTTTTTATGGTTTGGAAGTTAGAGAAATCTATCATATCTTTACTTATTTATTCCTTTGCTACAGTATTCATACATATACATGCGTGTCATATTCATGAACATAGGCATATCATTACATATACACAACAAGCAAACGTGTGCATACGTACACCATCTTGAAGAGAGAGAGAGACTGCGAGAGACAGAGACAGAGACAGAGAGAGAGAGAGAGAGAGAGAGAGAGAGAGAGAGAGAGAGAGAGAGAGAGAGAGAGAGAGAGAGATTGCGAGAGACAGAGAAAGAGAGAGAAAAACAGAGAGATAGAGAGAAACAGAGAGAGAGAGAGAGAGAGAGAGAGAGAAAGACAGACAGAGAGAGAGAGAGAGAGAGAGAGAGAGAGAGAGAGAGAGAGAGAGAGAGAGAGAGAGAGAGAGAGAGAGAGAGAGAGAGAGAGAGAGAGAGGAACACGGTTAATAAAACACTATTATTAATATATATACATATTTTCTTAGATCATGCCTTACAGATCCTGAACCAGACGGTTAAATTTGAAATGTGATGAAATATTTCCGCGACATCTTAAGAGTCCCAGAACGTTTGATCTCATTACTGGTTGATATCTTCCTGCCATTTTTGTCTGCTATCTTCAAACCACAAAGCAAAATCTTTTTAAATGACCGTCTGATATTCTCTCTCTTTTTTTTTTTTTTTTTTTTTTTTTTTTAAATTCCAAATTGGGAAAATATCGTCAAGTAACGTCAACAATTCACGAAGACAATATTGCAGCTTGGAACCGGATTATTTTGCGTGTTTTTAATAATATATATAGATGGATAGATGCTGACATCTGCTTTATAGTGGTTTTGTTAATGTCGTCGGATGTTAATGGGAAACATAGTCGCATATTACTGCAATGGCCAAGGGATATTAGCTGGATGAAGAGAGGGCTGTCGGTGGCACGGGAAACGAGGGGTAGTGGGGCGTGAAGCGGCTGATGGTGGGGTGGGGGGCGGACAGCAAGTGACGTTGTAATGGGTGACGTTTTTGGCTAATGACACAGGAAACGAGTGCAAAGGTGAGAGGGATGGGATGTCAATGGCGCCGAATGTTCGGGCGTTAATTTAAAGAGAGGCTGCTGATATGGATTAATCTCTGGTTGAAGAGATTACGGAACGTACCGAAGATAGAATTACGGAACATACCGAAGATGGAATTACGGAACATACGAATAATTTATTTACTCACCGAACATACCGTAGACAGAATTACGGAACATACGGAAGATAGAATTACGGAACGTACCGAAGACAGAATTAAGGAACATACCGAAGATAGAATTACGGAACCTACCGAAGATATAATTAAGGATCATACCGAAGATATAATTACGGAACCTACCGAAGACATAATTACGGAACGTACCGAAGACAGAACTAGGTCAAGTTCTAAGCAGCAAAGCACGTGACTTTAATCCACGCGGGCAAAAACTGGAAACATTTGTTTAACGTTCACGTCCATTCGCGAGCTGGCGCGTGCGCGCGCGCGCGCTCGGCAGGAGAAGTTGTTATCCTTTCACAAGTTCTAAATTAATAATTATCGATTTGTTTGTCCTAGCTCAACCGCTGCTCCTCGGATGTTTGCTCAAATGGAAATAAGAGAAAATGGAGAAATGTGATTTGTATAATAGGTGGGAGACAGAGAGAGAGAGAGAGAGAAACAGAAAATAGCCTCGGTTATTACAGATGATATTTCCTCGTACAGCGAACATTAGTGTCAGTTTAATGTTGCATTTAGCTAGCAGTGTAAAAACACGTCGAACAGTTAATGACATAATGATGTTGTTGATGTTGTAATGATAGATAATGATGATGGTGATGGTGATGATGGATGATGATAGATGATGATGAAGATGATGATGACGAAAATAGTAATATAATAATAATAAATATGTAAGCATATATATATATTTATATATGGATGTATGTGTGTATATATGTATGTATGTATGTATAAATGTATGTATATATGTGTGTATGTGTATATATATATATAGATGTATGTATGTATGTATTTATGTATGTATGTTTATGTGAGTCCATATGTGTGTGTATGTGTATGTTTGTGTGTACGTCTGTGAGCTCATTTTGTTATATTTTATTTTATTGAGATTAATTCATTTATCTGATGACAAGTTTCTTTCTTTCTTTATTGTTTGTTTGTTTGTTACTTACTTACTTATTTATTCATTCGTTTTTCTTTCTTTCCTTCTCTTTTCGATTTACAGTCCATTCTTAACTTTACTCTTTGTTTCATTTTATTCTGTTTTCATTTATATATATATATATATATATATATATACATATATATATATGTTTATATATTATTAATATTACATTTCTATTCATTTTCAGCCAGTGTCAACCTGCATAAACACGATGCGTTTATTTGTTCTTATATAAAAAATCTTGTTTTCGCGTCGTATTTTGAGAGCCGTTTCATGTTTTATTCAGACACAAAAAAAAACGCGTATAAAATTAATCACTAAATCATAGATCCGCGTACGGGGCGTTGTAACAGAATTCCAAGTGTAAGCTTGAAGATGAAACATAAATAAGTAAAACAGATTATTCAGCAGCGATTTCGACCAAGCGGTATATGGAAATGTGGAACGGAGATGAAACAAAAAAAAAAAAAAAAAAAAAAAAAAAAAAAAAAAAATCAGTAAAAGAAAAGAAGATGAGAAATTAATTTCGTTTAAATGTAGCTGACAGTATTGAAATTTAACACTGGGGTTAGAAATAAAAAAAGGATGATGGTAACGATGACAACGATTATAATGATGATAGCAATAATAATTGTGATGATGATGATGGTGATGGTGCTAATAAAAGCAATGGCGATGATTATTATGATAATTGTGATAATTATGATGATAACGATAATGGTTATGATGATGATGGTGATACTAAGCATTTACAATATTTGTTTTTGTTAATGTGTACATAATTAAAACTTGTAAAGCAAGATTTTAAAATAATATAATACAATAGTTAATGTTCCTATTCCTCATCATCACCTCTCTCTCTCTCTCTCTCTCTCTCTCTCTCTCTCTCTCTCTCTCTCTCTCTCTCTCTCTCTCTCTCTCTCTCTCTCTCAAACATATAAACACACACACACACACACACACACACACACACACACACACACACTCTCTCTCTCTCTATTTCATTTTCATTTTGCGTTTGTACGTTGTCTGTCTTCATATCTATATTTGTATCAGTCTTTCAGATTATTTATTTCTGGTTTGCCCAGTCTGAAGTTCTGTGTTTTGTCCTAATCTATATTTCTGTCTCGGTTGTTCCAAATGTAAGTGTGTAAGTGCATGTCTGTGCATTTGAATGTATGTGTTTGCTTAAGAATGTATTTTTGTCTGTGATATTGAATGTTTCGTCTGTCTTTTTTTTTTTTTATGCTTTTATAGGTCTGTGCGCGTAAGTTTGTGTATGTGTGCATTTGTGCATTTTGTGTGTGTGTGTTTATTTATATATGCGTATACAGATATATTCCTTTCGTGTTTGATAAGATAATATCTGGACTCTAATATATCCTCTAACTATTAAATAAATAAACAAACAAACAAACAAACAAACAAACAAATAAACAAAGAAATAATGGAACAAATAAAATAAATTAAACTAAATAAAATACGTCAATAGATAGATAAATAAATAAATGAATGAATAAAATAAAATAAAATGAAATGAAACGAAATAAAATGAAACAAAAATAAAATGAAACAAAACAATATAAAATAAACAAATAAAGCAAAATAAAACGAACCAAAAACGAATAAAAAAATAAATAAAACGAAAACAAAATAAATGGCAAACGACAAACGAGAACGGTTCTCCGATTAACGCGGTGTAATTTCCGCAGGAAGACGTCACGTGACTGCCGCATGTATTAAGTTAGCTACCACGGGCGAGAACCACTCACACCAGACATGTTTCATTTCCTGCAGAGAACGCCACCTAGCGGCAGTTCTAATTAGTGTACTGTTATATAAGAATAGCTGAGCTCGCGCTTGTTCTAATAAGGTGCGGCTCAGAACGGTTTTCAACATGGCCTTATTTAAAAGGGGTCGTGTCTTCTCGATCTTCTGCTGCCAGATGAATTATTGGCGAATTAATCCAGGAGATTAATAAAAAGTGTATTATACTGAATGTATATGCGGAGCTGCTGAATGTATATATGTTTGTAACGATTGACTGAGCATGTTTAACTGGGGAAAAACGTACGTATGGTTAGTAAATGTTTATGCAGTCAGTGCATGTAGGTGTATTATTTGTAAATTCATAATTAGTGACTGTATATACTACTACTACTACTACTACTACTACTACTACTACTACTACTACTACTAATAATAATAATAATAATAATAAAAATAAATAAATAAATAAATAAATAATCACTCATACACACACACACTTGTCTTCTGAAATAATATATGTGTTTAAATAGTGAATCTACTCGTATAATTAGTAAATATATGTGCATTATCGGTAAATATGTGTCTGCTCAGTTAATTTATCTGTAGATAGTGAATATATGTGTATAATTAGTAAATGTATGTGCATAATTAGTATGTGTAATATCAGTAAATACGTGTACCTCAATAAATTTAAGTGTGTAAATTGTGAATGTAGTATACAACTAGTGAATATATGTGTAATTATTAATACATCTGTGTAAATAGTGGATATGTGTATGTAAATAGTGAATATGCATGTGTAAATAGTGAATGTGTGCGTAAATAGTGAATGTATGTGTACTTAGTGAATATAAATGTGTAATTATTTAATCTATTTGTGAAAATACTGAAAATGTGTGCGTGTAAATAGTGAATGTATACGTGTAAATAGTGAACATGTGTGCAATTAGTGAATATGTGTCTGTAAAAAAGAAAAAAAAAAAGTGAATTTGCACGAGTAAATATTGAATCTGTGTGTGTGTGTGTGTGTGTGTAATTAGCTCGAGTTTACGCTGATGCGGACTAGACTGGTTCTAAACCAGCTTAGCCTGGGTTTTTTTTTTTTTTTTTTTGCCTCTTTGAACGATCTCACTGGACATTTCGCAAACACGCTTCGCCTGAATCCTTTCGCTGTGTAAACAGGCTGTGTCTGTTGACCCAAGCACGACAACGCTAATGCGAAACGAATACATCAAGAAGAAAATAGTTCGATAAAAAAAAAAAAAAAAAAATCGTCCATTTCTACAGCGTTTCGCACTTAACGAGCTTTTGTTCTCTCGACAACAACGACGGCGGCGACAACGTAGTAAAACGTAATGCGGGGAACGTTTGTCGAGTAGCCACTTATCCAAAATGTCTTCTTTTTTTCTTTTTTTCATCGTCGTTTCTGCTCAAGAACGAGGGAAGATAATGCAAGCCGTATGGATTTTGAGCGCGTGTGCTCGATAATAAACACAATGAGAGAAAGAAAAGATTAAAAAAAAAAAAAAAAAAAAGGAAAGAGGAAGAAATACCGATTTAATGTATCGCAATATTTACGTGTGTTCGAGCGGAACACCGGAGTAATAAAATATTTGTTTGATGTTCTTTTTTTTTTTTTCTGATTGAATTTATTTCTTTGTCCGTAATGGGTTCTACACTACTGCTTCTACTACTATTGTCGCTACTTCTGTCATTATTACTAGTGCTGCTGCTACTACTACTGCTGTTACTGCTACAACTACTTCTATTACTGCTGTTTCTGTTGCTACTACTGCTACTAATAATACTCTGACGACTATAATCGCTATTTCTATTATCATTACTACTGCTACTACTACTACTACTACTACTACTACTACTACTACTACTATTGTTTCTAGTGCTGCCGCTGATAATTCTACTACCCTTACAGCAACTACTACTACTGCTGCTGCTGCTGCTGCTGTTGCTGTTGCTACTACTACTAATAATCGTAATCGCTACTTCTCTGATTAATATTACTACTACTGTTTCCATTTCTTTTGATGCCGTTACTGCTACTACTACCTCTACTACCACTGCAACTACAGCTAGTACAATTACTTTATTATTTCTACTGTTATTACTGTGACTGCTTATCGTTGCTGTTACTATTACTTCTTTTGACAAGTTAATTGCTACAATACAGAAATTAGTTTTATTGAAATAAAAAATCGAGAGTGTACTTCAGTCAGATTGCTTCATCTAATCTTTGATAAGATCATCAGACTAGCAGAGAGAGAGAGAGAGAGAGAGAGAGAGAGAGAGAGAGAGAGAGAGAGAGAGAGAGAGAGAGAGAGAGAGAGAGAGAGAGAGAGAGAGAGAGAGAGAGAGAGAGAGAGAGAGATATCTTAGGTGTTTACAAAAGCAATAAAATAAAGTAATTACTTAGATGTGTATTTTACGTCAAATATTGATTTTTTTCAACAATTTATTATAATTAATAAATCAGTACGTTATAAAACGAGTTCAGCTCTCTCTCTCTCTCTCTCTCTCTCTCTCTCTCTCTCTCTCTCTCTCTCTCTCTCTGTCTCTCTCTCTCTCTCTCTCTCTCTCTCTCTCTCTGTGTTTCTCGTAATTCCTTACAAACGTAAAAAAAAAAAAAACAAAATAAATAAAATAATAATAAAAATAACACAAAACACCTCAGTCCTGCCACCCTTGAAAAAAAAGAAAAGAAGAAAAGAAAAAATAAATATATATATATATATAAAAAAAAAAAAAAAAAAAAAGAAAAAAAAAAAAAAAGAAAAAAGACAAAGGAAATCAGTAAGGTAATTGTAAATAAAAGGAAGATTCAGCGGAGAAAGTCCCTGGAGAGGCAACAATGAGTGACTGGCAAAAAATCCTAAATGACAGACATGCATAAACATTAAAAAAAAAAAAAAAAAAAAAAAAAAAAAAAAAAAAAAAGAAAAGAAAGTTAATTAAAGAGACAAGAAATGACATATATGTTCAGCGCGCCATATGTCAGTACATATTTAAAAAAAAAAAAAAAAAAAAAACGCAAGAGATGTGTGCTTTAAGTGAGTTGACTTTTCCCATATTTCAAGTTTTACATAATTAAAGAAGGTGACATATTAATGTGTATTGATTTTTGTCTTATGTTTTTGAAGAAGAAATTCAATACGTTTATCACTACAACTACAGCTGCAAAATGACTTTGTCGTCGACAATGGCTGCTTGCATCTCGGGTTAAATGACGTAGACGTATAAAAGTTGTGTTTTTTATTTGGTTTTTTTTTCTCATTGTTGCTGCTGTCGTCGTCGACGTTGTTATGGTGACGAACTGGGATGAGATCAAATAAATGTGTTTGCACAGCGCACTAGTAGCTGAAAAGTGTAATTAAATAACGTAGACGTATGAGAGTTCCTTGTTGACGTCGTTGTCGTAGTTGTCATGAAAAAAACAAAGCTATTTTGCGGAGAAATTGTCAAATCAGATGAGGAAAACCCAGTTTACTTAATCCGAGTTGACAGAACAGTTAATTCTTTTTTTTTTTTCATAAACTAATTGTGAATTATTTTACATAAAGTGTTGACACTCCATTCAACTATTTTATGTAATCTGAATAGAGATGCAAGTAAATTTATTTTTATCTAAAATTTCTTAACGATTTACATAAACAAGTAGAAAGGTCATTGAGCTTTGTGTAATAAGATAACTAGAGAAAAAAGTGAGCTCTGTTTACATAAACTGTCTACAAATGTCAGTAAACTATTTTTACACAATCTAAATAGACAGTCTAATAAGCTGTTTTTACTTAAAGAAAAGAAAAAGAACAAGTAAATTATCTTTACATAAACGCTCTAGACCTACCAGTAAATTATTTTCATATGAACTCTCAAGAGAGATAAATAAAATATATTAACACAAATTGTCTAGAGACATTAGTAAACTATTTTTTGCAGAATCAGATGAATAGAGCCACAAAGCTAATTATTATTATTATTATTATTATTATTTATTTATTATTATTATTTATTTATTTATTTATTTATTTATTTATTTATTTATTTATTTATTTATTTATTTATTTTATTAGTATTTATTTATTTATTATTACTATTTTTTTTTTTTTTTTTTTTTTTACGTAATCGGATGGGATTGACATTTATATCATATTTACACAATTTTTTATTTTTTACTTTTTATTTTTTATTTCTTACAGGATCTCCATAGTACCGTAATACCATTACCGAGTTCATATAAAAAAAAGAAAAAAAAAGATAAAAAAGATATTATTCTTGTCTGCTAATAATCCGATCAGACAAAACACAAAATTATATTCATGATACTCTGCAGACAGATCTTAAACTTTCTTTATCATAAATTTGCCTGGCGGACTGGAATTTGTGTTCACGGATTCAGAAGACAAATTATTCAGACAAACCAAGTAAACTAATTTTATTTAAGATCATTAAAGAGACGTGCAAACTCTTTTTACATCAATTAGAAAAAAAAATAACAAAAATATTAGTTTTATTACTTTTGTTGACATAAACTATGTAGACAGATGGGTAAATTGATTTTTACACAAACAGTTCAGACAAAATAGTAAACGGTTTTTATGTGAATTCTTTACAGATATCTGTAAGCTGTTTTTCTGTTGTTTCTTTTTTTTTATTATTATTATTTTTTTTTTTCTTTTTTTTTACATTCAACTGAGTAACAGAAAAACGTCATTACAATTTTTTTTTCTTTACATAAAGTGAGTAGACATATAGGTAAGTTATTTTTTTTTCTTACACAAACATTTCATGGAGCATGAGAAATTATTTTCATTTAAACTCATTAGAGAGATCTTTTTACATAAATTTAAGTATAAAATTAGAAAACTATTAATATTATCACTTCTTGTTTTTTTTTTTTTTTTTTTTTTTTTTTACACAAACAAAGTAGACACATCGGTAAACTACCTTTTCTTTTCTTCTTACACAAACAAATCAGACAATCACAGTAAACTGGTTTTATATAAACTCGTTACAGAGTCCTGCAAAATTTCTTTAGACACATCAGCCTAACAGATTACACAAACATATTTTTACACAAACAGTTTAGACAAAAGCAGCAAACTGCTTGTACATCAACTCATTAGACAGACACGTAAAACCCTGTTTACATAAATTTACCTAGCCGAATAGATTTTTTTATTTATTTACTTACTTACTTATTTATTTATTTATCTTTTTTTCTACATAAACTGTGTATAGAGATCGTTAAACAGTTCGGACAAAACAATAATTTTATTTTTAATGTAAACTCATCAGACAAAAACGCGTAAGATATATTTTCTACGTCTATTTGACTAACGAACTGGAAGTCTGTTGTAACTTAAACTGTCTAGACATATTTCTCACATTTTCCCCCCACCCACAACCACGACGATGTTTCCAACGTCACACGAGTTCACGGCGATAGACTGGTTGTCGTGTCTAGTTAACGACGGCTGACTGCCAGTCTATCACGAAACGCGCTAAATCAGTGACGAAGATGTATTAATTCGAACACAAAATGACCAGTCACGCGATAACACGTGCAGACAGATAGACAGACAGACAGACAGACAGACAGATGTACGCGATGTATAGTTAAACAAATAGGATTTCGCTGCTGCCAACGCAGGAATACAAATGTTATGTTTACATTTAAATAATTATATATATATATAATGTACACAACGCACACACATTATATATATATACTGCTATATACAGACAGAGAGAGAGAGGGAGACAGAGAGAGAGACAGAGAGAGAGAGAGAGAGAGAGAGAGAGAGAGAGAGAGAGAGAGAGAGAGAGAGAGAGAGAGAGAGAGAGAGAGAGAGAGAGAGAGAGAGAGAGAGAGAGAGAGAGAGAGAGACGCTTCAAAAACAAATAAAGAAAAGAAATGAAAAAAGGTTAAAAACCAGCACAACACTCACTGACAAGGAACGCTGGTAGTTTAGAGTACTTTATTATATTTACTTATAATTTAGTCTTATCTAACTTATACAATTTCTGTAGATACTGTACATTATACATCACTTTATATATCCACTCTTACATAATATAACTTCGTATGAACATATTTTAATACTGGTTACATAATTAAACATTTATGAACATTTACTGCGTGTTACACAGAGATGGTATCGAGATATACGTAATGTGTTTCTTATACCAGTGTTACGTAGGGAATTGAATTTTTACGACGGTATCGTTGTTCTATAGGGCGTGGTCCAGACAGCGCCATAAACCAGCCAGATCGATTTTTATTTTACAAGGAAAATAGAATTTAGACTCAGAGAGAGAGAGAGAGAGAGAGAGAGAGAGAGAGAGAGAGAGAGAGAGAGAGAGAGAGAGAGAGAGAGAGAGAGAGAGAGAGCTTTCAAATAATCTAATGTTAATGTAGTATTAATTTAAAAAGTAAAATGGTGTTTTCGTTTGAGACGCAAATATCTTCAAATATTAAATTATTATTATTAGCATTATCGTAACATCCTCGTCATCATAATCATAATTATCATCATTATTAAATTGGGAAACGATAGGTTTTAAAGTCAGTTAAAACGTAAAATGCATTCGCTGCATTATATTGTAAAATAATAACCTTTTGACAAAAAAAAAAAAAAAATGAAAAATGAAAAGAAAAGAAAAGACAAAAGAAGAAATAAAAAGAAAGAAATAGCAATTAGAAAGAAAAAAGAAAGAAAAAAAACGAATTAAAAATTTTCAGAATAAATCAGAAATAAAAATTAAAAAAAAAAAAAAAGAAAAAGAAAAACAAAAAATTGAAGATATGCAATTATAAAAAAAAAAAAAAAGTTAAAGCTTGCGACATAATAACACAACTGCGGCCTCAACAGCTCCGTGGTGAAAATGCTGCAGTCGCTAATGATGACAATGATTCAAATAATAACAACAACAACAATAATGAAATAAAATAACGAAAAAAAAAAAAAAAAAGAAGAAAGAAATATAATGATAATGATGATTCCAACAATAACATCAACAACAAGCGCAAAATACGCAACAAAAACCAGTAACAAGAAGGAAACATTTCAGTAACTTACCGTACAGCGTATTAAAGACATCTAGAATTTTCTTCTTCTGAAAATCTGTGAGTTCAGACATTTTCCTTTGCTAAAACTGACGTCTTCCTGGACACGAACGCTATCGCAACAGTAACACCGTCGACGGCTTTACAGTCTGAACTCGACTCAGGCTGCACCGCTGTGATATCAAAAAAAAAAAAAAAAAAAGAAGAAGAAAATATATTTGTAAACCCAGAGATCGATATTTTTAGATGTGTCACGTGACTCGTCGACAGCGACTCGCTGTGAGTCTGTTTTCAGCGTTCGATCTGAGGCGGAAACATTATTATTTCATGTATGATGCATATATATGTATATATATATCAGTTTTCTTTTGTGTGTCACTCGTATATCATTTTTAATTACGTGGAACAGATTGTTATGTCGTTAATGTGCTTTGATGAAAGGAAAGGTTTAAAAAAAAAAAAAAAAAAAAAAAAAAAAAAAAAAAAAAAAAAAGAATATTAAAATAAAAATAAAAAATCCGGATTAATAAATAAATAAATCAAGGTATAATGCCATTACATTTTTTAATTTATTTTATTTTATTATATATGACTGAAATTTTAGCAGTTACATACATACACACACACACACATACACACACACATGCACACACACACACACACACACACACACACATAGACAAACATTTATTTACTGTATTTCTTAATTATGTTTCTTCATTAAATTTTCAACAGAGAAGAGGAAGAGAAGCAAGATGAAGAGCGAGATGATGATGATGATGATGATGATGATGATGATGACGAAGAAGAAAAAAAGGACAAAACAAATCTTAAAATTTTCTTTTTCATATCGGGTATTACACGAGGATAATAATTCGTTGTCAAGCAACGACTCTTCCCCCTGCCCTCCCCCCTTCTTAAGAGCCTCATGTTTTGAAGAAATAAATATCTTCTTTGATGTGATAAATAGGTTGCTAACATTGTAACCCCCCATAGGTATGTCTCTCCCCCTGTCTCTGTCCAATTTCGAACGAGTTTTATGTCTTGAAGAAAAAAAAAAAGAAAAGAAAAAAGAAAAAAAGAAATCTTTTATGTTGTAATAACATACGAATATTGAGAAACCATCGTCTGTGAAGATTTATTTTAATTTTTATACATTTTTAATTTTTTTGTTTTTTAATTTTATTGACCCATCAACAACGACAGTACTGTCATCAGCATCAAAACCAAGA
Source organism: Chrysomallon squamiferum (assembly GCA_012295275.1). NCBI lineage: Eukaryota > Metazoa > Mollusca > Gastropoda > Neomphalida > Peltospiridae > Chrysomallon > Chrysomallon squamiferum. The sequence goes on from CM022677.1 coordinate 25,235,016, forward strand.
AAGAAAAGAAAAGAAAAGAAAAACAACAACAAAAAAAAACCAGACGTCATTAGTGTCAAAGCCGTTGTTGTTTGTTGGTCACAACGTCTTTAAAGAAAAAGCAATTTTATTTTATTTTATTTATTTATTTTTTTAACGTAAAAAGAAGCAACAACATTATTGTGGCAACTGTTATATAATACAACGAAACAGAACTGCCTCGGATGATATACTATGATGATGATGACGACTGTGATGATAATGACGAATGTGACGATGATGACTGTGATACATTAAATATTGTATTTTCTTTGATGACACGGTGACAATAACGATGATAATAATATCATTATTATTATTATTATTATTATTATTATTATTATTATTATTATTATTATTATTTTATTATTATTATTATGTTATTATCAATAATTATAATTTGGCCCTTTCAACGAATACACACACACACACACACACACACACAGACAAACACACATATATATAGACATGTATATATGTATATATATATTTATAGATGAGAGAGAGAGAGAGAGAGAGAGAGAGAGAGAGAGAGAGAGAGAGAGAGAGAGAGAGAGAGACACACACACACACACACACACACACACACACACACACACACACGTTTGGAAAACAGCACTGAATAAAATATTTGAAAAGAACGGAAGAGACAACTGGTGCTGCAGTGTAATTTTCTCTCAGTCGAATCCTGTGTTAGAATACAAATCTGTATTTCATTAGCATTAATCACACACAAACTCAGAGTACATTTACTTTAAGGTTGGTAACAGATGCACACCGAGGTCAACGTGACTTCAGAACAAAGGGATTTTTGTCTTCCGTCATACGAATCGCACGTGCTATATTTTATTCTATGATACTAGAAATCACGTGGTCAAACAAAAAGAAGAATAGAAAAAAAAAAAAAAAAAATGTTTTGTTTAATCAAGAATAATTTCAATCCTAATACACTGAAATGACTCAAATTTTCTCAAGCTGATTGAACTTCTTTTCGCAAAGCGTGTTCTTATTTTTTGCTTTTAATTCTAATTTTTTTTTTTTTTTTTCATATTTATTATTATTATTTTTTTTTTTTTTCTGTATAAAAATTATTTTGTATAGAAAAGTAATTAGGAGGAGTTATATATATGATATATATAAAATCGAATCGAAAATAGAATAAAGTAATGGATAATACATGCGTTTCCATATAGGTATTTCTCTCTCTCTCTCTCTCTCTCTCTCTCTCTCTCTCTCTCTCTCTCTCTCTCTCTCTCTCTCTCTCTCTCTCTCTCTCTCTCTCTCTCTCTCTGTCTGTCTGTCTTTCATTCTCTCTCTCTCTCTCTCTCTCTCTCTCTCTCTCTCTCTATATATATATATATATATATATATATATATATAGAAGCGTATGTATTTATACACGTTCCATCCATATATGTATATAAGCAAGTACACAAGTACGTGTAAGTGTATGTGTGTCTTTCAGCGTAATTCCATTTATCTATATATCTAACTCTCTCTCTCTCTCTCTCTCTCTCTCTCTCTCTCTCTCTCTCTCTCTCTCTCTCTCTCTCTCTCTCTCTCTCTCTCTCTCTCTCTCTCTCTTTCTTTCCATATATATATATATATATCTGTGTGTGTGTGTGTGGATTGCTTTTCTTTAATGACACCCTGTTCAACAACTGACAATGTTTTTGACACTAATGAAGTCTGATTTTTTTCTTCGTTTCAATACTATTGACAGCGCTGTCGTTGTTGTTAGGTGAAAAAAATTAAAAAAGAGATAAAAAAATGTCCACAGACAATATGTAAATATGTATGTATGTATGTATGTATGTATGTATGTATGTATCACAGAAGAAGACTAACAAAAAAAAATATCGAACAAAAAGCAAAAAAACAACAACAAGAAACAACAACAATTATTTTTATTTATTTATTTAGTTTTAATCAGTTAATAATAATTTTGTAACAAACTGATTACGTCTCTAATATAGATTTTATTGTTCAGTATTTAGTTGTGTATTATAACCATCCCTTTAATTCTTACCAGTGATCGTAATGGACACACGTAATTTCGCATATAACAAATGAATACATAGAGCTTAACACAGGAAAATATAGGATAATATAACTTAGTATAGTATAGTATAGTATAGTATTGTATAGTATATTATGGCATGGTATGGTATGGTATGGTATGGTATGGTATGGTATGGTATGGTATGGTATAGTATAGTATAGTATAGTATAGTATGGTATGGTATGGTATGGTATGGTATAGTATAGTATAGTATAGTATAGTATAGTATAGTATAGTATAGTATAGTATAGTATAGTATAGTATAGTATAGTATAGTATAGTATAGTATAGTATAGTATGGTATAGTATGGTATAGTATAGTATTGCATGGTATATTATGGTGTTGTATAATATTGTAAGTATAGAATAGTTTAGAATAAAATATAGTCTAATTTACGTGTGTCTTTGTGTGTGATGAACATATGGTCTGTGTGTGTGTGTGTGTGTGTGTGTGTGTGTGCATGCTTGCGTATGTGTCTTGCGTATGTCTGGGTGCGTGTGTTGATGTGCGTGTGTGTATAATACAGCATTATATAAAATAATAATACATTTGACCAAATACATATAAATTATATATACTCGTATGTATTGTATTACGTATAAATATTGTTTGTTGTTTTTAATGTTTTAATTGATTGTTGTATTCAGTTACGAATAGGAAGGTCATTTGCTGTAGACATTGATTATAAGATCTAATTTCAGGCCACAAAGTTTTAACATTGTCAAGTTATTACTTAAACTATCGATGCAGATAATAGTACCATGGGCAACATTAGCAAATACATATATCGATAAGATGCAGTAATAATAATAATAATAATAATAATAATAATAATAATAATAATAATAATAATAATAATAATAATATTATTATTATTATTATTATTATTATTATTATTAATAATAGTAGAAGCAGAAGCGGTAGTAATAAAAATAATAGTAATGATGATGATGATAATGATGATGATGATAATGATGTTGATGATAATGATGTTGATGATGTTTATGATGACGCCGATGCAGGTAATAATAACGATGACGATAACCACAACACGAAAACCACCATTGCCATCGTACTGATGATGATGACGTTACTACTACTACTAACAATAACAATAATCATCATCATCATCATCATCGAATGATGCTGCTGATGATGATGATAATGAAGATGACGGCAATAATGATAATATAAGCACACACATATACAGACTATAAAAAAAAACGCACACGTAGATATACGAATATTTTGTTTTTCACTGCTCAATGCTTTCTTTTCTTTAATTTTCATTTTGTAGCCGACTGAGAGTTTCAATCAGCGTGTTTCTCTTCTAGTGTTATTTTCACAAGCCGACGTGTCTGTTCGTCTGTCCTGGTTGTAATTACGTCATCACTGACATATTTAGCGTGCAATTCGCACGTGATTACTAACTCATTAATCGATGACGTAATATACAGATGACGTAACAGTTACAGGGTAAAAATTAGACTGTACTTTTAAAAATTATTATTGTTATTATTATTATTATTTTTTTTTTTTTTTGCAGTGTCTGCTGTTGTTGTTGTTGATGATGCTGTCCGTGTTCATTTTGTCAGACAGCGTCATTACTCATCCATGACATTTATTCAGTTATTTAGTTAGTTCATTTTTTATTTTATTTTAGCAATTGCCTTGTCCCCATCTCTTACATCATTTTGTAAAAGTTAACACTTAATTTACAGTCCTCGTTGTTTCACTAATGCATTTATAAACTCCATTCAGAAACAACACATCTCTCTCTCTCTCTCTCTCTCTCTCTCTCTCTCTCTCTCTCTCTCTCTCTCTCTCTCTCTCTCTCTCTCTCTATATCTGTACAACTGTATGTCTCTCTGCATAGATACCATATATCATGTAAACTGTATGAGTTAAGAAGCTAATTACGCTTGCTGTATAAATGTAATAATAATCTCATGTCACCTTGAACTACAATTACAGCAGCAAAACACAAATTTTCATTTCTTTGAAAATACATAAATATAATATAAACACACTGTACGTTTCCTTGAAATACTTATTATAACAGTCTACTGTAAATTATTACAACGTAGTTATTTTAATAGACGTTTATTATATCGTACTAATTCGGACTGTCTTACGTACTGTACTTTAACGTAGGTACTGTATTACGTGTTGTGTTCGTTATTACAATGTACTAACTGTGACTGTTTTAGTTACGTTACTGTGACGTAATTACTGCAAGTTTTACGTGCGTTATCGTAACGTACTATTCGGAACAGTCTCACGTACGTTACCACAACCGTTTCGATAATAATAATATAAAGCGAATCCTATACAGAAATTAATTATCTGTTATTGCTGCCTTAAATTATTATGTGTATAGATGGCCATGTTTACTTCTCCTCTGTCCAATCATCTCACACCATTATTACATCACTGAGTAGTAATAAAGATAACGTCACTGATGACCTACATTCTCGACTAAGCATAAGCAAAATACAAAAACTGTTTCTTCGTAATTGATGATAATAGCTATGCTGAGACACAGCTAGATTATTTGTCTTAAGCTGTCATTATTAAAATCATGCGACTAGAACGTTAGTGAAATAAGAATATGCTGATGTTGTTAAGTACTATAATTTGATAATAAAACGTAGAGATGTGTCAGTTATTTTTATCGTACTTGATAGGGTGGGGAGAGAGAGAGAGAGAGAGAGAGAGAGAGAGAGAGAGAGAGAGAGAGAGAGAGAGAGAGAGAGAGAGAGAGAGAGAGAGAGAGAGAGAGAGAGAGAGAGAGAGAGAGATTACAGTAGTTAACATGGTTTAATAAAACAGATTAACAATATAATATTTTATTTATTCACTAAATTCATCAGTTGATGACACAGTTCTTAATGATTAGCAATGTCGATAGCCAAAGGAACAGAACCCACGCTAGGACTCGAAGAACTGAAAAAAAAAAAAACTAAGAAAAAAATATATAAATAAAAACAGTACAATCAGTAAACAATTTAAAAAATAAGAGAAAATAAACTAAATTTTTCGAGTCTTCTTAAATACAGACGCACTGACAAACACCGTCAAACACCCACGCACACACACATAAATTCTGTCACACTATTTGAAATAAAATACTCACCATTACGAAACAGAATAGTCAGCTTCAGAAATATGACTCACTAACTATGCATAAAATACTTACATCTATTTACATATAAAATAAAAAAACCCAACCTCACCGTTATGAAATAAAACCACACACAGATTTACACGAAATTACTCCCAATTATGAAGTGTACCAAACAGCGGACCTCTCTGAAACGCTTTGTTTGTCCGAGTGCTACTGACCTCAGTGACGTAATCCCGTGGGCAATTGACCCCGTGTACCCTGGTTGCATCCCTATCGTTGACCACACCACGGAAGCTGCCCCTGACTCGGGCAAAATTCCGCTGTGGATAGCTGATCGACAGATTGATGATTGCTGTCAAGAAAAAAGAGTATCATCATCATCATCATCATCGTCATCAACATCAACGTCGTGATTATTATTATTACTGCACTGTGTGTGTGTGCGGATGGCTGTTATTAAATGTGACCTTTTCTTTTTCTTGACTTTCGATTTTGTTAATTTTATGTTATCGTGATATGTATGTGGAATTATAGTTTGTGTGTGTGTGTGTTTTAAAGTGTTTGTAATGGATATATGGTGTCTGGGTGTGTGTGAGTGTGCGTCTTGTTTGAACCTGTGTTTGTGTGTTTTGCGTGTATGGATGCATGGTGTATATTTGTATGTGTATCTGTGTGCGTGTGTGTGCGTGTTTGTGTGCGTGTGTGTGTGTGTGTGTGTGTGTGTGTGTGTGTGTGTGTGTGTTGTGTGTGAGTGTGTGTGTGTGTGAGGTATAGTGTCAGGTGAATTTATGAGTATATCATGAAAGTCAAAATAAAGATTTATTGTATTAATCCATATAATTACGTAAATGCTAAATGAATGCTAAACTTTAGTGTCACGAATAGAAATATAAAGTCACGTTTCTAAATGCAAAATATACTGCTTCTCGATGTAACTGTAGAGTGTGTTGTTCTGACGTATGCAACTGTAAACTCACGGTTGTAAATATAAAGTATTCTTTACTAACTCAGGATGTAAATGTAAAATGTAAAAATCATGTAAATTAAATATTTGAATCAGGGATGTAAATATAAAATTCTTTACTAACTCAATGTTGTAAATGTAAAATGTATCAAATCATAGATGTAGATGTAAAATCTATAAAATAACGTGTGTAAATGTAAAAATGTGTTAAATCATGGATGTAAATGTAAAATGTGTTAAATCACGTGTGTAAATGTAAAATGTGTTAAATCACGGATGTAAATGTAAAAGTGCAGCGACTCACGGATGAATATGATATTTCACCATACACTGGGGCGGGGCTCGTTTTACAGTTTGCCGGGCAGTGAGCACTGGAAGTAATTAAAATTTAGTTAATTAATGACGTCATGGTCATGTGATATCAACATATTTTAATAATTCTCTTTCGTTTCTTCTAAGCTGATATTGTAAATGAAGTACAAATTATATATTTTTCTTTAAGAAAAAACAAAAACAAAAAAAAAAAAAAAAGAAATTGTAATAATAAAATTCCTTTATTAGCTGATTAACGTATGTGTTCTAACCGATACAGTAATGAAAATAAATAGCTAATTAACATTATTAGTTATAATATAGTAATAAAATACTTTTTATTACAACTACTACTACTACTACTACAACTACTACTACTACTACTATACTACTACTAATAATAATAATCATAAGAAGAAGAAGAGGAATACAACAACATTACCAAAGACAGTCACAACAACAGCAGCAACAAAACCAGCAATAGCAACAACAACAACGACAACAACAGAACATTAATAATAACAACAACAACAATAATAATAATAAGAAGAAGAACAATAATAACAAGAACAATGATAATAATAATAACAATAACAATAACAATAATAAATAATAATAACAACAACAACAACAACAACAACAACGAGGTCTACGAAACAACAACAATGATGGCAACGGTCACGACGACCACTTACCCACACACTTTGGCTTTACAATCGGCAAACGTGGCAGCACAAAAAACGGTTCCCAGGTCAAGATAAGCTGTAAACAAAAAAACAAACAACCTCTTTTATTTATTACACAAGATTCTGTAGCTGATCAATAAAACACAAGTCAGCCGATCATTAAACAAAAATAATGTTTAGCATTTTGACGATAAATAGACATAGAAATAAATATAGGAAAATATATACGTCTATATATCTATCTATCTATCTATATATAGATATAGATATAAAAGAACAAAGAAATATTTCAACCAATTAATGATAATAATTAAAAAAATATCAGATTCAACATTACTACGATAAACGCGTACACAGATATATATATGTGTATATATATATATAGATATAGATATAGATATATATATATACAAACGTATACATGTACATAAAAGCAAACAAAGGAATAAATAAATAAATAAAGTAGTAAAATCAATTGTGACGATTATGACTATGTCTGAGATGTCGTTGATGATGATGATGAAGATAACATCAGTGACAATAAAGTCGACACTAACTGAAATGATGATAGTTTAGATAATGATGTCGATTTGTGAAAAAAAGCATATTGAATAAGGTATAATGAAAAACAATACTCCTACGACTAGTGCTAGTAATAACAATAATACTAATTGCAAAAACAGCAACAACAACAAAAAATCAAGAACAAGAAGAACAAAAATAACATCACAATACAACAACAACAACAACAACGACAATAATAATAATAATAATAATAATAATAAATAATAATAATAGTAATAACAATAAAAATAATAATAATTATAGTAATAATAATAATGGTAATAATAACAATAATAATAACAATAGTAATAATAATAATAATAATAGTAATAATAACAATAATAATAACAATAACAATAGCAATAATAATA
>CM022677.1:25245620-25250620 GCA_012295275.1 Chrysomallon squamiferum
CACCACTACCACCACCACCACAACAACAACTACTACTACTACTACTACTGCTACTACTACTATATTACTATTATAATTATTACTGTAACTACAACTTCATGTTCACTATAACAGCAAAACCGAAAGAGCTGCAGCATGATCAACCTATGCAGTGACGTCTGTAATTATATACTCGCCTTCTACTGTGACATTAATTGCGGCCTTGTCAACGCCGTATGAGTTTGCGGCAGTGCAGACGTACCTTCCTTCCTCTCCCTTACCGATGTTGTTAATCACGAGGGAACCGTCAGAATCCGTGTACACTTTTGATGACGTAGTCTGCAAAAACAGATGACGTTTATAACAATTTTTTTTTTTTTTTTAATATATAATGGTTAATTATCTGTGTATTTTAAACATTTATGTGACTTTTTTCTTCTTCTTCTTTTTTTTTTAAAGAAACAAAACGTTAATAATGTTACGAAATATTAAATATATTTTGAATATTAATTGATTGAACAGACGATGTCATCAATGATTAAACTCGCGAAGCAGTCAGAGAGAGAGAGAGAGAGAGAGACAGAGAGACAGAGAGAGAGAGAGAGAGATTGAGACAGAAAGAGAGAGAGTCAGAGAGAGAGAGAGAGAGAGAGAGAGAGAGAGAGAGAGAGAGAGAGAGAGAGAGAGAAAGAAAGAGTGTGAAAGAGAGAGAAAGAGAGATTGAGACAGAAAGAGAGAGTGTGTGAGAGAAGAGAGAGAGAGAGAGAGAGAGAGAGAGAGAGAGAGAGAGAGAGAGAGAGAGAGAGAGAGAGAGAGAGAGAGAATAACTATGATATTATACATTATAGAAAGAAAACGAAAAAAAATGTGTAGCCTAGCTCTAAGGCTTTTCAGTGCAGGTTTTATTGAATCTTATCACGTGATTTGTTAGAGTTGTTCTTGTGTTAGAAATACGAAGAATGACTAAACAAAACAAATAATTAATTAGATAAGAATGTTTGATTCTGATTAGTTTTTTCTAATTACCAGTAATTCCTTTTAGCATTAAAATCAATATTTAATTAAAGAACGCTGCATTAACAAAATTATCTGCAACTGCAGCAACACGTGCAAGTAATAATAACAACAACAGCAATAACGTTGACAATAATAACAAACAAACAATAAAATAAATAAGCAATAAATGCACCAATCAATCAATAAATACATAAATAACAAATAAACACCAGAAAAGAAGAATAAAAACAACTAATAAACAAATACATAAAGAATAAACAAATTAATAGTAGAATTAACATAGAAACAAATAAACAAAACAATGAACGTATAAAGAAGCAAATAAACAAACACATAAACAAATAAACAGACAAATAAACAAACACACAATAAACAATATTAAAAAAGGGGGGATAACTTACTGGGTGATTCCAAGTGACTGTGTAGCCAGGCTTAGTCGTGCTGTTACACCAAAGTCTGATAGTGTCACCCTTGTTTACAGTCAGGTGACCATTTCCGGTGTACTTCGTGATGTAAGGTTTAGCTGTAAGTAAACAAAAATCTATTTTATTCACAAAATTCCATGTAAAAAAAAGAATCAACATAAGTAAGCTAGTTCCTGCCCCTTGTGACAAAATTTATGATAACTATTTCTCGCCATGTTCATTGGGAATGAAAAAGTAAAATGAGGGAGATTTCAAAATGTCGTATTTTTCAGAAGTGTTTGTCCAGTGAAGGTAAAACTAGTACATGCAGGTGTTTTAGACCAAACAAACGTATGACAAATTTATTATTAGTAGTATTATTATTAGTATTTATTTATTTGTTTATTTTTAAACTTTTGATGAATCATAATCGTCCAAACAGAACCACGAGTTTCACAAGCTGCAACAACAACAGCAATAATAATAATAGTAATAATGATATTAATAAAACTGAATCATTGAAAATGACAGCGACATTTAATACTTCTGTTGTTGTCGTTACTACTGTCACTACTTTTATTACTTTTACTATTACTACTAGTACGACTACTACTACTACCTTTAATAATAATAATACTAATACTACTACTACTAATAATAATATAATAATAATAATCATAATAATAATAAGAAGAAGAAGAAGAAGAAGAAATAAGAAGAAGAACTATTATTATTATTATCATTATTATTATTATTGTTGTTGTTGTTGTTGTTGCTGCCGCCGCTGCTGCTGCCGCTGCTGTTGACACCAACTTACACAAGACAATAAGGTGGCCGCTGCCGTGCACTTTTTCTACGCCGTTGTTGGCCTCGCACACGTATTGTCCCGAATCATTCCACTGCGTGTACGAGATCAAAAGCTGAGAGCCTGTCCCGTTGTTTATTGAAGTCACCCCTGACGTCACCTTCTGCTTCGACCCGTCGACCCCGTAGTGATACCACGTGATCGTCGGCTTAGGGTCGCTCTTGAAGTTGCATTCAAACCTGACGGAGTTACCTTCCTTGACGGTCGTGTCGTTCGGTTTGTTCTGTATTGCTATGTGCTCTGTAAGAATGAATGAATGAATGAATGAATAAATGAATGAACGGATGAATTCATGAATATAACATATACATATACTCGTTCGTACGTACATACACATACACGGTAATACATATACATACATATATACAATTATTCATAGAAACATTCATTATATATATATATATATATATATATATATATATGCATCTATATAGCTAAGTGCTCTGTAAGAAAGAATGAATGAGTAAATAAATAAATAAAACACACACACACATATATATATATATATACATACAAACATACAGACACATTTAACATACATTCATATATGCATTCATACCTACATAAACAACAAATACATAACAAATACAAATAAATAATAAATGCATAGAAACAAACACACAGGTCAAAGAAGAAGAAGAAGAAGAAGAAGAAGAAGAAGAAGAAGAAGAAGAAAAAGAGAAGAAGAAGAAGAAGAAAGAAAAAAAAAGAAGAAGAAGAAGAGAAGAAAAGAAGAAGAAGAAGAAGAAAAGAAGAAGAAGAAGAAGAAGAAGAAGAAGAAGAAAAGAAGAAGAAGAAAAGAGAAGAAGAAAAAGAAGAAAAAGAGAAGAAGAAGAAGAAGAAGAAGAAAGAGAGGAAGAAGAAGAAGAAGAAGAAAAGAGAAGAAGAAGAAGAAGAAGAAGAAGAAGAAGAAAAAAGAGAAGAAGAACAAGAAGAAGAAGAAGAAGAAGAGAAGAAGAAAAAGAAAAAGAAGAAGAAAAAAGAGAAGAAGAAGAAGAAGAAGAAGAAAAAGAGAAGAAGAAGAAGAAGAAAAAGAGAATAAGAAGAAGAGGAAGAAGAAGAAGAAAAGAAGAAGAAGAAAAGAAGAAGAAGAAGAAGAAGAAGAAGAAGAAGAAGAAGAAGAAGAAGAAGAAGAAGAACTCACACATACTTAATATATTAAGAGCAATAACTTTAGAAGCTCCTCCGAGGACGTTCTTTGCACTGCACGTGTACATTCCGCCGTCTTTCACTTGCACGTTCGTGATGATGAGGTCAGGGCCGTCAATTTTGACCCGGCTGTGATCCATGGTGCTTGGGTCGGGCGTCCACTTGAGGACAGGCTTGGGACTCCCGTACGCACTGCACGACAGCGTGATGTTTGACCCCTCCGTCACCGTGTACGTCTCCTCCGTGCCCTCGATCTGAGGTTTCACTGTGAAATAGCGATTGTTATAGAACACGCGTAAATAATAACGATTATTTAAAACAGACGTAAATAACAACGGTTATGTATCTTACGTAAATAATGACGATCATATAACACAAGTAAATAATAACGATTATTTAAAACAGACGTAAATAATAACGATTATATAACAGACATAGATAATAACGATTATTTAAAACAGACGTAAATAATAACGATTATATAACACACGTAAATAATAACGATTATTTAAAACAGACGTAAATAATAACGATTATTTAAAACAGACGTTAATAATAATGGTTATATATCTTACGTAAATAATGATGATCATATAACAGACGTAAATAATAACGATTATATAACACATGTAAATAATAACGATTATTTGAAACAGACGTTAATAATAACGGTTATGTATCTTACGCAAATAATGACGATTACATAAGAGACGTAAATAATGACTATTATATAACAGACGTAAATAATAAATGTTCTGTAACACGTAAATAGCAACGATTATATAACACACGTAAATAATAACAGAAATAACAAATGCTAATGTTTGCTTATGTTTGATGTTTCACGGTAAAATCACGACTATTTAGGATAAGTAAATAATAAGAATTATAAAACACGTAAATAATAATGGTAAAAAACAAAGAAAAAAGAGTAAAAAACTGAAGTAAATAATAACGATTACATAACAAACGTAAATAATGTCGATTATAAATACACGTAAATAGTAATAATAATAATAATAATAATAATAATAATAATAATAATAATAATAATAATAATAATAATAATAATAATAATAACAATAACAATAATAATAATAATAATAATAATAATATAACACACGTAATAATAATAGGTATACAAAACACGGATATAATAAAAAAGTAACATAACAAATAATAACATAAATAACAATGATAGTCAGTTATTGACTCTCGTACTTTACATCTGAGTTTTCACTGTCAAATAAAACATATAGTACATACTAGATGATAGTTAAAAATTATTTAATTATGTAATAACACTAAAGACACTTGTATCCTCTCACTGAGATTTCACAGCAAAATAACGATTACATAATAACAGTTAAATAACAAATAACATCACAGTTAAATAACACTGCCAATAACTCCTGTTCCTTACACTCGAGACAAAAATCAGAGATTCAAAACTTAAATTAAATAACAGCACAGTTACATCAGAGTTTAAAACAACACGTGTAGAAGAACACATAAGAATACGTCACTGGATACGTAACTGAATACGTCACTGGATACACTTACTAAGGGCTTTACAACAGTTTACT
>CM022677.1:25263120-25270620 GCA_012295275.1 Chrysomallon squamiferum
CATTATAAATGTTACTACTACTACTACTAAAACTACAACAACTACTACGACTATTGCCACTTTTACTACTAGTACTATTAATATTCCTACTACTACTACTTCTGCAACTACTATTGCCGTTATTATTAATGCTACATTATAACTGTTACTACTACTACTACTACTACTACTACTACTACTACTACTACTACTACTAATACCACTATTACTACTACTACGTCAACTGCTGTTTTTACTAGTACTACTACGACTATTACTATTGCTGCTGCTGTTACTGCTACTACTAGTATTGCTACTATTACTACAGCTGTCACTACTAGTACTACTATTACTATTACTACCAATTACTGCTATTAATACCGTTAACATTAGCACAACAACAATAACAATTACTATTGTTACAGCTACTACTACTATGACTAAATTATGATGATGATGATGATGGTAAGAAGAAGAAGAAGAAGAAAAAAAGAAACAATAACAACAACAAAATAATTGACACAGGAAAAGTTAAACCAACCACAATAAAAAAAGAAACAAAAAAATAAAAAAAATCGAAAATTCCAGAAGTATTGTCGGAAAAAAAACAGCAGCGACAGCAACAACGTTAACAACAGCCAGAACAACATCAGCGTCAGCATGAACACAATGACCCCCAGTCAACAACCCATTGTCGAAAACAAAATTTTGTTTTAGCGAAGTGTAAAATAGGTGCGCCAGTAAACGAATTTCTTGTTTACGTTCTTAAAAAAGACAGAGAGAGAGAGAGAGAGAGAGAGAGAGAGAGAGAGAGAGAGAGAGAGAGAGAGAGAGAGAGAGAGAGAGAGAGAGAGAGAGAGAGAGAGAAAATAGATAAAATGTCAACGTTTAACTAACTCAGGCTGTCAAACAGAAATGACTTGTGGGGGAAACTAATCGATGACTTCGTCCCGATGAATATTTATGACAGGCTGAGAGGCCGGAGACCATTATTTTAATTCGTCATTCATCAGTTCAGATTCACTCCGGAAATGACGTTTTAGCGCGCGCTAATGAGGTAATAAGGAAGGTGGAACATGTTAACAGTTCAACTGGTACGTTTTGATGTTAGTAGGATAAAAAAAAAAATAATAAAAAAAATAATAAAAATAAAATAATAATGAAGCATAAAAAAACAATAGCAGAAAAACAACAACTCAGACCAGGAGCAGCAACAACAACGTAACAAAAACAACAATAATAAAATGGCTAGAGAGAGAGAGAAAGAGAAAGAAAGAAAGAAAGAGAGAGAGAGAGAGATAGAGAGATAGAGACAAAGAGAGAGAGACAGAGAGAGACAGAGAGAGACAGAGAGAGAGAGAGAGAGAGAGAGAGAGAGAGAGAGAGAGAGAGAGAGAGAGAGAGAGAGAGAGAGAGAGAGAGAGAGAGAGAGAGAGGGAAAGAGAGAGAGAGAACGTCAGTGAAGGAACATTCACCGATATACATAAATCTGTTGTGTCTTGTCGAACAGACGTTTGTGTAGCAGATTTTCGCATGCCTCGACGAATCTCGTGCACTGTAATGGAAGAAAGAGATTTAATGAAACGAAACCGATAATTACTGATACTGTCACCACATCCATCCACCATTTCTGTCTTCTGCTTCGCTGAACTTCCTCCATTATGTTCAGAGCATTTAGATAATTGATGTGTCTGAATGCGGACCCACTTTGACAGACAGCGCCATCTAGGTGCAAGAGTTGCACGCGCAAACAGATAATCAATCAACGCTATGCTTTATTTAATACTTCGACAAAACGTTTTTGTACCAAAAAGAGTAAACGAGAACCAAAACGATATGAATAATAACAGTAACGATAATGATAATAATAATAACACAAATAATAATAATAAAAACAACAAGAAAAAAAGCAGCAGCAACAATAAGACCAATAATAATAATAACAACAACAACAACAACAACAATAACGTCAATATTGGCAAAACATGAAAAAATGAGAAAAACATATATATGTGTAACATGTTATAGTGTGTTTGTGTAAGTTTTTGTCCATGTGTGAATGTGTCTGTGTGTATGTGTGTTGTGTGTGAATATTTACACGTTTTTACATGTGTATGTATGCGTGTGTGTGTGTGCGAGTGCGTGAATGACGTCACACTAATTTCACGTGTTTAATTACGTGTTGTTGTTTTTTCGTAGGTGTTGATTTTGTGAAGAAGATTTTTGAAGTTGATGGAGCCCTTGTTCAACTGGTCATCTGGTAAGTGACTCAGTCTGTTTAGGTTTTGTACTAACGTTTTCGCTTCTTTTTTTTTTATCGCTGTTTATTATTATTATTGTTTATTATTATTATTATTATTATTATTATTATTATTATTATTATTATTATTATTATTATTATTATTTGTAATTTTAATAAGTTCAATCAAATATTCTTGTTGCTATTATAATTGTTAATATTATAGCTTTTTGTACTACTACTAGTATTATTATTATACAGTAGTAGTAATAATAATAATAATAGTAGTGATAGTACTAGCAGTAGTAGTTGTTCTAGAACTGTAATACTAGTAGTAGCAGCAGTAGTTGTAGTAGTACTACTAGTAGTAATAGTAGCAGCAGTAGTTGTAGTAATAGTTGTAATAGTAGTAGCCATAATAATAGTAGTAGTAGTTGTAGAAGTTGTAGTAGTAGTAGTGGTAGTAATTGTAGTAATAGTGGTAATAGTAGTAGCCGTAATAATAGTAGTAGTAGTTGTAGAAGTTGTAGTAGTAGTAGTAGTAGTAGTAGTAGTAGTAGTAGCAGCAGTACTAAAAGCTCCAGAAATAAAAGTTACAACAGCAATAATATTTGACTGAATTTAATAATAATAATAATAATAATAATAATAATAATAATAATAATAATAATAATAATAATAATAATAATAGCAACAACAAAATCAGCACATACGATAACAGCAACCACAACAGCTTGACCTTGATAACGACGACGTCTTCATTAAAGTCGTGACTGTCTTTCACTTTATACTAGAAACGTGCAAACAAAACAGAGGAAGACGGACACGACGTGAAATACGTGTTTATTATTGTTACGATCACCCCTTGTACGCTTGACTTCAATTTACGCTTGACTTAATTTTGTTATTTTATTTGATATTTCTTCTTCAGACATGACTGAGTCTTGACGTAAACACGTAGACATTTAATCAATAAAGGAGAAACCTTTTTTTGTTGTTGTTGTTGTTGTTGGTGGTGTTTTTCTTCTAACTGAAATGTAAAGATAAATAAAATATCGACGTTAACCATGGTGATGATAATGATGATGATGATGATGATAAAATGAATACGGAAATGATGTTAGTTAAAACGACATATTTAATGATTATGATGACGACAACGTTAATGACGATGTAGATATTTGTTGATAATGATGATGATGGTGATGATGACGATGATGACGAAAATTATAATAATAATACATTACAGTAGCTATAGCAACAACAGTAATACAGATATTAAATAAATATAATAACAACAGTAATAAATTTATATGTACAAAAATACACAGCACAAACACACACACACACATATATATCTATACACCTATATGTGTGTTTGTATGTGCCTGTCTGTCTGTCTGTCTCTCGCTGTCTCTCTGTTTGTCTGTCTGTCTATTTATCTGTGTATATTTCAGGGACACGGCAGGACAAGAAAGATTCAGATCGATAACGAGGCTGCAGTACAGAGGAGTTCAGGTTAGTCGATTTGGCGTTAGTGTGTAAGTGAGTGTTTTGTTGTAGTGTTAATAACAAAACTGAAATCATAACTGTTAGAGAATGAAAGAAAGAGGGAAAGGAGGAGAGAGAGAGATTTAAAGAAAGAGAGGAGAGAGAGAGAGAGAGAGAGAGAGAGAGAGAGAGAGAGAGAGAGAGAGAGAGAGAGAGAGAGAGAGAGAGAGAGAGAGAGAGAGAGAGAGAGAGAGAGAGAGAGAGAGAGATATAAACATTATCTAAACAGTGAAACAGTTGCACGAATGAAAATAAAAACGAATCCAGTAAACCTTAGATTGAGAGAAATATATAAAAATAAATAAATAAATAAATAAATAAATAAATAAATAAATAAATAAATAAATAAATAAATAAATAAATAAAGGAAGGAAGGAAGGAAGAAAGTTTGAAATAAAATAATTCAGCTATAAAATGAACCAGAACAGACCACACTCGTTCAGCGATGTGAGTAAACGTGAGTAATAAGATATCTGAGTACTCAACGCGACACGTGACATAACTCACATCCTCCGTGTCTGTTTGTGACAGTTATCGATTACATCGTTCAGATTGCAAATGGCTCTTTCCTTCCTAGGGATTCCGTTATTGTAATTTCGATTATTATTACTTCCCTCCGGAATGTAACGAATATTCACGAAACAGCTGATAGGAAAAAAAACCGTCGTAGAGTAGATAAACATATCAGATGCAGATATTTTGCTGGTGATTTTTTTAAATTTATTTTTATTTTTATTTTTATTATTTTAAATTCAGTTCTAGTGTCTTTATATCAGGTTACTGACAATTATATAATTATAACTAACTAACTTACTAATTAAATGAGAGTACATAATAGTAACTATAATAGTAATAACGAAAAACAACAACAATAATAATAAAATAACAAAAACAACAACAACAGTAATAATAATAATAATAATAATAATAATAATAATAATAATAATAATAATAATAATAATAATAATAATAATGATTAGAGGAAGAAGAAGAAGAAAACGAAAATTATTCTATTTATGATAACACCAATAGTAATAACAATATGAATGATAATGAAAACGAGGAATGTCAGAAAGTGCTATAGAAATAAAAACAAATGAAGTAATAGAACAAATAACAGAGATGTCAATAACAATTTTATGTCATTCTGTTTATTTTCAGGGAATAGTACTAGTTTATGACGTCACAAATTTGTCATCATTCCATCATCTGTCATACTGGATATCCAGTATTCATAGGGTAAGTGAGAGTAAACAACAACAACAACAGCAACAACAGCAACAACAACAGCTACAACAACAGCAGTGGCTAGTACTAGTATGACTATTACTCAGTATAATATTAAAAATACGAAAGCTGCCGCCGCTGATGTTGCTAACACCACTGTTACAATTACTACCAATAACTATTACTACGTCGAAGATTACTACTGTTATCAAGTCTGGAGTCAAATATGTTCATTTTTGTATTTGAAAGTATTTAAGTACATTTTTTTTTCCATGTATTTCTTCATCAGGCTTTTCACAATGTATTTGTATTTGTATTCAAATGCTTCATAAAGTTTTGATCTATTTTTTTTTTTTTTTTTTTTTGTCAAATACGTCTTCAAACACTTTAAAATATTTTCTAAAACTATTTCACCTTTTGATCTGAAAAGATTTGTCCCCAGCGTGATTTATTTCTGAAAACAGTTTTACCAATGATTTGAACTCACAGAGTCGTCATCAAGGATTTTGTCTTCGTTCTCTGATCATGATGAACTATAGTTAGCGATCTCTTTGACGTAATGACTTTAAATGACTTCAGTTGTTAATCAAAGGGAGATTATCTTCAATTACGTAGAACAGACAGAAAATATCAAAGAGTGATGTAAAATATCTTGTCAGTAAATCAAATGAACACACCTCATCTTTCCTCTGAAATGACTAACCTTTCAGCTAATGTCGTTCGTTTCTAGATGTTGTTAGAGTTGTCAGCATTTACTAAAATATTCGAAGACTTATATTCAGATGATGTACACACATCAAACAATGGTTGTATTAGTCATTACCACTAATTACTAATTTGCTTTCTTGTTTGTTTGTTTTCTAAAGGAAGTTACCGAAGGTCACGGTCACATTCAAAACTACTCGTACGAGCCAATTCCCATCATCCTTTGCGGCAACAAGTGTGATATGGTAGAAAAGAGGCAGGTTAAAACAGCAAAAGGCGAAAAGGTACATTTTGTTTTTCTGTTACAGAGAGAGAGAGAGAGAGAGAGAGAGAGAGAGAGAGAGAGAGAGAGAGAGAGAGAGAGAGAGAGAGAGAGAGAGAGAGAGAGAGAGAGAGAGAGAGAGAGAGAGAGAGAGAGAGAGAGAGAAGAGAGAGAGAGAAAAAAGTAGAGAGATTTGTTTTTATTTTTAAAGATTGTATGAATCTCTCTCTCTCTCTCCGTTCCTTCAACAACAGAAAACAAAATTTCAATCAGTTAAAATGCATTTATCAGGACATGAAAATGAATTATTTATCTCCTCTACTCCTTACGTGCAATTAAGAAGGAACAATCGCCACTAAATTGGCCTCCGTTTCCATGGCGATGCGGACGATAAGAAACGAATTCAGAAATCTGTGATGGTTATGTTTCTTTAATGACATTCCAGCATTCTGTAGCGTTGTTCTCTGATATTAATGGAATAATAAAGCCAGGACAAATTCAATTTACAAACACCCCCACATACACATATACAGAGGTACACATAGACACACACATACCATGCAAACACACACCTGTATGTATGTATATTTATATATAAACAGACGTATGCATTCAATACTTACATTAGTTATAATATAAATGTTCGAATATTATAAATGCTATATTAATACAGTATTAATTCTGTATCTCCACCGTATGTGTGTGTTATTAAAGACAAGTAAAAATATTAGTTAACATCACCGATAAATTTGATTCTAAACTGTTTAGTATGTATGTATGTATGTATGTATGTATGTATGTATGTATGTATTATTATTATTATTATTATTATTAACATCAACATCACATTAATACAATACGATAGAAATTTTAAAACTATATTAATATTATACTGATACCAAATAATACTACATTAAATAGTGCTATTATATTAGTAATATATTATTACTGTGTGTATTTTCAGCTGGCGCAAAGGGAAATGGCGTTTGAGTTTTACGAAACCAGCGCAAAAACAGGACTAAATGTTTTCCAAGCTTTTCAGAAACTTGCCTTCCATATCACAGATATATGTGATCCGAAATTGGTAAGCATATAATATATACGATCCTAAACTGGTAAATATCTGAACTCACATCACAGCTGTATTTGATCCAAAACAGAATAATAATAATAAAAAACGTCAGAAATATTTGTGTGTCCAAAAACTGGTATATATCCAAACTGACGTTTCAAAAATTTCTGATCCCAAAGCAGGTAAATATCTGAATTAATAATCACAGATTATATGTGATTCAAAATTGGTAAATATATATTTTAATGTGACAGGTATAGGTAAGCCGAAAATGATTTATATCTAATTTAATATCAAAGGTATATGTGAACCAAGACAAGTAAATATATTAGTTAACATCACAGATATATTTGATTCTAAACTGTTTAGTATATATTATTATTATTATTATTATTATTATTATTATTATTATTATTATTATTATTATTATTATTATTATTATTATTATTATTATTATTATTATTG
>CM022677.1:25275620-25280620 GCA_012295275.1 Chrysomallon squamiferum
GTAGTAGAAGTTTAAGTAGTAATAGTTGTAGCTGTAATAATATTACTATAGTAATAACAGAAGTATTAAAACTAGTATTAGGATTAGTAGTAACAGTAGTTGTAGCAGTAATAATGATACTAATAGTAGTAGTAGAATGAGAGGTTACTTTAGCAGTAGTAGTAGTTGTTGTAGTATTGGTAGTAGTAATGTAATAATGTGTTACTTACGGGGAAAGTAAAACTGAAAAGTACGTTTCTGTTTGTTTGTTAGGCAGTTAGTGATGTCAAATTCAAACACTTTAGGTTCGCTGGCGTCAAACTCGTACAAGTTGATGGTTTGATGTAATGCCATCTGAAAGATGATATATATATATATATGCACACACACACACACACACACACACACACACACACACACACACACACACACACACACATACATACATACACACATACACACACACTCACACACATTACAAATATTTAGGAAAGCCTAAAGAAAACAATTTAACCAATATTTTCGCATTTTCACCACAATCATCATTATCATCCTCATCATCCTCATCATTTTCATCATCACTGTAACAATAATCATCTCATCATCATTATGATCGATGTGGTTATATTCATCATCATCATCATCAACAAATTCGCTTTCATGATAATCATCATTCTTCTCATCATCATCTTCTTCTTTTCCTTCTTCTTGTTGTTCATTAATTTTAGGAATATGCGCTATATACTTATTTACACTTCTGTGTTGTATTGTGTTTACTTATGTGCGTGACTGTGTGCGTGTGGATGTGTGTGTATACTCACGCCTGGTATGTCAATCGTGAGTTGCCAGGGAACTGACGGCTGTTTGTCAAGACCAGTCGTCCAGTTGTTCTAAATAAATAAATAAATAAATAAATAAATAAACGAGAACAAAAAGAAGAAGTGGAATGTACTAGAAACAGAACAAGTAATTGAAACTATCTGTATAGAGTATAACAATACATAAATAATAATAATATTAATAATAATAATAGTAATAATATAATAATAATAATAATAATAATGATGATAATAGCAATAACATAATAATAATAGTAATATAATAATAATAATAATAATAATAATAATAATAATAAAAAATAAATAAATAAATAAATAAAATTTAAATAAAAATTAAAATTAAAAAAGAGGAAATTCTCTTAAAGAAAAAACAAATACAGAATATGTTTTGTAACTGTCGCTATTAATCGTATTTATAAACATCGTCATTTAAAGGGAGGTAATTCTACTCACACTAACGAAAGCCCACTCCCAGGTAGAGTTTTGCGGTAAGATCGGTGGATAGTCTGTCCTCACAGAAATCCACGTGTCACAGTCAACACCCCGGATACGTTTCTGAAATGACACAGTGTTCAACATAGTTCTACACATCAAAGAAAACAACTGTTCTTCACACAATTGACGAGATTATTAAATCATAGAATTGCTTTTAATACAGAGCATTAATTTTAATAACAAACAGAATTTGTGGAGAGTAAAAATAATATGTATTTACATATTTATTATGGTTGTCGTTACTAATCACCATTATCATCAACGTCGACGTCATCATTATAATTGTAATTAGTAATAGCATAACTACTACTATTACTACTACTAATATTATCATTACTACTGCTGCTACTATATTTTCTTTCGCAGAAATGTACATATTGAGAATGCCAATGAAGGATTTCTAGTTTCCTAAAACACTAAGTATTGAAGAATAATAAACTAGAACAATGCATTACAGTCAGCTTATATTACATACGAAAAGATACACCACTCACATACACACATACAGAGAGAGAGAGAGAGAGAGAGAGAGAGAGAGAGAGAGAG
Organism: Chrysomallon squamiferum; assembly: GCA_012295275.1. Lineage (NCBI taxonomy): Eukaryota > Metazoa > Mollusca > Gastropoda > Neomphalida > Peltospiridae > Chrysomallon > Chrysomallon squamiferum. The sequence goes on from CM022677.1 coordinate 25,277,480, forward strand.
AGAGAGAGAGAGAGAGAGAGAGAGAGAGAGAGAGAGAGAGAGAGAGAGAGAGAGATCTAATAGCAAAATAAATTAATACACTATATAAAATTAGTGCAGTTTAGTTATTGTGTATGTATGTGTGTATTATTAATAGACGAAATAAAAGATATCTGATTGTTACACGTACCACGCCTTCGTACGTGTATTTAGAGTTGAAGTCAAAGAACTCGCTGGCTGTTCGGATTCTGACGTGTTGCGCATCTGTTGTAGAAACGTCAAACAAACCTTTGTCTATGCTGCTTGTTGTACAGTTACCCCTCATCTGATCTATCACGTACTGTACACCTACACAAGTAAGTAAGTAAATAGATAAATAGATAGATAAATAAATAAATATATAAATAAAGATGTAAATAAATAAAATAAATAAAGTAGATGAATGAATGAATAAATTAATGAGAGAATAAATACAGATTTAGATAGATATAAACAGTAAATAGCAATTATATATATACACACACATACATACACGTCTAGATTGACAGACAGACAGACTGATAAACAAATAAACAAATGAAGTAAATATATAGTAAAGTGATACAGAAATTAATAAAGTAATAATAATAATGATAATAACAATAATAATCATAGTAGTAATAATAATAATACTAGTAATAATAATAATGATGATGATAATAATAATAATAATAATAATAATAAAATAATGATAATAACAATAATAATAATGAAAATAACAAAAATAATAATAACAATAACAATAATAATAATGACAATAACAACAATAATAATAACAACAATAATAACAACAACAATAATAACGATAACAATAATAATAATAATAATAATAACAACAACAACAACAACGACAGCACACCTGTGTTAAAATCATGTACGACGTCGAGTGGCTCTGATCCGAATCTGGACAACGTCAGCCGCGACGGCGTGAATGAAAACATGACAATCTTCATGAAGTAATCGTACTGCTCCTGTAAAACGCAAAGTAAGAACGACAACAACAGCTACAACAACGACAGCATTGACAGTACTACTGAGAATAAAGACATCAAGGAGAAGAAGAAAACGTTAAGAGAACATGAAAAATTAAAAGATCAAGAACAACAGAAGATTAAATTAAGAAGAAAGTGAAAGAAGAAGAACAGTGAGAAAAAGGAGTAGAACAAAAAGAAGAAGAAGAAGAAGAAGAAGAAGAAGAAGAAGAAAGGCAAGGAAAACAAGAAGAATAAGGAAAGAAACTGCAGAGAAACAAGAAAAAATAAATAAATAAAGGAAACAAGAATAAGAACAAGAGGAAAATCATGAAATTTATCAAAAACAGTAAGAACAGAAACACGAAAAATATGAAAAAAAATGAAGAACAAAACCAGAAAGAACAGGAAGATCAGAAAGAAGAAAAACAGGAAGAGGAATAAACAGAAGAATGGGAGGAACAAGAATAAGAAAAAAAAAGAAGAAGAAGAAGAAGAAGAGAAAAGAACAAGAATAAAGAAAAAATGAAGAGCAAGAACAACCAGAAATAAAATAAAGATAGAGATGGAAAATCCTTTGGTCTTAATTATTTAAAACGTTGACACTTATTCGTTATTATCCCCTTTCCTATGTCAGAATGACTTTAGTCAAAACACTGGTGTTTAAAATGTGTCCTGTACGTCTTCAAATAGCACACGAAACAGCTGGTTAATTTGTGATAAAGGGAGATAACTAAACGTCTTACTTTCATGAAGGAAACAGCTTTCTGTCTCTCGTCTATTGTTTCCGAGGTGAAGGTCATCGTCTCAGGCGGGTGGGGCAGGGCTTTCAGGTTGTTCCGCCCAGGACACTGGATTCCTCTCGGCGTCTGAGAAAGTTTAGTAGAATATGTCTTTGTGTAACAGATGCACAGACAGACAGATATACATACATACACACACATATAAGTTAAGTAGAATATGTCTTTGTGGAACAGATATACAGACAGACAGATAGACAGACAGACTGTCAGTCAGTAACATAGACATACACACACACACACAAACACACACATATTAATACAGATATAGATTAGATATATATATATATATATATATTTAGTTAGATAAAAAAATATATATATATGTATACGTATATGTGTGTGTGTGTGTGTGTGTAGTATATACACATACACACACATATATTTATTTATTTATTTAGAGAGAGACAAAAAGACAGACAGAGAGAGACAGATATACAGATATATTTGAATTTAGATTGGTAGAATAGACCTATAGATGAGATAATATACTATTATTTTGTGTTATTTTTCGTTATTTAATTATTTATTTATTTATTTAATTATTCATTCATTCATTCATTTAATTCAAATATTATTAAACTCAGAAGAAAAAACAAAAACTTTCAAAAGAAACTCATCATACCTGGAAATCTCTCGGATCGGGTATGTAATTCTTGAAATTGAAAAAATCGTACACGTGATCGAAATCGTGGCTCGTGCTTGGGCTGTCATGGACACGCCCAGTCACGTGACAGCGCACGGGAGCTTGCTTGAAGGCAACCGATATGTCCCAGTTCTTGGGATCTGAGTGCAAAATTTGTGACAATGATATCATCATCACAGTTCGTAGATTATTTTATGATGACAGTCATGATGATGATGAGGTGATGATGATACGATGATAAATAATGTGGTAGTGATAAATAATGAAAATTAGGGTTAATTAAAAATCTTGTTAATATTATTAAAATTAATTTAATTTATTATATATATGTCTGTGTGTATGTGTCTGTGTCAATATATGTGTGTGTATGTATATATATATATATATATATAGATAGATTAAATAGAAAGACAGACAGACAGATAGATAGATAGATATAACTATATAAAGACACACAATTTTAACTGACACAAAGACGTCACTTAAATGGCATCAGTTCATACTAAACAAAACACATCTAAACTGGACACTGAAGTAAACTGGATTCTAAAAAAAATGACAACGCACCAGCGAAGTACCACGTGATGTTCATCGTGGCGTTCATTTTCGGCCAGTACTGACAAGAGTACCACTTCTCGACGTTGATGCCACGAACTGTGTCGTTTCCCTGGTACTTTTCGATGACGCCATCTTGGTTGAAATGGAA
>CM022677.1:25288120-25293120 GCA_012295275.1 Chrysomallon squamiferum
CTCCAACGTTTTTTAAAAAAAACACAAACACAAGAAACGTAACTCATTAAAACTTGTATATCCGAACGATTTTTCCTCAATACTCTATTCCAGGGTAATAGTTTTATTCCATGAACCAAACTGAAATAATATTAATTAAAATCTTCACAACTGTTTAAGTGTTTATCTCCAGTGAGTTTAGATTTGGGGTGAAAAGACAATTATATCTTCTGTGTAATGTAAATAGTTAAAAGAAACACATGAGTAAATAAAGCTATTGTGTCCCTGATTTAAAAAATAATGAACAACAAAAGTCTCCAGATAGAAAGAAAAGAATGAAAAGACAAAACAAAGAAAGAGATAACAAACTAATTAAAGATGGAAAGAAAATAGAAATGGACGATAGTAAAATGAATGTAAAATGGATGTGAAAATATGGACGTTTTGAATAAAGGGAGATAAATCTAAAATAATAATTATTAAAAAAAAAATAAAAATGAAATTAAATAAATAAAATAAATAAATAAATAAATAAATAAATAAATAAATACAAATTGTTGCTGTTGCTGTTGATGATGCTTATATTTCATTCACACATGTATTTCAAGGCGTTGCCTACATCATGGACCCTATGGTTGGGAACTGCACGGTGCGGAGTATCGAACCCGGGTCGTTTGACGACAAATCCGTGGATCCGCATCACGTGAGAATCAAAAACGCTAGAGAGTTCTTTTACACTGACGTCAGTTCCGTCACGTATGAAGGAGTTGTAAGTATACACATACATACATACATACATACATACATACATATATAAACACATACACACATACATACATACATACAAATATACATACATACATACATACATACACAAATACATACATACTCACATACACACATACACACATACATACATACATACACACGTACACACGTACACACATACATACATACATACACACGTACATACATACATACATACAGACATAATACATACACACGTACACACATACACACATACACACATACAAACATACACACATACACACATACACACGTACACACATACATACAAAAATAACGACGTGCTTCGTAAGAAGCGATGATTACCCTCGGTTACTAAGCAACCTTCTCTCAAAGGTAACATCGTCCGCCTTCGGCGTGCGGGCGACTGGGTGTCATACGTTCGAGTCTCGTCAGCGGCATCTGACGGGTTTGTAATGGACCTGATTGGACTTTGTTTTGTTTGTTTGTTTTTGTTTGTTTTCAGAAAAAACTCAGACAGATGGACAGTGACGTATGGGTCGGACAGCGGACGAATTTTCCTTCTGGTTTCAACTCTACGTGGCAGTGGTATTTTAAAACTGTACGTTTACAGCAACAACAGCGACAATGACAACAACAACAATAACAACAACAACAACATTAATAATAATAACAACAATAATAATAATAATAAAAGTAATAATAATAATAATAATAAAAAGACGATTGCGAAGGATATAGTAGCAGTAATAGTAACAGTGGAAATAACAGTAGTTGTAGTAGTAGCAGTAGTAGTAGTAGTAGGAGTAATAGTAGTAGTAATAGTAGTAGTAGTAACAGTAGTAGTAGTAGTAGGAGTAATAGTAGTAGTAATAGTAGTAGTAGTAACAGTAGTAGTAGTAGTAGGAGTAATAGTAGTAGTAATAGTAGTAGTAGTAACAGTAGTAGTAGTAGTAGTAGTAGTAGTAACAGTAGTAGTAGTAGTAGTAGTAGTAGTAGTAGTAGTAGTAGTAGTATTAGTAACAGTAGTAGTAGCTAACATTGATGCTTTCTACCTCAGCTGCTGTAACAGTGTATACTTCCACTACTACTATTACTAATGCTACTACTGTTACTACTACTATTACCACTGTTTACAACTACTACTACATCTACTGCTACGACTACCATTGCATCTACCGCTACTGATACACATATATTATAAATACTTTTAACAGTTACTATCAGCAAAAGATTAGATTCTTTTTTCTCTCTTCTTTTTTTTCAGGCTGATTGGAAAGCGTCCCAGGACAGAATGGCGGAATTCAGTGGCGGGACGCTCCAGATGTTAACTTTTGCGATTTCTTCTGTAAAATACTTTTATTTTTATTTTTTGTTTTTTAAATTTCTATCTTTTTTATTTTTCTTTTTTTTATAGCTTCTTATAAAATATTTCTCATAACAGATAAATAAATAAATGAATAAATGAGCAAAAAAATGACGATATAAATTACTATTAGTGTTATCATCGTCACTGATGTCATCTTTGTTATGAGTTACTTCGTAGTTTGATGTTGTTGTTGTTGTTTCAGAGACCTATCGACTTCAGCTACAACATCTACAACTTCGTACAGGCTCGTCCAGACATCGTCAGCTTCGACATCAGCGCGTGCTACCAGACAGGAAACAGACGGAAGTTTGACTTTACACTTCCAGGTAATGAATGAATGAATAAAGTAATGAATGAATAAATAAATAAATAAATAAATAAATAAAATAAAATAAGAAAGATAAAGAAAGTGACCTAGAGAAATACAGAACAGTAACTGAATAAGAAAAAAAACAAAACAAAAACAAAAGAAAAAACAACGTAATAATAATAATAATAATAATAATAATAATAATAATAATAATACAAACATTAAAACAAATAAATATAACAAAACGAATAAAAATAATAATAAATAAATAGATAAAAAGCCAAACAATAATACATAAAAAAAAAAAAAAAACCAAAACCAATAATATAAAAAAGTAATAAATAAGTAAATAAATAAATGAATGAATGAATAAATGGATATTTATGTTTTCAGGCTGATTTTTTTTCAGGTATCTGTCCCAGGACAGAATGGCGGAATTTAAATACGGGACACTCTGAGATGTTAACTTTTGCGATTTCTTCTGTAAAATACATTGTTTTTAAATTTTTGCTTTTATTTTTATTTTTTGTTTTTTAAATTTCTATCTTTTTTATTCTACTTTTTTTTTTTTATAGCTTCTTATAAAATAGTTCTCATAACTGATAAATAAATTAATCAGTGAATAAACAAGCAAACAGATAAATAAATAAATGAATAAATGAGCAAACAGTTACGATATAAATTACTATTAGTGTTATCATTGTCACTGATGTCATCTTTGTTACTGTTACCTCGTAGTCTGATGTTGTTGTTGTTGTTTCAGAGGCCTATCGACTTCAGCTACAACATCTACAACTTCGTACAGGCTCGTCCAGACATCGTCAGCTTCGACATCAGCGCGTGCTACCAGACAGGAAACAGAAGGAAATTTGACTTTACACTTCCAGGTAATGAATGAATGAATAAAGTAATAAATGAATGAATGAATAAAGTAATGAATGAATGAATGAATGAATAAATAAATAAATAAATAAAATAAAAAAGATAAAAAAGTGACCTAGAGAAATACAGAACAGTAACTGAATAAGCAAAAAAGCAACAAAAACAAAACAAAAAACAACGTAATAATAATAATAATAATAATAATAATAATAATAATAATAATAATAATAATAATAATAATACAAACATTAAAACAAATAAATATAACAAAACGAATAAAAATAATAATAAATAAATAGATAAAAAGCCAAACAATAATACATAAAAAACAACAACCCCAAAACCAATAATATAAAAAAAAAAAGGCTCCCCCGAAAAAAGTCATAAATAAGTAAATAAATAAATGAACTGAATGAATGAATGAATGAATGAGTCAATAAATGGATATTTATGTTACAGGCCAGTTCAGGTATCTGGTAGAGAAAAACATGAAATTATTCAAATACTCCACTCTGAGATCTCTAGTCGGCTTCTGTGCTGTGTCCCCTCTTAGAATAGCCCACTTGAAAGTAAGTACTGCTACTACTGCTACTACCACTACAACTATTATTCCTAATTTAATAACTACTACTACTGTTAGTGGTATTGCTACTACTAACACCACCACCACTACTACTACTACTAACACCACCACCACTACTACTACTACTACTACTACTACTACTACTACTATTAACTATTTTTCTAATACTACAACTACTACGACCACGTCTAAAGTGCTCGTGACCCGTGCTGGCTACAACAACGACATAGTGTTTACGGTGACGTGTTTTCTCATCTGTCTTTTATCACTGTGTTATTTCAAGATGAATGCTATTATCTATTTCAAGAGTGAACGAACTGCGGACCGACTGACCTTTGACCCTTGACCTTTATCAGTCACTTAACTGAACAATACAGATAACTATTTTTGCGAAATAATAGATCTGTACATGTTACTGACAAGTTTTACTTTAATGTAGATAAAAGCCTGTTTGTCAAATACTTCACATATTTATTTCATCTTCTTCGTTCCCTTTGCTTCTATCTCAGTTTTGATTAGTTTTATTTAACTGCATTTGATATTAACACTAACACACACACACACACACATATATATATATATATATATATATATAAATATATCATTCTTTCTTATATGTTGTTTCTTTCTTCTTCCTTTTTCATTTTGACTTTTTATTTTATCTATAAGTACTTAAATTATTAAATTATATTTGTTTTTCATCGCATTGTCTATTTCAATTAAATTTAAAACAAAAATTAAAAAACAAAAGTGTCTCTCTCCCTCTCTGTCTCTCCCCTCTCTCTCTCTCTCTCTCTCTCTCTCTCTCTCTCTCTCTCTCTCTCTCTCTCTCTCTCTCTCCTGTATCTACACACATAAACACACACACAAAAAGACACACATACATGCACACAACACACATACACACACATTCCCAAACACAAATAAACACAGAACACACACAACACACACACACACAAACGCATACACACAGACCACACAACAAACAGATGTAAACACACACAGATACACACACGCACAGACACACACACACATACACAAACACACTCCCACTCTCTCATCGCTTTCTAATTTATTTATTTTTCAGTTCCACTCATCTAAAAACAAAC
>CM022677.1:25295620-25318120 GCA_012295275.1 Chrysomallon squamiferum
GAGAGAGAGAGAGAGAGAGAGAGAGAGAGAGAGAGAGAGAGAGAGAGAGAGAGAGAGAGAGAGAGAGAGAGAGAGAGAGAGAGAGATATATATATACACATCTTGCATGATCGTGATAAGAATAATTGAAAAAAAGTAAGACATTAGGAAATTACAACTAGAAAACATACAGAAATAGAAAGTTGAAACACATAAAAGCTGGCGATAAAACAAACGGTGAACATAAATCAGAAGAAATATTTCATAGCTGACAAATAGTTATTTCTATTAACATTTGCACTTTCTCAGCTGTAAAACACTACAGATGTAAATAAATATTTTGTATGAAATATCTAAGACGATGTTAGAAAATGCCGAGTTTCTTCGTTCAAAATATCTGTACTTTCCTGAAAGAAAAAAAAAAGTAAAAAATAAAAAATATAATAAAATCAAATCAAATCATTTTCTAAACAATTTCAGAAGCAGACAGAAGAGAAGAGACTTGAAACAAAAAGGAAAAGAGAAATAGCGATAAAACGAAAGAAGTAAATATGTACGACTTCAAAAATTAAACAACAAAAACACACAAAATGAATAATAAAAAACAAAAAACAAAACAAACAAATATGTGTGTTTTTACGTTCTCTCTCTCTCTCTCTCTCTCTCTCTCTCTCTCTCTCTCTCTCTCTCTCTCTCTCTCTCTCTCTCTCTCTCTCTCTCTCTCTCGCTATCTGTCTGTCTCTTTGTTTCTCTCTCTCGCTATCTGTCTGTCTCTTTGTTTCTCCCTCTCTCTCTCTCTCTCTCTCTCTCTCTCTCTCTCTCTCTCTCTCTCTCTCTCTCTCTCTCTCTCTCTCTCAGTTATGCTATGTAGTTTGATACTTACTTTATTTGAAACACAAAAAACGACAGACCACCCCCTAAAGCAGCACCTACACAGATCATCCCAAACGCTAGACCACCTAGAGCACCTGAAATAACAACAACATCGTCATCATCATCATCATCATCTTCAGTTCTTTGTTAACATTATGAATAGCTTCATCATCACAACTGTCATCGTTAACATTACCAATATTGCCACCTTCGGTTTTGTTATTATTATTATTCTTGTTGTAGTTGATGTTGCTGCTGCTGCTGTTGTTTTTTGATCTTCTTCTTCTTCTTCTTATTATTATTATCGTTATTATTATTATTGTTATTATTATTAATAATATTATTATTTATTTTTGTTGTTGCTACTATCATTTGCGTCATCATCATCATCAGCCTTGTTGTTGTCATGTTTCGACAACGAGAATTATTATCATATTCAAATAATTTAATACGGTACCGGACGAATAGCCTTTGAATCCAGTCCTTAGTTCATCTTCGTATGTATATTCCCTTACAGAGTTTGCTATAGCAGTTACAGGCAACGGCTAAACAAATAACAAGAAGGAAAAATATCAATAATAACATTATTATTATTACTATTATTATTATTATTCTTCTTCTTCTTCTTCTTCTTCTTCTTATTATTATTATTATTATTATTGTGGTTGTTGTTATTGTTGTTGTTATTATTTTTATTATTATTTTTATTATTACTAGTACTACTACTAGTACTATTATTACTGCTATTATTATTATTATTATTGTTATTATTATTATTATTATTGTTGCTGTTGTTGTTATTATTATTATTATTATTATTATTATTATTATTATTATTATTTTTTTATTATTATTACAACCACAACTAGTGGAAGTGGCAATAGTAGAAGAAGGAGAACAAGTAGTAACAGAACTAATATTAGTAGTAGTGCTAGTAATACTAACAGAAATAGTAGTAATAATGGTGGTGGTAGTGGTTGGCGTAGTTATAGTAGTAGTTGTTTATGTAGTAGTGGTAACAGTAGTAGTGGTAGTAGAAGTAGTAGTAGTAGTAGTAATATAGTTATGTAGTAAATGTCGTACTCGTAATGGTGGTGTTGATAGTAGTAAAAGCCGTCCTACTAGTGGTATTAGTAGTAGCTACAGTTGCATTAATGTTAGTATAAGTAGTAGTAATAGTAGTGTAGTAGTAGCAGTAGTAGTAGTAGTCATAGTAGTAGTACTGCCATGTTCATAATAATATTAGATGTAGAACTATTAATAGGAACATAGAGGCAGAGGCAGCTGTGATAGTAGCCGTAGTAGTACACGTACGTCTTTCAACGAATCCCAGTACACGAGGATGACGAATTTGTTGCTGTTGATGAGGTCCACGAGGAGGTCTCCGGCCAGCGCCAGCGACGTCTCCTTCGTCGTCTGTTTCACGTCTCCAACCATGGGGGCAACATCGAGAAGCTCAAAGCGAATGTGAATATCTTTCTCAAAGACAAGCTGAAAGAAATAAACAAACAAACAAATAAATAAATAAATAAATAAATACCACAAACAAATAAATAAATAAATAAATAAATAAGCAAACAAATAAATAAATAAAAAAATAAATAAAAAATAAACAAATAAATAAACAAACAAATAAATAAATAAACAAACAAATAAATAAATAAGTAAGTAAATAAAGAAAGAAATAAAGAAAGAAAGAAAGATGAAAGAAAGAGACAAAAGAAAAAACTCGAAGAATGAAGGAATGAATAAAACGCCCTCATTATCCCTCTGCTATGGATGAAAAATAGATCTCCGCTATTATTATCATTCTTATCATTATCATCATCATTATCATCATCATCATCATACCCTCTCTAAATAAATAAATAAATAAATAATGTAATATAATGAACCTCTCTCTCTCTGTCTCTCTCTCTCTCTCTCTCTCTCTCTCTCTCTCTCTCTCTCTCTCTCTCTCTCTCTCTCTCTCTCTCTCTCTCTCTCTCTCTCTCTCTCTCTCTCTCTCTCTCTCTCTCTCTCTCTCTCTCTCTCCCTCCCTCCCTCTCTCCCTCCCTGTCTACTTACTTTAGGTTACCTAACGTTACTTAAAAGAACACTGAATAGTTTTACTTACTTTCAGTTTTGAGACTCTCAGTGGAGAGATATCTAAGTCTCCCTGCAGAGAAATTAGAGTCGAATAAAGAAACAATTCTCTGTTCGCGTCAATCTTAGACCGGTAAGAACCTGGTGTAAATAACAGTAGCAGTAGTGATATTAGCAGTAAAAGGAGTGGTAGTAGTAGTAGTAGTAGTAGTAGTAGTAGTAATATTAGGAGTAAAAGGAGTGGTAGTGGTAGTAGTAGTAGTAGTAGTAGTAGTAGTAGTAATATTAGCAGTAAAAGGAGTGGTAGTAGTAGTAGTAGTAGTAGTAGTAGTAGTAGTAGTAATATTAGGAGTAAAAGGAGTGGTAGTGGTAGTAGTAGTAGTAGTAGTAGTAATATTAGCAGTAAAAGGAGTGGTAGTAGTAGTAGTAATAGTAGTAGTAGCAGTAGTAATATTAGCAGTAAAAGGAGTAGTAGTAGTAGTAGTAGTAGTAGTAGTAGTTGCAATAGTAAACGAAGAGGTAATTGTGGTAGTTGTAGTCGTAGTAGTTATAGCAGTAGTAATATTGGAAGTAAAAGAAGTAAAAGTAGTAGTAGTTATGTTTGTAGTGATATGAGTTCTAGTAGTAGTAGTACTGGTAATAGTAATGTTTGTAGTAATCCGAATTCTACTACTAGTAGTAGTACTGGTAGAAGCATGAGTAGTAGTAATAATAAAAGTAGTAGTAGTAGTAGGAGGAAGAGTAGAAGTAGTACTAGTAGTAGTAGAAGTAAAGTTGGTGCTAGTAGTAGTAAAGAATATACCAATATGAGTAGTTTTAGTTGAACTTTTGTATTAATACATATTAGTAACAATAACATTGATATTAATATGAACAGTTGTAGGACTATTGATATAAACAACCAACCGACCAACCAAATAAACAAACAAATAAATAAATAAATAAACAAACAAATAAATAAACAAACAAACAAACAAATAAATAAACAAATAAATAAACAAACAAACAAATAAATAAACAAACAAACAAACAAATAAATAAATAAACAAACAAATAAATAAACAACCAAATAAACAAATAAATCATTAAATAAATAAATAAATAAATTTCACCTGGAATTCTGAAGTCAAACTTGCGTCTGTTGAGGTCGATGTAGCAGGCGCTGATGTCCCAGTTGAGCAGGTTGGGCTCTTTCTGTATGAAGTTGAAGATGTTGTAGTCGTATCGTATCTGGTACTGAAATGCATTATAAAATAATAGTAATAATAATAATAATAATAATAATAATAATAATAATAATAATAAAACTGAACATTGATGTGATTTACTATTTTAAATATATACTTCATACCTCGATCTACCTGTCTACCTCTTTCTATTATCTATCTGTCTATCTATCTATCTATCTATCTATCTATCTATCTATCTATCTATCTATCTATTTCTATCTATCTACTTATCTATTTATCTATTTCTTAGTCTATTTTATAGCTTACTATATCTACATGTCTGTCTGTCTGTCTGTCTTTCTGTTTTATGGATCCCGTGTCCTCCGACCAGTCTGTTGTTATGTCTGTATTTTTGTGTCTGTATAGTCTTATGTATATACGCCTATCTGCATATCCATCCATCTGTCTAGCCAGCTGTCTATTTATCTGTCTGTCTGTGCTGTGTGTCGGGACCTTTGTTTTCATTTTGTATAAAGCTATTTCAGAGTTTCTTTTATGTTCATTCTATTCTACTTTACAACTTTGATGTTTTTAATAATTTTTTTTATTTTTTTTTTTTTTTTTTGTTTTTTTTAATTCGGTGAAAGAAAGATAAATCTTTAGGTATCGGTAAATAAGGAAATTCAACAATCAGAAAAAAAAAAAAAAATGATAATAAATAATAAAATAAGTAGAAATAAAGAAAGAATTACTCACAGCATCAATGTCCAGTTTCAGCTGAACTGGGGGAGGGGTCGGATAAACCGTCATCGTGTCCTGTATTGATGTCCAGTTGGCCTGAATAAATCAACAAAATCAATAAATCAATAATTGAAAAAAAAAACAAATATAAGAAGAATAATAAGAATAATAAGAAAAGAAAGAAAGAAAGAAAGAAAAAAAAAGAAGGAATGAAAAGAATGACGTCCTGACGTATAATCTGTAGTGATTTCTTGTCTTTGAATAATAATAATAATAACAACAACAACAACAACAACAATAATAATCATAATAATAATAATAATAATAATAATAATAATAATAATAATAATAATAATAATAATAATAATAATAATAATAAAATAACAACAACAACAACAATAATAATAATAATAATAATAATAGAAAAAATATTAATATTAGTAGCTGTAAAAGGATGAAGAGAAGAAGAAGAAGAAGAAGAAAAAGAAGAAAATGATGATGATGATGATGATGATGATGATGATGAACCACTGACCGTTCTAAATCTCCATTCCCATGTCGAATTGACCGGGTGTCCTTTTGGGTAGTCTGACCTCTGACCTACCCATGAGTACACATCAAACCCTCGTACGCGTTTCTATAATAATAATAATAATAATAATAATAATAATAATAATAATAATAATAATAATAATAATGAAAAGAACAACAACAACAACAATAACACCAACAATAACAACAATAATAATAATAATAATAACAACGACAACAACAGCAAGAAGGACAGCAACAATAACAATAACACCGGTATTAATGACAGTGAAAACAATACAATAAATTACTACTGTCTATTCTAAAAATTAGTAGCTGACTGCGTAGCAGTAGGCGTAGTAGTAGCAGCAGCAGCCGTAGGCGTTGTAACAGGAGTAGCTATCGTTGTAGAAACAGTTGCAATGTTATTAGTATTTTTTATTAGTATTAGCGATAGTGGTGGTGGTGGTAGTGGTAGGTGCAGTAACCGTGGCAGTAGTAGGAATAGCTATAGAAGCATGCATAGCGTTGTAGTTGTAGTTGTAGTTGTAGTTGTGGGTAACGTACCACACCCTCAAACGTCACTCCTTTTGTGTCGAGGTAGAAGAACTCTCTGCCGGTTCTGATTCTGACGTGGTGCGGATCTGTTTTGACGTCATCGAGATTTGACATCTCTATCTGTATCGCCGTGCAGTTCCCAATTTCGTTATCCGTAACGTAGCCGACACCTGTTAATAAATTATGATTATAAAAAAATAAATCTTTTTCCGTGAACGAAAGGCTATCAGTGGAAAAAAAAAAAAAAAAAAAAAACGTGACGTAACCGATATAATGTTAATGCATTATGATAATGACGTATTATTTACTATTTCCGTGACGTAGCTAAATAATTTTAATTTTAATAAATTATGATAATGAGTGTCATTACTCAGTGACGTAAGTTATACTCGAATAAATTATTATAACGAATTGACATTTTTTTTTTACTGCATGTAATATTTATTTACTAATAATAATAAGACAAATTATCCTATGCGTAATTACGTCATAATGCAGATTCTTGTCAAATTTAATGACGTGAAGTAATATTGTTTAATAAAAAATATATATATTAATATAAAATTTAATAATAATAATAAAAAAAGAATAAATCTGTTTTAAGAAGAATTGTTGCTATTTACATCATCACCATCATTATTATACACAACAGAAAGAATGCTCTATGAGCAATGGCTAACCAGTATTAAAATCGTGAATTTCCGTCAGTGGACGGTTTCCGAACGAGAAGATGTTGTTGACTTGCGTCGTAGGCTTGTATGTGTATTTCGTCAACTTGGCTTTGTCATCGAACCATTCCTGTAAAACGTAAAACATATGTGACAGTAAACAGTCATCTTTTTATGAAAACGTGACAATGTAAGCTGTCGTGAAGTACACCTGTGTATCTGTATTTTCTATCTTCTTTGAGTACATCTGTTTTTTTAATAATTTGTAACGTGAAAATTCTTTTTTATTTCTTCTTCTTTTTTTTTTTCTTTTTTTCTTTCTTATCCTGCGTCTGTTTGTAATTTACGTTCATGAAATAAATCTCTTTATTAACTGTTTTTTTAACTTATGTTCATGAAATTATATCTGTGTATTATCTATTTGTTAGGTACATTCATGAAATCAGTTGCTGTTTTCTTTTTTTTGTCATGTAAGTTCACGAAGAACTTATCTTTATTAACTTGTAATAACTTAGGTTCATGACGTGTATTTCTTTGTTACATACGTTCATGCAGTGTGTTTCTCAATTTGTAAACTAAGTTAATGAAATACGTCTGTTTATTAACTATTTGTAACGTACTTTCCTGAAGAGAGGTTCTTAATTTGTAACTTACATTCATGAAATATATCTGTTTATTAACTATTTGTAACGTACTTTCCTGAAAGAGATTCTTAATTTGTAACTTACATTCATGAAATATATCTGTTTATTAACTATTTGTAACGTACTTTCCTGAAGAGAGGTTCTTAATTTGTAACATTGAAATATATCTGTTTATTAACTATTTGTAACGTACTTTCCTGAAGAGAGGTTCTTAATTTGTAACTTACATTCATGAAATATATCTGTTTATTAACTATTTGTAACGTACTTTCCTGAAGAGAGGTTCTTAATTTGTAACTTACGTTCATGAAGTATGTCTGTTTATTAACTATTTGTAACGTACTTTCCTGAAGTGCGTTTCTTTGTCTGTAACTTACGTTCATGAAGTATATCAGTTTATTAACTATTTGTAACGTACTTTCCTGAAGTGTGTTTCTTTGTCTGTAACTTACGTTCATGAAGTATGTCTGTTTGTTCGTTCTGTCCACTATTTCTACTGTGAAGGAGAAAAATTTGGCCAGCTGAGGAAGACGTTTTGTGTTCTTCCTCCCTGGACAAGAAACACCTGCTGGAGTCTGTAAGTAAGTAAGTAAGTAAGTAAGTAAGTAAGTAAGTAAGTAAATAAGTAGTAAGTTAGTAAGTGACGAAGTAAGTAAATATAATTTATGAACAAAAAATAGCAGTACTGAATGAAGTCTGTTATACTGAAGAAATAGCAAAGTTATCACAAGTGTATTACAATCAGCAGTAATGTTATCATTATTTTATGCAGTCAATAAATACACAGCAGAGACACACATAATGTGAGATAAGAGAGACAGAGATATAGAGACAGAAATAAATGAGCAGAGAGAGAGAGTGACAAAGACAGAGAAACAGAGAGTGAAACAGAGAGAGAGAGAGAGAGAGAGAGAGAGAGAGAGAGAGAGAGAGAGAGAGAGAGAGAGAGAGAGACAGAGAAAGAGAGAGAAGCACAGACCGAGAGAGAAACAGAGACAGAAAAACAGAGAAAGAGAGAGAAAAGAGAGAGACAGAAAGAGAGAGAGAGAAAAGAGAGAGAGACAGAGAGAAAGACAGAGACAGAGACAGAGAGAAAGAAAGAATGAAGTCTGTTAGACTGAGAGAAAGAGAGACAGAGACAGAGAGAGATACAGAGAGACAGAGAGACAGAGACAGAGACAGAAAGAGAAACAGAGACAGAGAGAAGAAACAGCACAGAGAGAGAGTTAGAGACATTACAGACAGGGAGAGAGAGGAGAGAGAGAGACACAGAGAGAGAGAGAGAAGAACAGAGAGAGAGAAGAACAGAGAGAGAGAGAAAGAGTGAGAGAGAGACAGAGAGAGAGTGAAGCACAGACCGAGAGAGAAACAGAGACAGAAAAACAGAGAAAGAGAGAGAAAAGAGAGAGAGACAGAAAAGAGAGAGAGAGAGAGAAGCACAGATAAGAGAAACAGAGACAGAAAAACAGAGACAGAAATAAATGAGAGAGAGAGACAGAGAGAATGACAGAAAGAGAGAGAAATACAGAGACAGAGACAGAGAGAGAGTGAGAGAGAGAAAGACAGAGACAGGGAGACAGAGACAGAGAGAGAGAAAAAAACAGAGAGAGACACAGAGAGAGAGAGAGAAGAACAGAGAGAGAGAGAGAGAGAGAAGAACAGAGAGAGAGAGAGAGAGAGAGAGAGAGAGAGAGAGAGAGAGAGAGAGAGAGAGAGAGAGTATATAAGGTAGATAGATACCTCATACCACCGCGGTACTGAGATGTAGTTTTTGAAGTGTATGAAGTCGTAGATGTGTAAAAAGCTGTGAGCACCGCCAGGTCCGCTCGCTCTGTGACCCTTCACTAAAGCTCTGACTGGAATATTCTTCAGTCCGAGAGCAGTGTCCCAGTTGTTTGGATCTTAAAAAATCAGTTAGTATATAAATAATAAACCAGTAAGTAAATAAATAAATAGAGAAATAAATAAATAGCAAATAATGAAACAAACAAACAAATAAATAAATAATTAAAAAAACAAACAAAAACAAACAAACATATAAATAAACAAATAAATAAATACAAGTTACTGTTTCCAAGAGAGAAGGAAGTGTATGAGATAATTAATACAGTTTGATCAAATGAAAAAAATTAAATAAAATACGTGAAGTAGCTGTCTATGTAATTGATCTGTCTGTCTATGTGTGTAACGCAGAGATCGATGTAGAAGTACTAACATCACAGGTAAACAATCTGCATACATACATTCATATATATATACCTGTTCATCCATATGTAGTGTATTTATATATATATATATATATATAGATAGACAGATGGTAGGCCTGTATGCAAAGATATGCCTGTATATCTATCTATCTCTCTATTTCTCTAAAAATACATCATCTGCTCGTAAGACTATATGTATAAAAACATAAGGAATCCTGTTATTCACCTGAGAAATACCACGTGATGTTCATCGTAGAATCGAGAGCTTTCCAGTATTCGCAGGAATACCAGGACTGTACTCGTATCCCGCGAACTACGTCACTTCCCATGAACTGTTCCTTGTCATTTCCTCCAAAATGGAGCGCACCAGAGGCAGTGAAGATGTGACCCTGTTTGTAGCCGAAGAGGTATCGCTGGTCTGTCTTAGCCAGGTCGGTGACTGCGCATGCGCCTAAACACACACACACACACAAAAAAAAACCCATCGCATTAGTTACGCATAGACTGGTACGTGGGATAGGTAGGTGTTCATGTTCGTCGTGTTTACGAGTATAAAACACACACACACACACAGACACACACACACACACACACACACACACAGACACACACAGACACACACACAGACACACACACACACACACACACACAGACACACTAGACACATTCGGGACACACAGGAGGACAAAGAAATGCACAAGACTCGAACGATGGCCCCCATTCTACTTCGTGCAAACTACGCGATAGAATTCGACTACGGAGACAACCTATCAAGTTGTGTACACGTGTTTGTCTGTATATATATATATATATATGTGTGTGTGTGTGTGTATGTATGTGTTTATGTATGTAGTATTTGTGTATGTATGTATGTATTTTGAGGATTTGAATAGTGTCTGTTTTATGTACGTCTGATTAGACTCTGCACAAAGACAATATTCGGGAACGCACTGGCCCAGAAAGACAAAGTCCAATTACAACCTCACAAACCACTAACAAGATTGAAATGTATGTGTTTATGAATGTATGTATGTATCTATGTATGTATAGTTGTATGTACGTACGTATGTATGTATGTATATATGTATGCATGTGTGTATGTGTATATGTATATATGTATGTATGTATCTATGTGTTTATGTATGTATGTACATATGTATATAGTATGTGTGTATGTATGTATGTATGTATGTATTTATGTATGTATGTATGTATGTATGTATGTATGTATGTATGTATGTATGTGTGTATTTTGTTGAATTTCTTACGAATTTTTGGAAGAACTGCGATGAATTCCTGAATGTTGTAGTCGTAGTAGCCGTAAATACTCTGTCCTTCCTCGACCTGTCTCACTTCGCCGATGTTGTTGGTGTAGTCGAAGAATTCCTGAACTTCTGTCGTTGTCATTTTGTTGACGATGACGCACTCAATGTGCACCTCGTACTGGTCTGGGAAAAGATGGCCTTTTGACGTCTACGTAAAAAAAATTATTATTATTATTATTATTATTATTATTATTATTATTATTATTATTATTATTATTATTATTATTATTATTGTTCTTATTATTGTTGGTATTATTATTATTATTATTATTATTATTATTATTATTATTATTATTATTATTATTATTATTATTGTTCTTATTATTATTATTATTATTGTTATTATTATTATCATCATTATTGTTGTTATTATTATTATTATTGTTATTATTATTATTATTGTTACTGTTATTATTATTGTTATTATTATTATTATTATTATTGTTACTATTATTATTATTATTGTTATTGTTATTATTATTGTTATTATTATTATTATTAGTAGTAGTAGTGGTAGTAGTATTGTTGTTGTGGTTACTATTATTATCATTATTATTATTATTACTGATATATATGTTGTTATTGTTATCATTACTGTTTTAATATTAGTGTTGGTGGTGGTAATAGTAGTAGTAGTGTTGGATCGGTAGTAGTGGTAGTAATGGTAACAGTAGTAGTAATATTAGTAGTAATAGCAGTAGTAGTAGTAGTTGTTGTATCAGTAGTGGATGGATGTTGGTAGTAGAAATAGTACTAATAGTAATAGTAAAATTAGTAGTTGTAGTAGTAGCAGTAGTGGTAACAGTGTCAGGAACTGTTGAAGTTCTACAGCTTTTTAATTTTTAATTTTATTTTTTTATATCATTGTTATTGTTTGTTTTAGTTGTTGTAAATGTTGTAGTAGTCACTAATGTATAAAATAAAGTTACCTTTAGTGCTTTTGACGTTGTTAGGGTTACACACCGTCGTGTCTAACGCTGCATACGCCGTGGGCAACAGCAACAGAACAAAGCAGCATGTCACGGATACAGACGTCATCATAGCGCTGAAAAAAAAAAAAAAAAAATGATGTGAGACCAGTGGAAATTAATAAAAATTAAGAAATTGAAAAAATGTCGTGACATCGGCTGAAATAAAATTAAAAAAAAAAAAAAAAAATAATAATAATAATAATAATAATAATTAATTTCTTGTGGCATCTATGTGAAATTATGTCGTAGGAAATGAGGTTGTTTTTTGTGTTTCTTATGAAATGAAATGAATAAATTAACGAATTGTTAGAGGCATGGAGAGAAATTTACAGTTAAGAAAATATCTTTTTCGACCAGCTGAGCAAAAACATCGTATGTAAAAAATTGTGATGTGATTTGTACTCGGCTAAATAATATAGGTAGCCTGGTTTGAACTCAGAATCTAACAGAGTTTATGACGAAATATACGCGAAGAAGAAGAAAAAACAAGTAGAAAGCTGAAAGAAGGATTTGAACTCACAACCGAGCGGTTTTACATTGAAGTGATGTTTGTTTTATACTGAAATAAAATAATAGCACATTCAATTTGTTTTCTTTTCGTATTTTTCCGTTTTTTTTTTTTTTTTATTGAACATAATATTACACTAATTAATATTGTGATATGAGACATAATTAACTAATAATACAATAAATTAAATTGTTCTTTGAAGTCTATTTAAATTAAAATATAGTAAAGAAAATGGACTTTGCGGTCTACTGAAAATAACATAGCGATTAAAACTGTGACGTGAGATCTATTTAACTATTATTATTATTATTTTTTTTTTTGTTTCATAAATTAATATGGTTTGTGTGATCGATTTAAGTTAAGTTATATGAAATAAATAATATTTTGTAAGAAAAATTGAACTAATATTACACACACACACACACACACACACAAACATACACACATATATATACGTTCAAAAAAATACATTATTGTTAAATAACATGAGATCTATTAATTAAAATTAAAATTAAAAAAAAATAATTATAAAATGAGACTTCCTGAAATAATGACGATATTGTAGAATAGAGGATAAATAAGTTAAAATTCCAATGCGTTGATGCATCAGTGAATTATGAAATATTATCGATTTCTAATAACAATAATAATAATGACATTGATGATGATGATGATGATAATAATAAGAAGAAGAAGAAAAAAAGAAGAATAATAGTAGTAGTAGTAGTAATAATAATAATAGTAATAATATTAGTAATAACAGTAATAATATTAATAGTTATAATAATTATAGTAATAATAATAATAATAATAATAGTAATAATAATAATAATCATAATAATAGTAATAATAATAATAATAATAATAGTAATAATAATAGTAATAGTAATATAATAATAATATTAATAGTAATAGTAATAATAATAATAATAGTAATAATAATAATAATAATAATAATAATCATAATAATAGTAATAATAATAATAGTAATAATAATAGTAATAATAATATAATAATAATAATAGTAATATTAATAGTAATAGTAATAATAATAGTAATAATAATAATAATAATAATCATAATAATAGTAATAATAATAGTAATAATAATATAATAATAATAATAGTAATATTAATAGTAATAGTAATAATAATAGTAATAATAATAATAATAATAATAATATTAACAATAATAATAATAAAAGTAATAATAACAGATTTAAATAAAATATATAGTAAATTAATGTCCATCTTACCAGCCTCTTTGTGTTGGTCATGTGAGGTTTGATCAAAGTTTACTGATAAAGTCAACTGGGCCAGGCGTGTATCACTGCACTAACAGATGACAAAACTGATCTGAGACGAATCTTTTATGTTATCTTAGCTCTTAATAGAAATAATACATATATCCATCAGATTTTTGTATGTAAGCGCACGTGCGTACTCTCACACACACGCACGCACACATACACATACACACATACGTACGTACGTACATACATACATACATACATATAAATATATGTGTATACATATATATAAACGAATTCTTACATATACAAAGATAGATAACGAACAAACGAAAGACAAATTCTTACAGACAAAGAGACAGAGACACATAGAGAGAGAAAACAAGAAAGAGAGAGAGAGAGGAGACAGATAGAGATAGAGAGAGAGAGAGAGAGAGAGAGAGAGAGAGAGAGAGAGAGAGACAAGACAGTATTAATGATTAACATTTTGCCTGATAAAAGTAGAGTAATACAGATATTAAGACAATAGATAAATAACAATTGAAGAGATAGATAACATTGTTTCAGAAATTATCATTTTTCAGCATGTTTTCATGTATGCGTGTATATATACACATCTATACACATATATATAATTATATCTGTGTGATACATATATAAACACACAGTTATGTGTATTTCGTCTGAACACCTAACAAACATAATGAACTGTTTTGAAAACTGTGAAAAACGTAACAGTACAGACACCCAGTAGCCAGGTGGTTAGAAGGGTAGAACAGGTAGAAATAGCGACATTGACGTTCTGTACACGATACACGTTATTTTTGTACAGATAAACGACTATCAGGGTTAGAGCCGATACAATTACACTGACACTGACTTTGAGATATCAACTGTAAAACTAGATATCTCGATTTGAGACCTGTTTTGGATCTTACAGCCCGAGAATATTAAAATTAACATGATATATTTATGTATTCATTTATTTATATGTATATAGATATATAGGTAAATAGACAGCTAGATAGATCGATCATAAACAAGAAAGTAATATGATTAAAGAAGACAAATCCTATCTGATTTAAACTATTTTACAACACAAATCCTATAGATAGATTTGAACCCACAGCCTTAGTGTTTTAAAACTGAAATAAGTTGTAAGCTCACTGATAAGGGATATCCAGATTTGAACGCAGAACCTCGCAGGTGTTAATAATGAGGTGGTGAAAATGAAAATGAAAATGATAGCAGAGAGGAGGATTTGAACTCATCTCCTAGCCTCCTAGCGTTTGTTAAATTAACGAGATATAAAATAATATCTGTCTCACGTACGAGATAGCCAGATTTGAACCCAGGTCCAGGGTGTTTTAATAATATACATTAATACTTAAAAAACTATCTATATCTATCTAGAAGGCAGCGTGACTTGAATTGTCAGGAAAAAAAAAGAGAGATTTCCTGACAAATAAATAATCACAATACAAATATCAGATATGATCCGAGGAACTAGCACAGAAGAATAATGATCTAAAAATAAAATAAAATAAAAAAACATATATCTATCAGGTAGTGGGATTTGAACTCGCAAGCTAGCTGTGTTTAGCTAACACGACGTAAATTATCTGTGCTCTGATAAGACATGTGAACATTAAACTTTGTCACATGCGACAAGATGGCGGCGAAGCGGATGAACCACATATCTGTGAGGTATGTTAAATTTATTTAATTTTAATTTTATTTTATTTTATTTCAGATTATAATTTAGTATGTTATTCAGCATCTTATTGTTCACACGTATATACATACGAAGATGCATTTACACGAAACTTGCTGTGTACATAGTATTTTATGTTATATTATTTGTCTTTTCGTGAATATATTTTGTTTCATACTTCGTTTTAATATAATTTTGTTACATTTTAGTTATAAAACGAGAGCAAACAAAATAAAATAATAATGACAAAAATAAAATAAAATAAAATAAATAACTACAAATATAAATTAAAGAAACAAACAAAGAAAGAAAGAAAGCATATTAAATGCCATTAAAGTGATGGACTTTCTCCGGTTTAAATAAAATATAAAACAATAAAATAAAGTTTGATATAAATGGAAAGAGAGAGAGAGAGAGAGAGAGAGAGAGAGAGAGAGAGAGAGAGAGAGAGAGAGAGAGAGAGAGAGAGAGAGAGAGAGAGAGAGAGAGAGAGAGAGAGAGAGAGAGAGAGAGAGAGAGAGAGAGAGAGAGATTCGTTATTATTTATTTATTTATTTATTTATTTATTTACTTACTTACTTATTTATTTTCGTGTTGTTTTCAGACATATTTGTGGACATTTAGGAATCTCGATTCTCATTATTTCACTAGTTTTGTTCGGACAGTCTCACGGAGGACCGGACACTTCAATATGTGACCCAAATAATTACAAAACTAGTATAGGTATTTATATGTTTTACAATTTTCTACATACATTTTCTCTCAGGTATCTGAGAAGCATTAAGCTATTTCTTTGTTTTTATACGAGGCACGTACTTGAAATAAAGTTACCTGTATACTTTGTGTCATACATCTCTCAATTTTAAATGAAAACATGTCACATTTATTTATTTATTTATTTATTTATTTTTGTTATTAAGATATTAAAATAAAATCAAAATAATGTTCGACTAATCATTCTTAAGCGGTATTTGTAGAAGATAGTTACATCAAACAAATTATGTAACCTATATATATATAAACCTATATATATATAACGTCTTCTGTTTTAAGTTATATATTACATAAAATTTCAATAAATACCATTGCATTTAATCACAATATAGACCATCGTGTCGTTATCATATCGTTTCGTTTCGTGTTCTGTCGTGACGTTTCGTTTCGTGTTTCATCGTGTCGTATCGTACTGTTTCGTAGGATATCGCCAGGTATCGTATCGTGTCGTATCGTACTGTTTCGTACGATATCGCCAGGTATCGTATCGTGTGTTATAGTTTACTGTATCGCGTAGTATAGTATTCCATACCAGCGTATCGCACTGTAAACTATTATCTTGTATTAACTGATCGGATCGTATCGTGTGGTAATATGATGGGTTGTATTGAACTGTATCGCATATTAAAGTATCATATTGGGATGAATACCAATGTAGTGTATTTTATTTAATGGAAATTAATATATCCGTAATGTATACTAATGTAATGCAAGTTATCGTGTTGTATTATATTGTATTGTATTGTATTATTTTCTATTTTATTATATACTATTGTACTATATCGAATTGTATTGTGTATAAATTAATATAATGCAGGTTATGGTATTGTAATGTATTATATTGTACTGCATTGTATTGTACTACTTTCATTATATAATGTTGTATTGTATTGTATTGTACTTTATTTTGTTTTGAATATGTATTATGTTGTGTTGTATGGTATTATATTGTATTGTGCTGTGTATTGTACTGTATTGTATTGTATTGTACTTTGTTCGAATATTGTATTATATGGTATTATACCGTGTAGTATTGTATGGTATTGTATTGTCGACTGTGTACTGTATATTGTATTGTGTATTGTATTGTACTGTATTGTATATTATATTGTAATGTATTGTACTGTATTGTATTATATTGTGTATTGTAATGTATTGTATTGTATATTGTACAGTATAGTATATTGAATTGTATTGTATTGTATTGTATATTGTATTGTATTGTATTGTATTGTATTAAGGAAAGGTACCAGATTTGCCGCAGCAGTTCAAGGTGAGGATAGAGTGCAACATCGAGGAGAGGAATTACACCGTCGACATGCTCGAGTTCTACGACTACATCAACAACCGCGGCACCGTGGAGACGTGGAAGAACGGGAAAAGAGCAAAACTCATTTACGACTACAAATACGACGAACTTGTTATTCTCAACTACACTACACCCTGTACTTAACGAACATTACTCTCTATCTGTCTGTCTGTCTGTCTCTCTCTGACTGTCTGTCTCTGTCTGTCTGTCTGTCTGTCTGTTTCTCGCTTCTTCTGTTACTCTTTTTCCTTCTTTCTTTCTTTCTCTCTGTACGTATGTATGTATGTATGTATGTGTGTGTGTATATATTTATGTGTGTGCGTGAGTATGTGTGTGTATTTGTCTATCTATCTACTTATTTCTCAACATCTCATTTTTATCTATTTTTCTTCTTCATCATCTCTTTCTCTTTATTTATTTCTCTCTCTCTCTCTCTCTCTCTCTCTCTCTCTCTCTCTCTCTCTCTCTCTCTCTCTCTCTCTCTCTCTCTCTCTCTCTCTCTCTCTCTCTCTCTCTCTCTCTCTCTCTCTATTTCTCACCATATCTCTCTCTCTATCCACGTCATTTCCCCTAAAACCCCCTATACAACTACCAGCAACCTGCTCTCAACGAAAACCTCACGTACACTCTACAACTAAACTTTTGCAGCTGGACACGACATACCCAAGTGCACGGTACAGAAACTGTCGAGCAGCAAAGCCCGCTACCTGTTTGGCGTGTCCAGCTCTGGCCTCTGGTGGGGAGCACATCTTCTCCGCCGGCGGGGCTCTGCACTTCGGGGCCAACAAGCCGCACGTGTACAAAGGAAAACAGTTCGTCAGGGACGGGACGGTGGTTGACGTGTGGGAGGGGTGCTGGTATCTCGACCAGATCGGCGGGACGTTCAAAGTGAGGTGGTCGTTCAGTAAGTTCACATTCACTTTGTGTAAAGAAAAAAAAAAAAAAAAAAAAAAAAAAAAAAAAAAAAAAATTTGTTATATAGATTAATGTAAAGTAAGTCTGCATCAACTTTGTGTAAAACGAAATGTTATTATATAGCTTAATGTAAAGTAAGTCTACGTTAACTTTGTGTAATAACTGTTAGAATATATAGCTTAATGTAAATTAAGTCTACGTTAACTTTGTATAATAACTGTTATATTATATAGCTTAATGTAAATTAAGTCTACATTAACTTTGTGTAAAGAAAACTGTTATTATATAGCTTAATGTAAAGTAAGTCTACATTAACTTTATGTAAAAACTGATACGTTATTGCGTAAAGGAATTTTGTGTGTGTGTTATTTTTTGATTTTTCTTATTTCTTTAGAAACTGATGATTTTGATTTTTTTTTTTTTAGTTTTTTGTTTTGTTTTCCTTTTTTTATTACATTGTGTAAGGCTAATATAGTTTATATCAATATTTCATTTCTTCCTGTAAAATTAACATAAAAGTTCCAAATATACATCTGATACATGTATCCGTCTATCTGGACATATTTTGGGTTGAGGAATAAGACATTACAGTTAAATTAAATTTAATCATTACAGAGAAGAAAACTTAAGTCTAACTGATAACAAGATGTAATTTAAAAATAGCAACAAGTGTCGAAAATGCACAAAAATGTATGTATGTATGTATGTATGTGTGTGTATGTGTATATGTATGTAAATGTGTATATGTATGTATGTATATATGTATGTATGTATTATGTATGTATATATGTATATATATGCATGTATGTTTGTGTGTATCTATGTATGTATGTATGTATCTATCTATCTATGTATGTATGTATGTTTGTATGTATGTATGTATGTATGTGTATAATGTGTATGTATGTATGTATGTGTGTGTATGTATGTATATATATGTATGTATGTATCCATCATAGTATCAGTCTATATCTTTGCATTATAAATGTTCATATATCATATATTTATATTATATTATTTTGTGTGTGTGTGTGTATCCAAGTGTCTGTACTTGTCTGTACTTGTCTGTACTTACGTCTGTCTGTGAAATGTTGTAGCTGCATCAAACAACTGGACGTCAGCGATTAATCGACCAGTTCCGCTTCAGCTGAACGTCACGGGGATGATGACGAAGCCAGCACGACGTCGCATCAGTCATCTTTACGAGTTCACTGATTTCAGAGAGTCCCTGAGCAACACAGCCGTGTTCCAGGTTTTTATTTACTTTCACTTTCATTTTATATTTTATTTATTTATTTACTTACTTACTTACCTGTTTGTTTGTGTGTTTGTTTATTTGTTTGTTCGGTTGCTTCTTTGTTTGTTTGTGTGTTTGTTTATTTATTATTATTTTCTTTTCTTTTATATTTGTTTGTTATCTTTTTATTATTTTTTGTCTTTTATTTATTTATTTGTTGGTTTTTTTGTTGTTTTTTGTTGTTTATTTATTTATTTCATTTTTGGTTTTTTATTATTATTTTTTTTTTTTTTGAGAAAACTGATAACTTCAAACAAAAAATATCGAATTTCTCTCTAATAATCAGGGATTTTTGTTTTATTTTCTTGCTTTGTATTTGTTTTTCCCTAATAAATCTTTGTGAAAAGCATATCTAATAATTTTGTTCGTTTTTGTTATCGTTATTTTGTTCTTCTTTTTTAATATATATCTATATATATATATATATATATATATATATATATATATTATTTGTATAAACGACTATTAAATAAATACGTATCTGTATATTTTCCCTAAAACACTTCATTTATTTATTTATTATTTCTTTAATTTAAATAATTATTTTCGCTCCAGTAATATCAATACTTTATTAATTATGAAATTAGTTATTGATTAACTGATCGTTTATTTTACTGAATGACTCATTAACACAGTGATCGAATTAAGCGTTTATCGATACATCGATTGATTGAGTGACATACTCACTCTCTCACTCACTCACTCTCTCGCCCACTGATCTAGCTATTTATTAATCGAACGATTGATTAATTGATTCGTACTTTCTCTCCTTTATTTTTTCAACTTTATTATTTCTACGAATAATAATTATTTCACTGACTGATTTAAAAAAAAAAAAAAAAAAATTGATTCTTTTGCTTCTTCTTTGTTCATTTTTTTCCCCTTAGTCTGCTATTTAATTATCTTGTTCATGTCTTTCACAATTTTTTTTTTTTTTTAATATAGACTGATCCTGGTACGTACTGTCCAGGCAGAGTAATGAGACGAAATCTTCCTAATGTGACGAATCAATTCAAATTTGAGGCGGAACTACTTGAAATGAACAAACATTTTGTCAGTTGGATAAAGGTAACAAAAAAAAAAAAAAATAATAATAATTTTAAAAACATGGATTAGTGTGAAAGTCCATCAAATGATGTGTAAATTAAAATAATAATAATAATAGTAATAATAATAATAATAATAATAATAATAATAATAATAATAATAATAATAATGATGATGATAATAATAATAGTAATAAAATGAAATGAAATAAAAAAAATAATAATAATAAAATAAATGAAATGAAATAAAATAAAGAAAAAATGATAGAAAGACATGAATGCTAATGATAAAATGATGATTAACATGATGATGAATAGGAGATAAAGGAGGGAAAGCAGAAAGAGAAGGATCATAATGCTCAAGATAAAGAATATTAAAATGATGATGATGATGATGATGATTTTTTTTTATCAATCAGGATGATTAATGTTTTTTATCAATCATGACACGTTTGATTACGATTTCCACAAGAATATCGATGTAGTTGTTCCCGCTGTTGAAAATGACAGCGATAATGATAATGCTGATGCTGCTGATGATGATAACGATGTCGCTGTGTCTGTTGCAGGAGTACTACGACTACGACCTAGGACTCGTCAGATACGACTACAAACCGGATCCAAGTAACCCATCTAAGTTCGGAACCAACATGATGGTGCGCGTCCATGACTTCTCCGCAGGTAAGACACGTGACGTAACGATGTCACGTGACACTGCGTGTAACTAAGTCATGTGGCACTTAATGTAGACTATTCCCATGTAATTGGTCTAAATATATTAGACAAAGGGAAGTGTCATGTTGACATTAAAAGTTAATAATAATAATAATAATAATAATAGTAATAATAATAATAATAATAATAATAGTAGTAGTAATAGTAGTAACAGTAATAATAATAACAATAACAACAACAACAACAACAACAACAACAACAACAACGCTACATTACACTTGAAATGAATACACATCATCACCATTATAGTAGTCATTTAGCGTATTTTCACTGCATTATCGCCTACAATATCGAAAAATAATAGGCAACTAGTAATAATAATCAACGCCCTAATAATTTGACGCGACGTCCAAAGAATAGCAATAACGCCGTCATGCGCTCCAAGAAACAATTCTTCTAATAATACAAGGTTATAATAATAATTATGAAATATTTATTTTTTTAACAGTGTAATAATTATCATATTATAATTAATAATAGTAATTACAATAATAATAATAATAACAATTTAACTGTTTGTCTTTGAACTACATGAAGCTTGAAATGAATACACTAATTTGATTGATGATGATGATGATGATAACATATATATATATAACCATACATACGTTCTCATACATCTCGACATAATCATCATACATACATTTATATATATTATGTCGCAAACAACATCGAAAAATGAAATGGACCAGCGACGGTGACGACGATCAACGCCCTAGTTTGTACGTCCAAAGAATATCCACGCCGTCATGCGCTCCAAGAAACAATTCTTCTAATCAACAACAGCAAGTAATACCAGCAGGCCTACTCATGTTTTCATGTGTTAATTACAGGTGTTAATTACAACAATTAATTACAGATGTTAATTACAACAACTATTTACCACCACCACCTTTGAACTACATGAAGCAATGATGCTTATCATTATGATGATGATAACATGCAACAACAACAATATATATATATATATATATATATATATATATATAACCACCACCACCACCACCACCACATACATACATACAACAATACATAATACATAATACATATATATATATATATATATATATATATTATGCAATAAAAGAATAAGAAATTAAAATGGACCAACAACAACAAGTAGTAGTAGTAGTACAGTAGTAGTAATAATTATAACTAGTAGTAGTAATAATAATAACAACATCGTTAAGAACACCAATACT
>CM022677.1:25323120-25333120 GCA_012295275.1 Chrysomallon squamiferum
ACTACTTCTTTTACTACTACTTCTATTATTATTACTATTACTAGTAGTATTACAATTATTACCATTACTACTACAACTACTACTTCTGTTACTACTACTACTTCTATTACTACTACTACTACTCCTACTATTAATATTATAGTCTTGTACTTCATCATCTTGTTCGACTTTTTCCTGCATTTATTTCTTTTTCTTTTTCTTTTTTGTTATATTTTTATTTAATTTTTTGTTTTTGTTCTTTTTTTTTTTTTTTTTTTTTTAAAAGAAAACTGATTTAAATTTCCCAATACGTCCATCCATCACTTGACAACAGAACACAGAGACACGTGCTTGCTTCAGTCTCAGTTAAATGTCTGATTTCAAGGGTTATAGCATTTCAACATATTGGAACGACAGTTGAGTAGTCTACTGCATATATTACACACGCACACACACATACGGACAGACACACAAACACTTTTTCTTTCCTCTAAGACGATGCTAGACGAAAATGCGTCCACGTTCTTTTTGTTCTATTTTCATCCACTTTTCTTGTCGTAATGGAATAAAAGGGTTGACATTTTTTCTCTCGACGTTTCATCAGACTTGTAGCACAGTGTCTCAGATTAATCAGACGTCACTGAACTAAATTTAGAAAAGAAACAGCAGCAGCAGCAGCAACAACAGTACAACAACAACAATAATAATAATAATAATAACGATAATGATGATGATGATAATAATAATAATAGTAATAGTAGTAGTAGTAGTGGTAGTGGTAGTAGTAGTGGTAGTAGTGGTAGTAGAGGTAGTAGTAGTAATAATAGTTGTAGAAGTAACAACAACAGCAACAGTAACAATAATAAACAGAATAATAATAGTAGTAGTAGTAGTAGTAGCAGCATCAGCAGCAGTGGTAGAGGTAACAAGAACAACTAAACAACAACAGCAACAACAACAATAACATCAAGAAGAAGAAGAAGATGAAGAACAACAACAACAATAATAATAATAATAATAATAATAATAATAACAACAACAACAACAACAATATTGATGATGACGGTAATGAATATGATGATTCTGGCGGTGGTGGTGGTGTTTATGGTGAAAAAAAAAAATAATAAAAAAATAAAAAACAATAATTAAAAGGGGAAAAAAAACGTACTTCACAGTCCTACCGAAACGAAACGTAAAGCAAAAAACAAACAAGGGAAAGTTTATCTCATCGACACTTTTCGTGCGAATTCCGACAACTGACGAAAGAATTTCGTTTTTTTTTTTTTTTGTAACGAAATTAGCCGATCTGTATGCAAGCGACGCAGCCACTCGGATCGCTAACAACCGCTTCGTTCGGGAGGTTTCGTGTTTTAACGGCAGTGTCTCGAGCAGAGGAGCTGTCTAAACGAGATGAAATTGCTTGTTGCATTAAGAGCAACAGCGAAGGGAAGAAATGATCGATCGAAGTCGAGGCGCGCGGTCTCGCCAGATCTCGCGAAATCTCTCACTCTCAAATGGATTTCTCTCGTAAACTTGTGCGGATGTAAAAACTGCGGAGTCGCGATCTTCTTTCATAGCGTTTTGTAATTAAAGAGGTAAGAGCAATTTCATTCTTTATTTATTTATTTATTATTACTGTTGTTGTTGTTGTTGTTGTTGTTGTTGTTGTTATTATTATTATTATTATTATTATTATTATTATTATTATTATATTTATTCATTTTTTAGTTCATTTTTGTTTAGTTTACTATTTTTGTTCTTTATTTTTTCCTTACAATTTCTTTATTTATTTACTTACTTTTATGATTATTATTATTATTATTATTATTATTATTATTATTATTATTTTTATTATTATTATTTTTTTAATTGATTCACTTACTTTAGATTCCATTATTTTTCAGTTTTACTATAACTTACTTACTTTCCAGGAAGGCGGGTGGGTGGGGTAATCGGGGGGGGGCGGGCGGGCTGAAATCAGCCTTCCCACATTTGTGGAATAGAGAGTGTAAAAGATGGTGATAACAATACGAAATATTTACTTGTATTTGTATCTACGTGAAATATCGAGCAAATCAATCTTTTTAACATTCTTAACAAAAGTGTCTCCATATATGACTGCAATGTTTTCTAACTTACTGTTTTATTTCCTGCATACTGACAATAGCAATCTTATTTTCTACGTAGTAAGTTGCTGTATTAGTTTTACGAGATAACTTATTAACTTTAATACTTTCTACGAGGTGGCTTAGTCAGATACATTCATTTAAATAAATCTGTCCAATCTCTCTCTCTCTCTCTCTCTCTCTCTCTCTCTCTCTCTCTCTCTCTCTCTCTCTCTCTCTCTCTCTCTCTCTCTCTCTCTCTCTCTCTCTCTCTCTCTCTCACACACACACACACTCACACACACACACACACTCTCTCTCTCTGTCTTTCTGTCTCTCTGTCTCTCTTTTTCTCTCTGTTTCTCTCTATCTATCTATCTACTTATGCATCTATCTAAGGGGAAAAAATGTATATGCAAATCATTATCTACCTGTTAGGTAATTTATTTTTCTGTTGTTTTGTTTTCTCTCTCTATCTAATCTATCTATTTGATCTCTTTGTCTATCTGTCTATCATTCTATCTATCTATATGTCTGTATCTATGTACGTTGCTTTGTCTATCTGTCCATCTGTTTGTTTGTCTGTCTATATATCTATCCATCTGTCTGTCTGTGTCTCTCATTTGATCTATCCACCTGTCTGTCTAACTATCTATATATATCCGTCTAACAATCTGTCTGTCTGTCTGTCTGTATGTCTGTCTGTCTAGCTGTATTTCTCCGACTACTGACCGCAATGTCAACACAATCAACTTGACACTTTAACAAAACAACGCGAGAACACTTTCAGAGAGACGAAACGAAAAAAGCCATTTACATATGTCTGTGTCACTTCGTTATCCAGACTAATGTAAACTGCATGACGAAGGTACAGTTACAGTATTAATCACATTAAATGTCTGGGGAGCGACAAATGTGAAGAAGTGCAAGACAGTTGTGGTTTCTTTTTTTTTTTTTTTTTGTTTTTTTTGAAGTTGTAGAGAAACAGTTTATCATTTGCAGCCTTGAGAATTGTCGGTGTCTGTATGTCCGTATGGGCGTTTGTTTCATTCTCTGTATATTGTTATACGTGTTTGTTTGTGTGCCTTTTCTTTGTATAATTATACATTTTAGTTAATATTTATTTTACCTTAGTATGTATATGAGTGAATGTGTGTATGTGTGCGTGTGTGTGTGTGTGTGTGTGTTTATATATATATATATATGTATATTACAATACACATAAGATATATAGATATAGATAGATAGATAGATAGATAAATAGATAGATAGATAGATAGATAGATAGATAGATAGATAGATAGATAGATAGATAGATAGATAGATAGATAGATAGATAGATATATAGATAGGCAGAGAGAGAGATAGAGAGAGAGAGAGAGAGAGAGAGAGAGAGAGAGAGAGAGAGAGAGAGAGAGAGAGAGAGAGAGAGAGAGAGAGAGAGAGAGAGAGACATATAACATACTGAACTATATTTATAAAAGAAACATAAATATATATATATATATATATACGTACATCCATCCATCCATTGATTTTTAACTTTTAAACCTTCCTCCACCGTCACTGCATTTTAATTCAATATTTTTCTCTTTTTTTTGTTTCTTTCCTCTGTTTTCTCTCTCCAGTCTGAATATGCACAAACTGCTGGGTCCTTCACCAGTGTGTTTGAAAGCAGAACTTGTAGTGTTAACTGATCTGGCTCTTCCCTCATACCTTTTACTTTGTCCTTATTTTTCTGACATGATTTGCTGATTGGTAATGTGTAAAGATATACAAGAAGTAGCAAGTTGTTCACAATATACAGAGCAAGCATCAGTCAGTAAGGTTTAATACTTAGAAACAAAAGGTCGTTCGAGTTATCTATGTATATATACACA
The DNA here is from genome assembly GCA_012295275.1 of Chrysomallon squamiferum. Lineage (NCBI taxonomy): Eukaryota > Metazoa > Mollusca > Gastropoda > Neomphalida > Peltospiridae > Chrysomallon > Chrysomallon squamiferum. The sequence continues at coordinate 25,327,085 of CM022677.1, forward strand.
CACACATATACGTATAGACACATACACACAAAAATATACACACAGACGCACAATAGACACGCAAACACACACACGTATACACACACAAACACACACACGTAGACACACACAAACACACACACACAGACTCACACAGACACGTATACATATAACTAACATTTACTTTAAAATGTTGAAAACGAGAATTTTGTTTTTGCCATTCATCTCAGTTTTAAATAAAATTAACACTGGAAATTTATACATAATTTTAACAATTTGTCAAATAATGTGTCCGTATTTCGCCACTTATGTCAGTGAATAACTATTACATTTAATATGCATGTTTTAAGACATTTACGTTAGTTTTACATACACTTTTTACGTTACAAACTATCCCGTTTTATATTATATTTAAGTTAAATTATTGGTAAAATAACGTGTCCATATTTCGCCACTTACGTCAGTGAATATAACTATTAAATTTAATACGCATAGTTCAGTATACAAAATAATTGATATTCACATTAGTTTTACATAAACTAGAACGTTAGTTTTACATAAACTAGAACGTTAGTTTTACATACACTAGAACGTTAGTTATGCATAAATTAGACCATCACAACTAACTGTTGTAACTAACCCTTAAATTTAACAATTCGTAAAAAAAAAATAAAAAAAATGCTCTTATTTCGACACATTTTTCATGAGCCTCGGTGTTAAATGCAGTCCCCTGTGATATCTAACATTTTTACCACATAACGTGAGAAAGAAGATTTCTCTTCTGAGATTTACGTCTGTTTTACACAAACGCTACGTTACCGCTACGTTGCCGCTACGTTACTGCTACGTTACTGCTACGTTTCGCACGTATTTCTCTGTGGACGTCACGTCGTGGATAACTACAGACTGAGCAAATCACTCACACACGTCTGTTCAAGACGAAAATGTGTTTATTTATTTCTGAACGTTAATTTACCGATAACTGGCTTCACGTGGCTTTGCAACACATACAGACGGACACTCAGACACCCATGTTCAAGATATTTAATTGCATATGTGCGTGTGTGCGTATTTGTGTGTGGGTCTCTGTGTGTGGGGGGTTATCTGTCGTATTTCTGTGTCTCTTTTGGTTATATTGGTAATAGTGATATTTATGATGGTGATGATGATAAACATTTTTTTTTATTTATTGATTGATTTATTGATTGAATTGATTTATTTTTTATTTATTTATTGATTTTATTATTATTATTTTATTTTATTATTATTATTATTTTATTTTATGTTTTTCTCTTTTGGTTTTAATCTAATTAATAGCGGCTAACAATGAACATGAAAATACTTACTTAACAAACAGCTGTGAAATACTACTACTGTTACTACTACTACTACTAATAATAATAATAACAACAACAACAACAACAATAACAACAATAGGAAGAAGAAGAAGAAAAAGGAGAACAATAACCAAAAGAAATAAATAAAAACAAAATTATAATAATAAAATTGAAAAAGAACCAAATTAGAAAGACATAAGTTAAACTGAATTAAATTGAATTGAATTGAGCTGTAATAGCAGCTTTAAGAATATCATCACCATCATCATCACCATCATCACCACCATCATTATCATCATAAAACATGATCAAAGCATTATAATGACCGTAATAGAACTTAACAACTATGACAAACAGAGGATTATCGAAACCAGTGACATAATAGCATTGACTTACACGAAAATAATTAACTACGTCATCATCATCTCAAAGTATTCCACAGCAAGAACAGCGGCAACGGCAACAAAAACAGCAAACAAACACGAACACCAAACTTAGAATATTAGTAACAGTATGATATAACAGAACACTAAGAGAGTTGCGAGAAAAAAACAACAACAAAAAAGTTCTTTTTAATCTTCATAACAAAACAAAATGTAAATTCTAAAGCCACCAAGGTCAACTGCAACAACAACTGCAACTTCAACAGCAGCAACAACAAAGAACTACAAATATATCAGCAACACTAAACCAATACTCGATAAACCAACAAGGACAGACACAACAAAGCCGACAAACATTATTCTGTTTACGATGATTAATTATTAACCAACGACATCCACTAACTACATCAACAACAACGACGACAACGACATGAAAAGGTAAGCAATTAACTGCCAGCAGCAGCGACAACAACATGAAAGCACACGACGACGTCGTATGAAAGGACGAGAAAGCTTTGTTCATTTACGATCATTAGTTGCTTGTAATCGATACGAACGAAGAAAACAGACGACATTAAAAACCGTGATTAACAAACCGTGCAGTCGTAGGTCTTAGTCGAAACTAATCTACACGACAATTCACCCGACAGACATCTCACATTTCACCAGATGAACACAGCAAACATATTGACTCATTGATTCATAATAAACACGTACACAACGTACTGGAGATCCTTATCCTGTACGATAAACACCTCTAATATTAAAGATACCACATTCAGCCAATACCAGTACTAAACAGATTGTACCGTGACAAAATAAACAGCATTTGCATATTATTATTATTAGACAGACTTAACCAATACAGAGATAACTACTGGACAGAAACCGTACAGGCACAACAAACACCAATAAGGTGTTAAAGAGATACCACACTTTGTGACAAACACAATTAACACAGTGGAAAGATGCTACACCGAAACAATAGATGCGTAGTATAACGTACTAGAGAGATACTACTGCGATACGACAAACACCAGTAACGTACAATAAAGATACTACTGCGATACGACAAACACCTGTAACGTACTACAGATGCTATTGCGATACGACAAACACCTGAACGTACAATAAAGATACTACTGCGATACGACAAACACCTGTAACGTACAATAAAGATACTACTGCGATACGACAAACACCTGAACGTACAATAAAGATACTACTGCGATACGACAAACACCTGAACGTACAATAGAGATACTATACTGATACGACAAACACCTGTAACGTACTAGAGAGATACTACTGCGATACGACAAACACCTGTAACGTACTAAAAAGATACTACACTGATACAATAAACACCAGTAACGTATTAGAAACACAAAACTGATGGCATCTGTCAGCTACGATGTACACTGACACATTAAAATAGGAAACAAGCAGTGCAATAAGGTCACATCAGTCAGTATCACCATCAGTATCATCATCATAATTAAAAACTGACTCTGTAAATATTGAACATACGCATTCTACAAAAGAAAGGCTAATCTGAGACAATCCACAGATTATCTCTCTTGAAAGACGAAGTAGAATTTAAAAAAAAAAAAAACACACATCAAAGTAATCAGACGTGAGCTATCAAGGTTTCTGTATCTGTGTCTATCGCGTCCCTTTTGTTGTCGTAGGAAGCCATTTGTGAAATTAAAAAAAAGTGAAAAACGCGACTCTGAACAAGGGCGAGACTTCTCACCATTTTAGCTGATTACAAATATTGTCTGTTCTCTGCCATCATCAATTTTTCCTCTTTTTTTTTTATTTATATATATCCTTTTCAGACGCTTCACCTTCTTTACGATATTTAAAATTTGTCTTTCTTTTTCTTTTTCTGTGTCATGTTTCTTTTTTTGTATTTTTCTTCTTGTTTTTAATTTACTTTTGTCTTCTTCATCATTCTCTGCTTTTTTTTGTTTTACTTTTTTAGTCTTTTCTCATTTTTCATCTTTTTCTATTCTCATTCTTTCTTTTTTCTTCTTCTTCTTTATCTTTCTTTTTAGTCTTTCTCCATCTTCGTCCTTCTTCTTCTTCTTCTTCTTCTTCTTCTTCTTCTTCTTCTTCTTCTTTTAATTCCTCTTTTTCCTTCTTTTTTAGTCTATTTACATCGTCGTTTTTTGTTTCTTTCTTTCGCTATTTCGTTTTCTTTTCTTTTCCTTTTGCGTCTTCTTATTATCTTTACTCAAATCTGTTAGTTTACATTGTCAGTTAACGATACTTGGCGGTTGCTGTGTTGTTTATCTACATCTAATAAAATGCTGTTAGTGGAGAGATTGCAATTTAGATGAATCTCCTTTGCCGCAGATTTGTCTTGGCTTCTTATTAATATATCACATGTTTCGTGAAGGAAAATTGCTTTACTTGTTTGTCATTGTTTTTGTGGGTTTTTTTGTTTTCATTTTGTTTTTTCTTAATTTCTTTATTTCTCTATCTGTTCTCTCTCTCTCTCTCTCTCTCTCTCTATATATATATATATATATATATATATATATCTATATCTATATATATATACTCTCTCTCTCTCTCTCTCTCTCTCTCTCTCTCTCTCTCTCTCTCTCTCTATCTCTGTCTGTCTGTCTGTCTGCTGTCTGTCTCTCTCTCTCTCTCTCTCTCTCTCTCTCTCTCTCTCTCTCTATATATATATATATATATATATATATATACACACACGTCTGTCTGTTTACCTATCTATGGGTCTGTTTATTTGTCTGTCTATCTGTCTATCTATCTGTCTCTATCTTTGATTGTCTGTGTGTTTACCGCTCTATTTATTTATTTATCTATTTACTTACTTGTTTCTTTGTTTATGTCAACGTCTATTTCAATAACTGTTGCTTTTTTCCCCTTATAAACCTTACAACGGATATTTGTGTTTTAAAAACATTTTATTTATTTATTCTTGATGGAAGCTTTTTACTGCTACGAAGTATACAGAAGCTGTTAGTGTAAAACTGTGAACGACACAGAAACTGCTCCTTGAAAACTTAAAAAATAAAATTAACAGTTAAACGACGTCAACGTATTTGAACCTGAACTAAAAAGATTTTCAACGTAATCTGAACTCCTCACATTTTACGTTCATTAAATTACGAATTTAGGAACGTTACGCGATCCAAGATAATTTAATGAAAAGAAAAAAAAGAAGAAGAAGAAGTGAAGAAAAAAGAAAACTGGAAGGTAGAAAAAAAAAAAAAGCAAGAATGAAAGAAAAAGTAAATGAAGGAAATAAGGGGGAAAAAAAAGGTTAACAGAAAAAGAAATACGAAACATGGAGGAGGTTCAAAGATAATGAAAAGAAAATGAAGAAAAACACAAGGAGAAGAAAATGTCTTTACGCCAGAATGAAGAAAAAAAGATGAGCACGAATTTTTGACAGTCGTGAAAGAAGAATACGAAAAAGAAGAAAAAAAAAAAAAAAAAAAAAATAAAAAACGAAGAAAAATAATATTAAAGAAAAGTGATAGAAGAAGAAGAAGAAGAAGAAGAAGAAGAAGAAGAAGATGATGATGATGACTAAGATAAGAAGAAATAAAATCAAATGGTGCAGCAGTTGTTGATGTTATTGCAGCGATAGACAACGAAGAAAACAGAAGAGATACGACTGACGTAAACTGCAAGGTTATCAGTTAATTACTGATAGTCTGATCTCGCGCTCAAACTGAGATGAAGTTTTAAACAAATTGGTCACATTATGGAAAAAGCTTCGCTATTTCTGGGCCGGCTAATGAAAAGATAGACAATTACAGATGAATCCAGGCTTTGTTAAAGGGGAGAACGATCCGTGAGTAACGTACAGCGTGACCTGGCAACTTTCAAATTACAACCGTACGTGTATATCTGTCTTCGTGAATCGTATCTGCGTTAATTTGTATCCAGGAAAAACTGAAATGAATATCGATGTAGTGTCTGATATTTGTGAGATGATCTCTCTCTCTGGCGCTCTGTCTCTCTGTCTCTCTCTCTCTCTCTCTGTCTGTCTGTCTGTCTGTCTGTCTGTCTGTCTCTCTCTCTCTCTCTCTCTCTCTCTCTCTCTCTCTCTCTCTCTCTCTCTCTCTCTCTCTCTCTCTCTCTCTCTCTCTCTCTCTCTCTCTCTCTCTCTCTCTCTCTCTCTCTCTCTCTCTCTCTCTCTCTCTCTCTCTCTCTCTCTCTCTCTCTCTCTCTCTCTCTCTCTCTCTCTGTGTCTGTTTTTGCATCCAGTGTTCTTCATGTTGTTATCTTTCTACTACTACTAAATCACCACCACCACCACCATTACTACAACCACTACTACTACTACTACA
>CM022677.1:25343120-25350620 GCA_012295275.1 Chrysomallon squamiferum
ATAATATAAAATAATAAAATAATATAATATAATATAATATAATATAATATAATGTAATGTAATATAATATAATATAATACAATATAATATAAAACAATATAATATAACAATATAATATAATATAATATATAATAATATTTAATAAATAAATAAATAAATAAATATTTATTTAGTTAAATACTTCCTTACTTATTTATTTATTTTATTTATTTATTTATTTATTTATTTATTTGTTTGTTTGTTTGTTTGTTTGTTTGTTTGTTTGTTTATTGTGGCAGATACGTCATACACTCATACTGTGTTTGGATGTTTGCCTGTTTTGTTTACATTATGTTCTTTTTCTTTCCATGTCTCGATTTCACTCTTGTCGACTTTTTTATACCCCCGCTCTCTCTCTCTCTCTCTCTCTCTCTCTCTCTCTCTCTCTCTCTCTCTCTCCTCCTCTCTCTCTCTCTCTCTCTCTCTCCTCCCTCCCTCCCTCCCTCTCTCCCTGTATCTCCCTCCCTCCCTCCCTCTGTCTCTCTCTTCTCTCGTTAGTCTTCTTGGAAGGTTATTATGTTTTCGTCGAGAACTGTTGTACTGACACACGCGTACAACTAACCGCACGCGGACGGACGCTGGAGAAGATGTCAGGTTCTAATGGACGACGCTAAATTTACGATTCCTCGATGATTGCTTCGAGGATTCGCCACGCGCAGTTCATCCTTCGCCTTCGTCACTTAAAGAATAAATCAGTGAAATTAATTGAATAAGCGGCTGTTTTGGCGTCTGCGCCCGGAGAGAAAGTTAATAAAACAAATATCTTCAGGAGAAAGTGGATTTTCAAAGAAAAAGAGACATAAGATAAAATAAAAATTTTTATGTTTTACTGTGTTTGGTTCCCTCCGATCCATGAATATTTTTGTTCATGTTTCTGATGGGCATTTTATGGTTAATTATGTGTATGTGTGTGTGTGTTTGTTCAAAATAAATAGTATGCTATACTGCGAAAGTCTAGGACATTTTATTTCTTAATCTTTCAGTTCTTGTTTTTATTAATATCCTGTTCTTTCCGTTTTGTTCCTGGTCGTCATATTTTTTTATCTTTGTGTTTTTCAAGGTTCCTGTCTCCATATTTTTCTTGTTCTTTTTCTCCTTTGGTTCTTTTTTTTTTTTTTTTCTTCTTTCTTCGCTCTTTTTTCTTATTAATATTACACAATTTCAGTACTTTTATGATCTAATATTCTCATACTTTCTTTTTTCATAATAATAACTGAAAAATTAATACAATTCTTAGTACTACTACTACTACTACTACTACTACTATTACCTCTATTACTACTACTGCTACAACTATTACTACAATTACTATTACTACTACTACTATTATTACTATACTACTACTATTACAACTAGTGATTTTTCTATTATTTTACTACTACTACTACTATTACTACTACTTCTACTATTACTACTACTACTGCTATTACTATTACTAGTATTACTACTAGTACTACTACTACTACTACTGATACAGCTATGACTGCTATTGCTCTTACTATGCCAGAGATGATACAGCAAAGTGTATAATATATGTTTCCCACAGATCTCAATTCCCCTGTCCTTTTGTCAAACATGTCGTCTCGAACAAATTATCAGTTTATGTAGTGTAATAGATCTGAACAATCCAATTCATCAATGACACCCGTTTTAACACGAAAGAAAAATATTTACGTACCAAACAAGATAAAAATATCTCTCTAGCTGCAGAATTAATCTTAGATGCTGCATCCGTAACGGGAAATTGATGACTAAATAAATTTGAGATTTGAATTTGATGACGAGTAGGGGAAATACAGATAGCAATTTTAACATCTCATCAGACAAAAATATTATTCAGTTAAAAGTCTTTTTCTCCTTATTATTATTACTGTTGTTGTTCTTGTTGCCGTTATATTATTATTACTGTTGTTGTTGTTGTTGTTGTTGCCGTTATATTATTATTACTGTTGTTGTTGTTGTTGCCTTTATATTATTATTATTATTATTGTTGTGGGTTGTTTTGTTTTCAAAATAGCAATTAAAAACTTAATATAAATACTTCTGCTGCCATTCCTGCTGCTGCTGTTATAACTATTATTCCTACCAGCACAACCACTACTACTGCTACTACTACCACTACTATACTATTGATACTAACACTACTATACTACTAGCGATTGTGCGACTGTGATTTCTTGTTCTCTCTGTTATTGTGACTTCCTTCATATTACTCTCCTTCTTTTTTTGTTCTGCTTGTTCATATTCTCTCTCTCCCTGTGTCTCCGTCTCTCTCGCCCTCTCTCTCTGTCTGTCTGTCTGTCTCTCGCTCTCTCTCTCTCTCTGTCTGTCTGTCTGTCTCTCTGTCTGTCTGTCTCTCTCTCTCTCTCTCTGTCTCTCTCTCTCTCTCTCTCTCTCTCTCTCTCTCTCTCTCTATCTATTTTCTCTCTCTCTCTATGTCAGGCTATCTCTTAGTGTCATTTTTTTGCCTGTTTCTCCGATGGCCGCTGTACAAGACACTTGATGTGGAGAACAAACACTTCAAATTGATTAGTTCTCAAAGAAGCTCTTCTCAAGTCTCTGTAATCAGTAACTTCCAGAGTTTAAATATTTACACAGAGCAAAACTGAAATCTAAGTTAAAGAGATACACACAGAGAGAGAGAGAGAGAGAGAGAGAGAGAGAGAGAGAGAGAGAGAGAGAGAGAGAGAGAGAGAGAGAGAGAGAGAGAGAGAGACACACACACACACAAAACAAACAGTAAGATCAAATCACAATACAGACGGACATGAACAGAGAGGAATACAGACAGAAGTAGAAGCCCAACAAGACACAGAAAGACTCAGAGAAAGAATAACTAAGGAACAGAAGACGTAAAATTAATTCAACATACGTTCTGTCTAACACGCTGAAAACAATTATCTAATAAAACTAAGCTTCTCAGTTTCCTTACACAAACTTGCACAATCGTAGCGACGCATTTCATCAGCGAGTACAATTCGAAACTATCAAATGAGATTTATTCGACACAAAAACGCAATATCGTGTCTGTGACGTCATTCCCTGGTGACCGAAAAGCGAGGAGAGGCTTCCATTGTTGCCATCTGTAAATCCACGTATTTACTTGACCGTCATGGGACTGACGACGTTTCCATGACAACGGTAATTGCCTGTCTACCCACAGATGGAGAAATCAAAGAGAACAAAATGAATTTTCTTACTGGCGTGATAAAACAGTTATTGACCCTGTTTATTTATTTATTTTTTAATTTTGTTTGTTTGTTTGTTTTTGTAAATATGTATTTGTTCATTTGTCCTCAGTCAACCTTTGAATGAATATAGGTGTATAATAATAATAATAATAATAATAATAATAATAATAATAATAATAATAATAATAATAATAATAATAATCATAATCATAATAATAATAATAATAATAATAATAATCATCATAATCATAATAATAATAACAATAATAATAAGAAGAAGAAGAAGAAGAAGAATTATTATTATTATCATCATTAACATGATCATCATCATCATCATCATTATTATTATTATTATTATTATTATTTATTATCATTGTGTGTATATATTACTTGTTAAACCAATTTGAAAACGTCAGAGACAAAAGACATTGTTTTCGTATCCTAGGTAACTGTTTCTGTGCGACAGAGCAATGATTTGAATCACATCTCTGAAAGCTTTCACTTCCTGACTAATTCCTCGTAAATTCCTGTCTCTAGTGAATCAAGAAAAACGTTCAAGTCCTTACATTTATTCTGTAAATCTATCATTCAGAAAGAACGTGACGTCATTTTGTTGTGACGTCAGTTCTTCTTATGACGTCACACTTCTGGCATTAAAGATGTAAAGTTTATCAATGGTGTATTACTCTTATTTTGAATATAATACGAAATGTATATTTTTGACGTATCTATAGTCTTTGTTTTTGGTTGTTTTTTTATGATTTCTTTTCTTTCGTTTTTCGCCTCTCTCTCTCTCTCTCTCTCTCTCTCTCTCTCTCTCTCTCTCTCTCTCTCTCTCTCTCTCTCTCTCTCTCTCTCTCTCTCTCTCTCTCTCTCTCTCTCTCTCTCTCTCATAGAAAATGAAAATCAATTATTATTTTCAACATATCATTAATGATTCTTTACTTCTTTCATCTTTTCATATCGGCATCATCTCATATAATTACTAAACCTGTTTTCTTCTCTTTTTTTTTCCTTCTTTCATTTCAATTTTTTTGTTCTCATCCTTTTTCTTGGCCTTTCTTTTCTGTTTTGACCTCGTCTTTTTACTGATAGCATCATCAAAAGATTTGAAAGAAAGAAAGAAAGAAAAAATACAACAACGAAAATTTAATATCCTAGATTTCACCAGTGCAAATAGTTCCATGTCAGAGGACGTCACAATACAACCATGGAAGCTGCCTGAAGAAGAAGAAGAAAAAAAGTTAATTAAAATCGACTCATATGAACGTGTCCTATAAATATGAAAAACACGGAGGTGCCCGAAGGGTATACTGGTCAGAGTTAACTAGAACTATTTACCATAGAAATAAGAAATTTCCTGTTATGCTAATTTCATGCATATGTTCGTGATACATTATTGTTTTTGAAAATGTATATTAATAATAATAATAATAATAATGTCAGTAGTAGTATAGTAGTTGTTGTTGTGGTAGTATTATTAATAATAATAGTAGCAATAGTAACAGTAGTTGTAGTAGAAGTAGTGGTAGTAGTAGTAGTAGTAATAATGGTAGTAATAGTAGTGTCAGTAATAGTAATAATAATAATAGTTCCAACGGTAGTAGTGGTAATGGTAGTGTGTAGTAATGGTAGTAGCTGTAGTAGTAGTAATAATAATATAGATTCTGACAGTACAGTTTGTACCACTAGAAGTTATTACTACAATTACAAGTATTACTAGTAACTACACTAACTGCTTCTACTACTACTACTACTACTACTACTACTACTACTACTACTACTGCTGCTGCTGCTGCTACTATGGCTACTACTATTACTACTACTATTACACAAATGCGATAACAACATTAACAGAAAACAGAAAAACAAAACAAAGGGGGAAAATATGAGCATCAAAGAAAACAAGTATTTAAAAATTAAAAATAAGACGAAAAAAAAAATGAAACAAACAAGCAAATAATAATTTTAAAAACTATATATATATATATATTCCAAATTACATTAGAAGCAGATGAATGACAAAAAATTATCATCTAAAAAAAAATGATTAACTCATCGGAATGGTACGGAAGTATACGGATCTATACTGCACTATGATAACAGAGAAAATGAAAAATGACTTTAGAAATCATTTCTGAGCGAGAGTTAATAAACAAGTCCTGATATTTCACTCTGGCTCTAACTCGCAATTAAAGAATCTGATTCGCCTTGATTCAGTCCTCAGCGACTTTCCTTGAATGATGACTACGTCCGCTAACTTTTTTCACGTAAACATAAACAAGATCATCAAGTAATTTAATAAAGTATTGGGACAAAAATTTGAGTAAAATTAATGAGAAAAAAAAAAAATAAAATGCTGCACAACAATTGTGAAAGAAAAAACCTAAGTGAGGGTGTCTAGTATATTTTTTCTTCACATACAGTAATGCACGCACCTACACACTTACATGTACAATCCTTCTTTTCATTCATTTTATGTTAGTATGTATGTGTACCCCTTCTTTCTCTCTGTCTGTCTGACTGTCTGTCTGTATGTCTCTGTCCGTATGTCTTTGTCTGTCTGTATGTCTCTCTCTCACTCTCTCTGTCTGTCTCTCAGTCTGTCTGTCTGTCTGTCTGTCTGTCTCTCTCTCTCGCTCTCTCTCTCACACACGCACACACACAAACACACACACACACACACAAACATTCTCTCTCTTTCCTTCAATAAAATATATTTTATCTTTCCCCAAGCTAACCATATATAATTTTCTTACCACTTTTTTTTTAAATTCTTTCCTCTTCTCACCAAAACAATTAAATAATGAAACTCGTAGAGTCACGCGTTTTTTTTTCATTTTTTTTTTCATCCCATTTCGACAGATCAGCCTAATCTGCCTTGCGTACAAACAAACAAATTAGTCTGAGTGATGTTATTTACCAAACAGATGGCGCTATTTACACACTGGAACCACACGCGCCACTACAGTTATGGCCGCCCTTTTTTTTTTTTTTTTTTTTTTTTGATTGCTTTTCAATGTAACTTCCACCAAATCCTTCCGAGCACCGCAATAACGTAATAGAAAGTGACAACATAATGGTAGATCTTGAGGAGGCGTTTTGAGAGCTAGTAGGCCATAATCGAGCGAAATTGATGGTTCCCAGAGGACAGTAGATTAGATTTGGACACTGGAAAACATGCCGACATCAACACACATGGTAATTTCGACAGGGGAAAAACAGAGGAAGGCGAGAGCAGAGGGGAAATTATTCGCGTCTCACTGCTCTGCTTTGAGAAGGCCTCGCGATAACTTCTTTGAGTTCTGCTTGAACGCAGAGTTACGTGACGTTGATTTATGTTTGAGGAATTTGTGTCGACTGGTTTTTGTGGTTTAAAAATTGTTTTTAACAGGATGCGAGCGATCAGTGTAATTGAGTTTAAAAGAGAATGGATGTTTCAGTGGCATGACTCTTCCGCTTGATGTCTCTTCCCTCTTTGAAAGTCTGTATGTCTGTGTGTGTCTCTCTGTCTCTCTCTCTCTCTCTCTGTCTGTCTCTCTCTCTCTCTCTCTCTCTCTCTCTCTCTCTCTCTCTCTCTCTCTCTCTCTCTCTCTCTCTCTCTCTCTCTCTCTCTCTCTCTCTCTCTCTCTCTCTCTCTCTCTCTCTCTCTCTCTCTCTCTCTCTCTCTCTCTCTCTCTCTCTCTCTCTCTCTCTGTCTGTCTCTCTCTCTCTCTGAATGATTTATCTATTTTTCCTTTTCAGATAATTCGTTTTGATTGTATCTTTATATATATATTTATATAGATAGATAGATAGAAAGATAAATAGACAAACAGACAGAGAGACAGAAAGACAGAAAGATAGAGACAGATACATACACACAGTCAGACAGACAAACAGACAGACAGATAGATAGATATGTCTATAGTGATGGTAATAATGGTAGAAAAGGAGAGGTAGATGTAGTTGTAGCTGCCGTTGTAATTATTTTCATATTACAAATAAGCAGAGGGACGCACACAGACAGACAAACAAACACACAGACACATAGACAGATATGCAGGCGGAGATAGACTCTGACACAGAAAAACAAACAAAAACAAACAAAAAAAAAAACGAGCCAAAGAATTCATAAAAAAAAAAAAAAAAAAAAATCACGACGAAATCTTCATCATTTTCTCACTTCATAACCTGAATTTTCTATCTGTCTAACAACAACAACAACAACAGTAATTCTTCCTGTCTTTCCGTTTTGTTTTCTTATCGTCTGGTTAGATTTGTATCGGAT
>CM022677.1:25355620-25380620 GCA_012295275.1 Chrysomallon squamiferum
TACAATACTAAATTTGTCTTGCGCAATACATTATTACAATACTAAATTTGCCTTGTACAACACATTATTACAATACTAAATTTGTCTTGCGCAATACATTATTACAGTACCAAATTTGTCTCATAATAATATTTTATTACAACACTAAATTTGTGTTGGTAAAACACATTATTCAATACTAAATTTGGGTTCCACAGTGTATGATTATAACACACCATTTGCATTGCAAAAACACTTTATTATTACAACAAAAAACCACAACGCTCTGCTAAAGCCCAAACCATTCAGATTTTTAATAAACACAACCGAAGTCAGACTTAAAATTAATCAATATTCTTTACGAAGTTCCTGACAAAACGGAATTAATGTCAAAAGCTTCTATTCTTTCTTTTCTGAGAAAAAAAAAAAAAAAAAAAAAAAAACCCATACGGATAAACACGGACGTCTTTTGTGCTTTCAACGAAGTACGACCGGAAGTGCGCAAACGCAGTAAGTTATCGGCGCTGCGGTCTGCCGGTTTATCGTAAAGAACAGAAACGGAGAGTTGGAAAATGTCGATATTTGTTTGAGTTTTAAGAAGAACTGGTTTGTGAAGAGGACATTGTCTAACTAATCGAGTTAGTCTCTTTCAGGCTACATCTGTTTGACATAATTCTTCTGCGAAGACTAATGTCACTAACGTTTAAATTGACATCGTGAACTGTTTTCTAATATGTGTGTGTGTGTGTGTGTCTGTGTGTGTATGATGTGTGTGTGTGTGTGTGTGTATTTTTTATTGTGGTTTTTTTTTTTGGGGGGGGAGGTGGCGTTTTTAACCGTAGAAATAATCAATAACTCAACACTGTTATTTATTTTCAATTGCAGATGGAACTTAACTGTTTTACTTACAAAGTATTGTATTTTTTTTATTGCTCTCTCTATTTTATGTTTTTGTTACTATTATTATTATTATTATTATCTTCATTTTAATTTCTTTCTCCTTCTTCTTCTTCTTCTTCTTCTTCTTCTTCGTCTTATTGTTATTATTATTATTATTACATCCTGCCAAAGCTTTAAATAAACTGCTCTCTCTCTCTCTCTCTCTCTCTCTCTCTCTCTCTCTCTCTCTCTCTCTCTCTCTCTCTCTCTCTCTCTCTCTCTCTCTCTCTCTCTCTCTCTCTCTCTCTCTCTCTCTCTCTCTCTCTCTCTCTCTCTCTCTCTCTCTCTCTCTCTCTCACTATATACAGATATATATATATCTATCTCTCTCTCTATGAATTATTTTCAGACAGGATTCAATAAATAAATGAATAAATAAATAAATAAATAAATAAATAAAAACAGTTTGAAAACGAGGAATGTTAAAAGCACTGATTTCCCCCAGTAACTCAGTTTGTATTTATCCGCTGTAAACTCATTTCCCGTCTTACACACAGGAAATCAAACAGATTCTACACTTAACGATTTTCTGCTTACAAGTGAATTAGGATCTTTCCTGTACTCTTTCACTGAGGGTAAGAAAAGGAACACTCACAGACACACACACACACACACACAAAAACTCACATAGTCACACACACACTGATAACACAATCATGTACACACGCACACATCATATCATACACTTACACTCATATACATTTACAAATCTATATATACACGCACTCACGCACAACACACGTACGTACACACTCATAACAGGCACTCACGAACACACAGTAAACAAGAAAGAAAGAAACACGTCAAGCCTAATACACAAATACCAAACTAAGAGTTGATGGATGACTCTGACTTATACATGTCTATATACAGTATATAAAATTAAGAGACGAAACTAAGAAGTATATCTGAGACATGTATCTCTCTCTCTCTCTCTCTCTCTCTCTCTCTCTCTCTCTCTCTCTCTCTCTCTCTCTCTCTCTCTCTCTCTCTCTCTCTCTCTCTCTCTCTCTCTCTCTCTCTCTCTCTCTCTCTCTCTCTAAATATATACAAACATTATAAAAATCTGATTAAATCTGAAGGTACTGCAGTTAGTAACAGTACTTGTAATGGTGGTTGTGGTAGTAGTTTTATAGTTGCAGGAGCCAACGTCGTAATACTATAGCAGCAACATCATTGACAACAGTGTTAACTAGCATAACCAATAACACTAGTATCAGTTCTAAAATTAGTTATAGTAATAGTAGTAAGACTCATAGTAAATGTAGCAATAATTGTAGAAATAGTAGTAGTGAAAGTTGTAACAGTAGTAATAGTATTGTTGTGTTGGTCATTTCCTTTTCGTATAATTTTTTTTTTTCCTTTTATTTCCTATAATGGTAAGAAAACGGAAATAATGGAGTATATAAATGTAAGTCTCTACACTGATCTTTTACTAATGGTCAACACTAGGAATCCATCCATCAATATTCAATCCTCCATCTGTTATTCAATTACTTTACTTAGCAACACACACACACATGTGATACATAGAGTATGCAGTGTATCTAGTGAAAGTTACTTCTCTATACATTAACCATGTGAAAACTTAATTAAAATAAATGTTTGCATTGTTGTTACTGTCAGTATAAAATTCTGAGCATACTTTGGTCATCTATCATTATATATTCCGAGTTCAGAACATAGTAGTAGTTGTTGTTGTTGTCGTTGTGGCGCAGACTGACGTCGTGGTTGTGTAGGGAGTTACGGAGTAGTTAGCGGAGCAGGGTTCAGTGAATTGATAAATCAGTTTGTGGCGGAGTATCAGACGTGTTGCTCGCTCGTGTTAATAAACAGTGTGACCCCAGAGCTTATTAGCAGATGAGCAGTGCGCAGTGCATTACGGGATTGACATGTTATCATCACCCAGCGTTATTAGCATCTGTTCACAATTCAAGAGGAAATAAAATAATCTTCTCTCTCTCTTTCTCTCTGTCTCTCTCTCTCTCTCTCTCTCTCTCTCTCTCTCTCTCTCTCTCTCTCTCTCTCTCTCTCTCTCTCTCTCTCTCTCTCTCTGTATGTCTGACTCTCTCTCTCTCTCTTTCTCTCTCTTTCTCTCTCTCTCTGTCTGACTCTCTCTTTCTCTCTCTCTCTCTCTCTCTCTCTCTCTCTCTCTCTCTCTCTCTCTCTCTCTCTCTCTCTCTCTCTCTCTCTCTCTCTCTCTCTCTCTCTCTCTCTCTCTCTCTCATATCTCTCTATCTTTTCCCGCTGTCCCTATTTCGATTTATCAGCTTCTATCTTTCTATGTATAAACTGTCTAATTTAGTGTTCATTAATCCGGAATGCTGTTATTCTCCTCATGCATCATCTTCGATTATCAGATACAGAAACATTTTCATATCTGTAACAATTCGCATACTGTCAACAAACACACACACACACACACACACACACACACACACACACACACACACACACACACACACACACACACACACACACACACACACACACACACACATACACACACACAGACACACACAGACACACACAGGCGACCGTATCCGCGCAACAGCAATAGACAATGACGTCAATGAAATGAATTCTATGACGTATTGTTTTTCTTATGACTTCACGTCATGTCTTGAAAAATCATTACGATCTATGACATTGATTAACTGTTGTACTACAGAGACGTAACTCAACACAGCAACACCAGAACTAACAAAGACAGTTACGTGACAATCTCACGATCAAAATAATCTGTTTAATAATGACAGGTTCTTCGGTCAGATAACCTGACTTTAGTTCTAGTAGGAGGCACTTAGCTGAAAAGGTCGCAAAAGTGGTTCGTCTGATCTACATCTGTTTGACTAGATTCATGATTTATACATATCCCGTCTGTTAAATAAATAAAAATAAAAATGTTGTGTGTTATGTGCTGGGAATTATTATTTATTTATTGGAATGTCTCTCTGTCTGTCTGTCTGTCTGTCTATCCACCTGTATATCTGTCCCTCTACATTATTATTGTTGTTGTTGTTGTTGTTATTATTATTATTATTAGCATTAGCATTATTATTATTATCATCATTATTATTATTGTTATATTGTTATCATCATGACAGTCATCATCATCATTATTATTATTATTATCATTATTATTTTTATTATTATTATTATATTTCCAGGTTTTATGCATATAGACGGAATTCGATACACCTTGTAACAAATTCAACAAACGGGCGCCCACAGAGTCAAAAGACGAACACACAAGAAAACATCGTCAACGCCAGCAACGAATACGACATCATCGCACAGACTGACGCCATTGTTATAACCCACCCACCCACCCCCCGTCCTCCGCTCCACCTCACCATGCAGACCAGGGATTCCTCTGTTGCCAGCGGGGACAACCTTTGTCCTTGATAATAACCGTCTTTCATTTCTTCAAAATTATCACGAACTGCTCCTTCATTGTTTGCGTTCATTAGTCCTTCGCAGTTAATAGTAATGTGTTTGTGTATTGATTTCTTGTGACATGCACAGAAAAACTGCAATGTAAGCCAAAGAAAGATACAAAGATACAAAAAAAATAAATAATAATAATAATAATAATAATAATAATAATAACAAAGCTTTTTTCGGATACAAATGAAGAAGTGAGTAAAGCCGCTTTACAGGTGAATGTTACAATCTGAGGCCAGACGCTAAACCGAGGTGCAGTCGTTGATTTTAAGTGGAGAAATGTTTTCTGTTTGGAATTGTGTTCGAGAATAGCACGTGGTGATTCGTTACTGGTTTGTAAAACAGTCTATAAACTGTTCGATAACTCTCTCTTTCTCTCTCTCTCTCTCTCTCTCTCTCTCTCTCTCTCTCTCTCTCTCTCTCTCTCTCTCTCTGAGATAAAGAATGAACTCAATTCTGTCTCGTTTATTGCGAATGACGTAAACATTTTATTATGACGTCATCGACGAGTAATGTCTGATACGATTAACGCACTTGTGCTGTGACAACGACAGTTATTACTACAACTTCTCGATGCTGAAATTATCAACCCTTTATGTATAAACAAATAATTAAAAAAAATAATGCTGCAGGTGTCGTTGCTGAACTGACGACGTCATCACCAATTTGAAATCACTGCACTGAGATTAATTAGTATCTGTCAGTCTGGAGATATTGAATTGCAATATTCCTAAAATATAACTTATTGGTTTCTTCATAATTGTAATGTTACAGATTATAATGCAAATATGCTCATATTAAATAATTACTGACTAATCGCAGAGAAATGTCGTAGAAAAAATCTATAAGACTTGGAAAAATAAAATTAAAAATAACAGACAAAAGGTAAAAGGAAAGGAAGATAATTAAAGACAGAGAAAAGAAAAAGTCGATTAAAATTAATAAACGGAAAAAGAAATCTTGAAAAATACAGCGTAGAGGAAAACAGAAAGGATAAGAGAATAGACAGAAGAAAGAAGGAATTAAAGGGATAACAGAAAGTAAATGTGAAAGAAGTACGAGAAGATTAAAAAAGAAAGAATAGTGAGATAGAAACAGAAGTTTGAAGAAAGAAGAAATAGTAAAAAGAAGAAAGGAAAGGTTGAAACCAGAATCACAAAAAAAAAAAAAAAGAACGAAGAAATTTAATCAATGCTTTAAACTGATCATATTTGGAATTATCCGTGTTCGGTGTATGACTATAAAAAGTGAAGATTAGGGATTTTAAACAGCTGATGTTCGTGATTCAAGTCTGAGGGTGAAAAATCTGTATCCTCTTTCATTTAATTAACTTTGTTCGGAATTAGAACAGAGAATACGCAAGACGATACACTGTTTAAAAAAATATGTGACATTGATTTATAATTTTATCAACGTATACATATTGTTCTTTCAGTTAAAAAAAATTAACTTGCATGTTCGATTAATCAAAAGCTCATTCTGAATTTCATCGATATCGTATTCTTTAAATCTGAAACTTTATTGAGAAAAAACTGCTTTGTATTTTCAGTTCACTTTGTTGGCAACAGACTGAAAGCAGGAACATGTATGGATGATTCACGTGGATGACATTTCTCAAAGCGGAAAACACTTCGTTATATATTTAACTTAAAATAAGGAAAACTAAGTCAATTGTTATAGAGAAAAAAATAGCAAGGATATACAGCATATAAAAAGAGGTAAAATTGTGTCAACCTCAATAACACTGAAAACCCAAGAAGATACATCATTTATAAAGACGTCAATTCTTGATATCATATATTTTACATAATTTCAGGAATATAAACCATTTGTTTCAGAGAACAAAAACAAAAAAAAAGAAAATAATAAAAAAAAAGAATAACAAGTAAAAGATACAGAATTTAAAAAAAAAGAGGTGAATTCGTGTTATCATTTATTCAGTTTAAATTGATGAATCCAAATAAGAGAAATAAAAACAGGAAAATGTACAATCTCAGACTGAAGTGAATTGGTCTTGTGACACAAATAAAACAAATGAACAAACAGTGAAAAGTGTGTACTGCGTGTTCTACGAAAAAACAAGAAACAAGAAACAAGAAGCTTTGGACGTTGAAGAAAAATTCATTAATTAATAATTAAATGAAAATCAGAAATCACCACCTCATAATCATTGAAATTGTTCGTCATGTGTTGAAATTAAGACTATACATCTGAGTTTGAAGCAGATGCTGCTTATTATAGATAATTAAATACAAGAAGATTTCAACGCTGGACGCTGAAGAAAAATACATTAATTAATTTTAAATAAAAAAAATCAGAAGTCTGCAGCGCATATTCACACACATTGTTCGCCAAATGCTGAAATTAAGAATATACATTGAAGTTTGAAGCAGATGTTCTTTATTTTAGATAATTAAATACAAGAAGATACACCATCTAATTAAATTATAATCAGGATTCGGTTCCTGAAATATATACTCAAAGTGCATCTAAAACAGAACTATTTTATCGTGAAACTCACTGAAACCAGATCATTTTATGTTACGATCAATATGTTTGTTCATCGTAATGATCTGTGAATCTGCTGTACAGAACAGACATCAAAAAAGTGAAATGTTATTGTAGAATGCTAAAATATTCATGATATAAACAAATCAGTGGGAAAAAATCTACATATCTGGAAGCAATTTGCATTATTAAAAAGTCTGCAGAAAATAAAACCTTAATCGACCATAAGAGAAGTTTGAACATATTGTTTTCACAGTTATTAAGTTGCGTATCAGCACTTTTGTGTGCCTGTGCTAATATTCGACTTTAGTGGGCAATTCTTTGCATTTATTTACAGTTGCAAAATATCACGGAACAGTATTTTAACATTAGTCTATTGTTAAAAACGTGACTGGATCTCGATTTGATGTTTTAACATTAATCTGTGCTACAAAAAGATTACAGATAGAGTGAGACCAACCAAGAAAAGAAGAGTTTACTTTTGTTAAAACACGTGAGTTTAGACGATAAAAAAAAAAAAATCCCTTAGTGTTACTGTGCATTACTGAAAGTGTTGAAGTGAAAAAGAAAAAGAGAAAAAAAAAGAAGAAAGAAAACCAGTTGCAAACTTTTACATTTGTCATTCACAATACGTAACAGAAACGACTACAAAACAGTTGTTACGTACGTGTTACAGTCGGTTACGGGTACATCTCACTTTCGCTAGATACTCAGAGACTGTGTCTGTGTTAAATGTTTGACTGTAACACACATACGCCATCAGATAATATAAACTCTGATAGGAATAATTAAAAGAAAAATTAAATAGTAAAGGACTGAGATTAACAACAACAAATCTAAACGGATAACTAAGGAATAAAACAGAGAAATATATATATATTTTTTTTAAAGTTATTTTGAAGATATAAAAAGATTCAATGACAGAAGAGACTTGAAGGACAACAACAGCAATAATAATAATAATAATAATAATAATAATAATAATAATAATAATAATAATAACAATAACAATAACAATAACAATAACAATAATAACAATAACAACAATAACGGAGTACAACACGAAACCACAATGGCGTGTATTCGACTCTTCTTTCTCTCTTTCTTCGTTCTTTCATTTTGCCCTCACAACGCGGTTTCCAAGGGACACAGACGAATACACATCGCAGGGTTACTTCCCTTTAACAAGAGTTTCCTCTTCTCCGTGCAAAAAGTCCGGCCAGCCGTCGACATCGCCGTCAACAAGATCAAACAGCTCAACATGCCCTTCAAATACTTCAGCATCAACTACGGCGACTCCAACTGCTCGATCGCCAACGGCATGGACGTGGCCATCACGTTCTTCATCAACAACAAGGTGGACGTCTTCCTCGGACCGCCATGCGACTACGCAGCCGCGCCCGTTGCCAGGCAACTGCGCTACTGGAACGTTCCCATGGTGACGGCCGGAGCCATGGCCCGGGACTTCTACATCGACAAGAAGACCGAGTTCCAGCTGATGACGCGCGTGGGGCCGAACTTCAACTCGCTCGTCAGCTTCATCATCTCCGTCCTCACCAGGTTCACGTGGTCGAAGGTGAAGCTGCTGTACAACCCGTTCGGACAGCAGCACGTCGTGCACAAGTTCTGCCACATCGCCGTGGACGGCATCCACAAAGGTCTGCGCACGCAGAACGTGCTGAAGGTGAACCAGGAGTACTTCAAGTTCCACGACCTGGAAATCCTCGCGAAGATGGAGAAGGAGATCGGCAAAGAGTTTGCAAGTAAGTGAATCTACTGTTGTCTGTGTTGTTAATGTCATTTTTATTTCATAGTTATTGTTGTTGTTGGTGGTATTGTTATTATTATTATTATTATTATTATTATTATTATTATTATTAACATTATTATTATTAACATTATTATTATTATTATTATTATTATTTTTATTATTATTATTATTAATATTATTGTTGTTGTTGTTCTTGTTGGTTTTGTTATTATTATTACTGTACTGAAATGGAATATTATAAATGGCGATTATATTCCAAGGGAGACAAATCTACTGTGCTTATTACCGATTATGTTGACCTTAACTGTTGGTGATACCATTCCTACATCGTAAGGTAACATCAAATAACTGTTATTTATTTATTTATTTATTTATTTATTATTATTTTTTCTTCTTCTTCTTATTATTATTATTATTATTATTATTATTATTTAGCATTAGTATTATTATTTTAAATTTCTAGCAACAGATAAATAGCTATTTGTTATTTATTTATCTGTTTACATAAACACTTACTTTTATTCGTAATACCGTGTTTTACAGTTACATGTTGCATCTACTTATATCCATCCTTATGTACAAGTATACTAATTGTTTTATTACAAGAACAAAACCTTGTATTATATTATAAATTATTAATATAAGATTATAAAACGAAATTTTTCAGGGACATAACTCTGAATCAGTTTTGTGCTTTAGTTTGTTTTGTTTTGCTAATGATCTCCCCTGCCAAAGTCTTTAGTATTGAATTATTTAGCTCTCACTGAAAATGACGTGTCAGAAGAAACGATCCCAAAGACTTTGATTTCCAATTCTAATGACAGAACATTTCATTAAAATGTTTAACGTGAATTAAATTTATATCACTGCTTTCTTTGTTTTATAATAAACACAATTTTACATCATATGATTTTACGATAATATTTCTTCTGACATTATACATCAAAGTAATATTTTTTTTATTTTTATTTGCGTGTGTGTGTGAGTATGTGTGTGTGTGTTTTAGTATATTGTTATAATAAAAGCCATTTTGTATCAACACAGTGCACAGTTTTATGATAACTGTTCTTGTTATAATAACAACGCGGTTTTGCAGTAACAACTTTTTATAACAAATACATTTGTCACTGTATGTTTTCTGGTTGTTTTTTCTTTTTGTCTTTTTGTTGTTTATTGATTTTACTATTATTATTATTATTATTATTATTATTATTATTATTATTATTTCTGTGAGCACATTCTTCTATCAACATATTTTAGTCAAGACGTTTTTGTATGAACAGCATTTTATATCAACATTTACAAGCTACGACTTATCTGAAATAAAAATTATTTAGTTATTTACTTTTATTTTTTTCCTTTGTTATATACATAAATCACTCTTTGTTTGTTTTATTTGTGTAACAAAAGGTTATCTATCGTGATGGATCCTGGGTCACTCTGCTCCTAAAACAACAGATTTATCAGTGAAAGGAATGCCATTTTAGAATTATTTTTCGCTAGAATAATATCTATTTAATGTCACGTGAGTTCACGAAAAATTTAAGTCTTAAGCTATGGCGTCATCTCTTTATGTTAAATTTATTTTCTCTTCTGAAAAGGTCAGACGAGCTGTATAAACTAGGGTCAAAGTTCAAACGATCATTAGACATAATTCTGTACTAAAAATTAAAGGTGCTTTCATACGACGTAACTTCGTCTGCTTCCAGTATCTGGTTTGATGAGATTAGAGTGAGGCATATGAACTAAATGTTATAAATATTCTCTACATTTTGCATTATATTTGTTCTTGTTTTTATCTTTATATATATATGTGTGTCTGTGTGTGTGTGTGTGTGTGTGTGTGTGTGTGTGTGTGTGGATTTATGGATTTATGTATTATTCTGACTGACATGATAAATCCAAACACTGAACATCAACCTACCTTTTTTTTTTTAAATCTACATTTGAAAATTCATTAGTTTAGTGTCTGTTTTATTTTTTTTCTCAAACTCCTCGGCTATTTTTTTTTATTATTATTTTTATTTATAAATTTGTTCTTGTTCTTGTTGCTGTTGTCACTAAGATTTTTTTTTCCCGAGTACACTAATAATAATAACAATAATAAAAATAATAATAATAATAATAATAATAATAACAATAACATTCTGATATATTAAATCTGTCTTGAAAACATTTCTACGCAATTGTATTATTCTTAAAGGTCCCACTAATTAAACCGATTTGAGTGAACGCGCCTATACCAATATATCACTGCTGGCAAAGCCACATAATTTAGTCTAACAAAGACCAGTCTCGTTATCTGCATCAAAATCACTGGCTAGTGAAGTGATCTCTAATGTTACTGATAATGAATTGATATTTTGACCTTTGACCCGACAGTCTTGTTTTATTTCATTAGACTTACTTGATGGCAGTCTGCTGGTACCATTTATTTCTTTTTCTAAAATCAAAAGGTATACACACACTCTCTCTCTCTCTCTCTCTCTCTCTCTCTCTCTCTCTCTCTCTCTCTCTCTCTCTCTCTCTCTCTCTCTCTCTCTCTCTCTCTCTCTCTCTCGCTCTCTTTTTTTTTCTCTCTCTCTCTGTCTCTCTCTGTCTCTTTCTGTCTCTGTCTCTGTCTCTCTCTGTCTTTTTCGTCCTCTCTTTCATTCTCTCTCTCAATATATATCTAGAGGGATCTATACATAGATATCGGACAGAACTGTGTGTTATTCTCTGTGTATGTCTGGGTGTGTATGTGTATCTGTGTCTCTGTATTGCTTCCATGTACGTGTGAATTTTCTGTATGTGTCTTTATAATGTGTAGCCATGTGCGTGAATGCGTGCATGTGTGTGTGTGTATGTCTGAACACGACACACGAGCTCTTGGTTCAGATCTGTAATGTCAGGTTTATTTATTCCTGACCTTTTCATTGAGAAGAGTTAATAAAATATATGGAAAATTCCTGTCTACGAATTAATCTTTTATAAACCCACAAAATATATTTCTGATGTCTTTGAATGCCGTAAAGGAGATTTTCGTGTTTCGATGAGAAGGTTGAAACGCATGGGAATTAAAATGACAAAAAAAATGACGGTTAAAAAGATATAAATTTTACTTAAGAAAGAAAAAGTCTTTGAAAAAAATACAGTGCATTTAGGTGAACGAAGACTTGCACTGTTGTATGATAAGTTAAAATGCACAGATCGAGTTTTGCTAAAAATTGAGTTTGATGCAGTGAAACATTCTGGTTATCTGTTGCTTGCTGGCGACGAATCTAATTAACTGTGAAGTCGCTGATATCTAATATTGGAAGACCTCTGAACTTCTTTTCATAATGCAAAACGTCTGACATCCATTAACGTTTTTTTTTTTCTGTATCTCTGTGTGTGTGTCTATGTGTGTCTGTGTATTTTGTTTAAAGGTGATTATATGGTGTATCATCCTTTACTAAATAATATCTTCATATATATATACACACACACAAACACACACACATACATATATGCGTGTACATGTATGTATGTATGTATATATATATATATATATATATATATATATATATATATATATATATATGACGTTATATATATATATATATTTTATATTTTCATATATTTTATATATATATATATATATAAACAACAACATCACAGATATAGAGAGAGAGAGAGAGAGAGAGAGAGAGAGAGAGAGAGAGAGAGAGAGAGAGAGAGAGAGAGAGAGAGAGATTACGAAATTCAATTATATTAAATAGTAAAATTTCCGAAACAAGAAAAAGAAGAAAAATTACGAAATCAAACGCTGCGATATTTTAACAAAGACGACACACTATAAAAATACAATTACCTGAAATATAACTGAAGAAAAAATATATATATTATCGACATTTTATTCTTTTATATCTTTATAAATTTCCTTTATTTCATTTTCAATTTTTAAATCTCTTTTCCTTTGTTATTGCTTCTTCCAAACTTATACATTTTCCATTTAATAATTTAATATTTGTTTTTTTTCATCATTTTATTCTTTTTTTTTTTTTTTTTTTTTTTCAGCTTTGACATTTAATATGAAATTATTATTACTAAACACGCATACAAAATTAAATCTTTCAAACAAGAGATAACCAAGTTAGCTATTTCTTTTTGTTATCAGACAATCCTATCAACAGAACAACCTTTTCAGTACCACTCCCCAAAAACCAGTTAATTAATCTGTGCAACCTCACGTGACTATTGAACAATGACGTAGTCAAAACTCTTCTTTATCTGAACATTTCTTTCTTTAGAAAATTTATTTTTAAACATGTATTAATAAAATAAAAGCTCTGGAAAATAATATGTTATTCATATCCGTTTTGGCTGTAATTTCCTTTTGATATTTGAAATACAATTATTTCGCTTATAAAAATAGCATAACGTCTTCCTTTCATCCTTCGTACTTTTATGAAATAAATATAATTTTGCTTTTCAGTACAAATAGGGAAAAGTAACCATTCCTGTAACTCTTCTGTTACCTGGTTTGCTTCTACTATTACTATAATGAAAGTAACAACATCAACTGTTATAACTGCTACTGTTATTAATATTGATATCATTACAACTACGGCTTCTATTACTACTACGACAAGAACTGTTATTGCTATTATCTTCTTTCTTCAGACGAATCTCTTTTTCTGTCTCTCTCTCTTTCTTTATTTCTCTCTCTCTCTTTCTTTATTTTTCTCTCTCTCTCTCTCTCTCTCTCTCTCTCTCTCTCTCTTATTCTCTATATCTTTCTATCTCTCTTTCTCTATCTCTTGTTCTCTCTCTCTTTATTTCTCTCTCTGTCTCTCTTTTTATCTCTCTCTATCTATCTCTTATTCTCTCTCCCTCTTTCTGTATATCTTGTTCTCTCTCTCTCACTCTCTCTATCTTTATCTATCTATCTAACTATATATCTATCTACATATCTATATATTAACTGTTTGTCTATATATAATCTGTTGATCTATCTATCCAGCTTTGTCAGTTTACTTCTTGTGTTCATTTGTATATATCTATCTATCTGTCTCTAGTTTTTAATATATCTAAAAATGTACCTGTGTATCTACCTGCCTATTTATGTCTATCAACACACACATACATACCAGTCTACAAACCTAACCACACCTACATATACAGTTACCTGTTTACATACCTGTATATGAGTCACCCTCTACCTACAAATATATGTATGTATCTATCTATATATCCATCTATATATCTGTCTTTCTGTCTCTCTGTCTCTACCTAACTATCAAATGTTTATTAGTTTTTGAATGTTTGTATATACAGTATCTTTTTCAATTATTACCTACCTCTCGTTTGATATCCAATAGCCGTAATATTATTCGTTCATTCATCATCTATATAATATATCTAAAATATATATCTATATATCTATCTGTCTATCCGTTAAGGATTCATGATAGAATATTTTATTCTGTGTCATTTTTTCTTGATCAATGAAATCACTTGTCTGAAAACGATGACATCATAATCACGAATTTGACGGACGTAAAAATAATAAAGCGTAAAATTAAAAAAAAAAAAAAAAAAAAAAAAAATTAAATTAAAAAATCGACATACCGTAATCGATCTCGACAGAAAACGTCTTCTTCCACTTCCGTTACAAAACCGCTGCTTTGTTTTCTGTTACGCCGCATTTGCAGGCGACTTCAGTGAAGTAGTTAGTCATCGAGTAACGGTGGAATAACTAACACGGGACTTGCAGAGTTAGGGCGAGCGTGCGAGCGAAAGAACGAAGTCACATCTACGTTCCTGTATCGATGACAGTTCCAGCTATTTAGTTGAGAAAGGCTGTATGTCTTCAATAGGACAGGATTCTCCCTCGGTCTCGGATTTTGCAAAGCTCAGTGAATTTTCTTCTTTTTGATTTCCTGGTTGACAGTCTGAAACCGAGAGACGGTCATTGTGTTAGCATCATTTTAATTCCGTTACTCGGAAATAACAGCAATTTTGATAGATAGATTATCTCAGGTTTAATCATATCGAGATAATAATAATACTATTAATAAATAAATAATAATAATAATAATAATAATAATAATAATAATAACAATAATAATGAAAGTTATAAAGAAGTCGATACTGTTTTCGCTATTTCTTGTCGTCTTCGTCGACTCGTGCAGTTCTAACGTGACAATTCCTCAGACAGACGCGAGTAAAATTTTCAAACTTGTTGTCCTGGCACCCAGCGACAACTCCAGAATGTTCTCACTGCAACACGTCCTGCCTGCCGTCTACCAAGCCATAGACTACGTGTACGACAACGACGTCCTCACAGACGTTCACCTGGACGTGAAGTTCGGAGAAACGGGCTGCAATGCCATCCTGGCGCCGATACAAGCGTTTCGTTTTCAAACGCAGAAAGAAGTGGACGTTTTTCTGGGACCTGTTTGTGATTACAGGTAAGTTTTTTTTTCTTTATTTAACTTTTGCTGTTTGATTTTTCTTAGCTATTGTATGTTCCTGATACTGGTGCTGCTGGTGCTGTTACTGTTGATGTTGCTGGTGTTGTCGTTATTATTATTATTATATTCATTCTTGATTCCTTATTTATTTATTTATTTTATTTTATTTTTATTTATTTATTCGTTCGTTCGTTCATTCATTCATTCTTTTCTTAATGGATTAATTTATAACTAACAGACAGATACTACAGACAATATTATAATAAGTATATGTATATAATAATAATAATAATAATAACAATAATCAATAAATTAATAAATAGTACTAATAGTAGTAATAGCAGTACCAGTATTATTTGCAGGAATAATAGTGGTAATAATAGTAGTCACAGTCGTAGTAGTAGTACTAGTAGTAGTAGTAGTAGCAGCAGTAGTAGCTGTTGTAGTAGTAGCAGTAGTAGTAATAGTAATTGTAGTAGTAGTTGTTGTAGTAGTAAGAAATTGTTGTTAGTTCGCTAAAATTGTGACTTTTATATCATAACCAACCGATTGTCAGCTTTGTTTGATTCTACAGCCTTTCTCGTATTTAAATAGTCGCTGTTGAGTTTTAAATAACATGATTTACGAATAGCGTTATGTTACAACCTGGTTCAGTATCAGTGTAAACACTCAGTTGACAGTTGAAGATATGGAAATTCATCTGTAATTACAGCAGTGTGACGTAATTGCAATGGGATGACGTTATTACAATAGTCTGCCTCGCATCAAATTATAATTATTACGTCATAGCAATAATTACCTTACGTCACGCAATACAATGGTTTAAAGACGCTTGCATGTTACGTAATTGTAATGATACGCAAAAAGTCCAATTTATATGCAATCGTTGTAATTATCTGAAAGCCTTCGATAAAGAAAGTGAAAATATAAAAGTTGTTTAACATTAGCTGTCCCACGACAAAGTGAAGTATTAATTACGTAAAGCAATCCGACATTGGAGTTTAGTTATACAAATTCTTGAAATGTCACATTTAACTAACATATAAAGATGTTACATCTTCAAATTCGTTGCCTGAAAATCATTTTCTGACAGAAATGTTAGTAAATGAAATGTCTTGTTGTTTTAATAATAGCAGTAGTAATGATGATGACGATGATAATGATGATGATGATGTTGATGATAATAATAATAATAACAACAACAACAGCTACTACTACTACTACTAGTACAATACAAATTATAATAATAATAATAATAGTAGTAGTAGTAGTAATAATAATAATAATAATAATAATAATAATATAAGAAGAAGAAGAAGAAAACAACAACAACAATAACATCAACAAATTCAACAACAATAACAATAATATCTTACATCATTTATAACAATATCATTCATAAATAAACTAACTGTCTAAACTGGGAAGTTTAATGTAAAGCTATTACAAACAAACACATTTGCACACGAACAACATTTGATAAATCTTTCGATTCTCCATTAAGAAAAAAAAAACCCAAAAACGAAATCGGACAAAAGTTTAATGCATTCAATAAATCTTCAATTTCTGACCGTTTCATTCACTCAAACCATTTCTGTCTGCATTTTGTTAGAAGCAAGAAAAATAAAATTTTTCAAGAAATGAGGACAATACATTAATTTTCATCACTACAGGGTTCCAGTCTTGAATCTGTCTAAACTGTGACAAACTCCTTTTTACCATTTGTGTAAATAAAATCAACTAGAAAATGTTTTCAAATTATTAGATGTTAGAGATTTTTTTTTCTATTGCACTTTTCATTTTAAATTCTACAACTATTAGCATATTGCATCTTTATTGCAAAAAAGTAAATTGATATTAATAAATAAATGACAGTTTAGATCAAAGAAGAGGAAAATAAAATATTATATTTTTTTTTTTCATTTATTAGTTGTAATTCTGTTTTTTTCTATAGATGTATTTATTTATTTATTTATTTTGTTTTGTTTGCTTGCTTGCTTGTTTGTTTATTTATTATTATCTATTTACATACGCATTTAACTATGTATCAGTCTATTTCTATACATTCATGCATGGATACATACATATATACTCATACATACGTACGTACATACATACATACATATATATATGTGTGTGTATATGTATGTATGTATGTATGTATATGTGGATGTGTGTGTCTGTGTGTGTGTGTGTGTGAGAGAGAGAGAGAGAGAGAGAGAGAGACTATAATTAAATTTGACACCTAAGATCATTCTTCTTTCGTTCTTTCATTCATTCATTCCTCTATTTTCATTCATTCTATTTCTACTGTCTTCTTTTCGTTCATACATCCCTACATTAGTCACTTACCTTTCTGTATCGTTCTCCTCTTTAATCATCAGTTTTACTCATTTTCATATACCTGTATTTAACAATTTCGGCTTTATTCTGATTTCTAATTTTTTTTTTTTTTTTTTTTTTTTCAGTTTGGCGCCTGTTGCTAGGTACGCGCCATATTGGAGTCTGCCGGTCATATCTCCCGGTGGCTTCGCGCACGATTTCGGGGAAGACAAGCGGAAACCGCAAGCGGAATACCCTACGCTCACACGAATTAGTTCCACGTTCAACACCTTAGCAAAGTTTGTTGTGGACGTGTTTTGCGAATGGAAGTTACTCCGAGTGAAAGTCATCTACGACCTGTCCGGCATGTCGAACGTCATGCCCAAATTCTGTTACTTAGCAACGTCGGCCATCGTCGGCCACAGCAAGAGGCAACGTCTGAACTACGACTTTTACATCTACATTCCCGACATACACAGCATCGACAACGTCTTAACAGACCAAGTAGGCAAGGACAACGGTGGTAAGTGAAATTTGTATTAATAAACAACAACAGCAGTGAACAAATAAAGAAATGAAAATGGTTTATGGTGAAATTCGTTTTAATATTTGGATATAGTTATTACAGTTGTGTATTCATTATAATTAGTACGTTTTAACAGATTCCGAATTTGTTGATAATATTTATTATTTATCGATCTAATTTGGACAATTGCAAATTCAAGACGTAGAAGAATATGAGTTTAATTTCATAATTTTAAACGATTTTAAGAGAGAGAGAGAGAGAGAGAGAGAGAGAGAGAGAGAGAGAGAGAGAGAGAGAGAGAGAGAGAGAGAGGATGATGAAAAAAAGAGACCGATCACATTAACACGAAGGAGAAAATTAAAAATAAAAGAAGAAGTTTCAAGAATTTCTTGAAACGTTTCTGATGTAAAATGCCAGATATGTGGTATCACCGAATTTTGCTTTTATTTCATTTTCTTGTTATTACGAGATGGTCACGTTCAATCACGATAATTTCAGAGTTGTCAACGCAAGCTGAGAAGCAAAGATCGAACAACTCGTAAAAAATTGTCATCACAGTTTATTATGATCAGTTTACTTTAACAGCTTTCAGATCAGGAACGTCCCCTCTCAGTCTGTATTACCAGTAAATCTATCTATCTATCTATCTATCTCTCTCTCTCTCTCTCTCTCTCTCTCTCTCTCTCTCTCTCTCTCTCTCTCTCTCTCTCTCTCTCTCTCTCTCTCTCTCTCTCTCTCTCTCTCTCTCTCTCTCTCTCTCTCTCTCTCTCTCTGTCTCTCTCTGTGTGTTTATATATGCCTGTATCTAAAAATCGTTTCTCTCTCAATTAGTCTATCTCTCACTCAAAGACATTAACACACACGTACACAGACATACATACAGACAGAAACTTTTAATTTATTTTATTTTAATAATTTTTGTTGATGTATTTATTACTCAATGTCGCTTATGTCACAGAGAAATAATCATTCCTCTGATTTCATTTCAGTTTTTCATCATCACATTGTTACCATCATCATAATCATCAAAAACAGTATCATCCTCGTTATAATTAATAACAAAACTCATCGTTATCATCATCATCATTGTCATCACATTATTGTCATCATCATCATCACTATCACCATTATCGTTTCATCTAATACTTACTTGTTTGACAGTGAGATATGAGAAATGTTTATAAATCAATTCAGACTCTTAGGTTCCTAGCTGTATTGACTCCAATGTCGATAATTTAAAGAGAAACTTTAATAGGCCGAGAAAAAAAAAAATATATATATATATATAAATATCACATAAATATATAAATATATGTCTCTTTTTGTCGTGTATATATGAGAGGTTAATAATGTTTGCATCCGAGATGTCTGTTTGTAATGCAGTAGTTTGATACAGAGCTTCAGGATGTACTATAAATAATGCAAGTAATATGTCACAGGAAGAAATATTTAGATACATACACAGATACATACATACATACGTACCTGCATACGTCAATAATACGTACATGCGTACCTGCTATATAATACACAATGTATACATACATTTATACAAATATATTTGCACAACCACATGCACACACACAGACACACAGACACACGCACACAACATCCACATACAAACAGGTACGTGCACATATACAGATACAGAAACAGAAATAAAACAGTACCTATATTTTCTTACATTCTCTTGTTATTGTTTGTTTTTGTTTTTTTCTGGTGATTTGCTTTTGATGACGATAACAAGTGAATACGTCATTTCCGTCAGTGTCGTCATTCTCTCTCTCTCTCTCTGTGTGTCTCTCTCTCTCTCTCTCTCTCTCTCTCTCTCTCTCTCTCTCTCTCTCTCTCTCTCTCTCTCTCTCTCTCTCTCTCTCTCTCTCTCTCTCTCTCTCTCTCTCTCTCTCTGTCTCTCATATATTAAATTCGATATATGACGTCATATCAACGTACGAGTTACAAATTACCGGGAGTCAAGTGTCACGATGTATCACTGCAGAAGACTCGCTGTATATCAATAAACTAGCTAACGTGATCTTCAGGACTGCTTGCCACTTCCAAGCGAAACATCAATATTTTCTGTTTAAAAAAAATGAAAATATAATATTAGTAATAATAATAAAAATATATATTTTTTTTTTTATTAAATCCTGAAAATTGAACATCATCAATTTCCCTTTCAATATCCATTTTCTCTTAATATTTCATTTTATTATTTTTTTTTTCTGTACAGTTCAAAATTCAATGCGTCATTGATATATTTGTCTTTGTATGAATTGAAAAAAAAAAAAAAAAAAACGTTTTGACAGTTATTTCTCTGTCTCGGTTTACATTTTTGTGTTTTCTATTTTATACGTTCAAAATTTCTTTGTTTCCTTTATACTTTCCTGTCATAATCATTTGACTGAATATTAATAAATAAATAAATAAATAAATAAATAAATAAATAAATAAATAAATAAATAAAACAGTATTATATACCTTTACAGTGACAAGCAATATACGCTAGATGTTTATTAACAAGGATATATTTCCAAACCACTCACGTGTTATTGTTTATTAATAAATTTCTGTCACATGTGGTCTGCAAATCGACTCGTTATTAACTGTTTTCATAAACACTGTAATTTTCTTGGTCCCACAATAGAAATATATATAAACATATTACCGGTCTGTAATTAACCAAAATAAAATAAATACTAATAAGTGAAATATATGATAACAACGCAGTAATGAAATGTGTAACTAGATTTAAATTTCTGTTGAACATCGGATGTTCTTTCCGAACGTTAAACTGCCGGTTATTGACTAGAACAGGAAGAAAAAAGGAAAATATATTTTGATTATCTGAAAAGTCCTTTAATGCTAGTATGTGAGCCGCAAACAACGAGGGAGGGAGAGAGAGAGAGAGAGAGAGAGAGAGAGAGAGAGAGAGAGAGAGAGAGAGAGAGAGAGAGAGAGAGAGAGAGAGAGAGAGAGAGAGAGAGAGAGAGAGAGAGAGAGAGAGAGAGAGAGAGAGAGAGAGAGAGAGAGAGAGAGAGAGAGAGAGAGAGAGAGAGAGAGAAATAGATGGAAACAAAGAGAGCGAGAGAAAATACGACAGTGAGACAGAGTTCATTGACAAGTATGTAAATTCTGCCGTCTGTTTAGGAAAAGAGAATTAAAATAAATTATAAATAAATGAAGAAATAAATACGTAAACAAATAAAATAACAAATACGTGAATAAATAAAATAACAAATAAGTAAATAAATAAAGGCAAACATCTGATCACAAAAGTGCGGGGGTTAATGCGAACATCTCAACAAATATTTCACTTTCAGTACACGTCATGGTTTTGTTTAGAATTCACCTAGCGGCGGTAAGGAACGGTAACTCGAGTCATTCAAAACGATATCAAAAGAACTCGTTCGGTTTCAGTTGCATCGTTATTTAACTAATTACCAGAGGCTCTTGTACTTGGATGGCTTCTCCGATTCATTTACCTAATTATCTTCTCTTCTTTTTTCTTTTTCCTTTCTGTTTGTTGTTTTGTTGTTTTGATTTTTGATTTCAATTTTTCAAATGTTTCTTTATTTATTTATTTTTTTATTATTGTTATTTATTTATTTGTTTGTTAATTAATTAATTAATTAATTAATTAATTAATTAATTTATGTATTTATTTATTTATATGTGTGTGTTTGTGTGTGTGTGTGTGTGTGTGTATAATTTTTTGTCCTTTTCCTTTACTTTCAAATTCTCTTATGGATTCACGCTAAAATAATTTATGTCTATCATTCTTTCTCTTCTTTCTTTCTTTCCTCCATTTCTCCAGTGTCTTCTTTCATTTGCACTTGTATTCACTTCATAAATTTACAACAAACTTTAAAAAGAGAAATAATGAATGGAAAAGACTAGACATGCAAAGATACAGACAGACAGACAGACAGACAGATAACAGATAGCCAGATAAACAGACAGAGATAAACAAACAAAAAGAGCACACAGACAAAAAGGATAGAAAAAAACAAAGATATAAAAAAATGGAGAAAAAGAAAAAAATTGTTATTTTGTCGTTCATTCTCTTTCTCTTTCTTTCTTACTTATTTTTTTATTATTATTATTATTTTTTTTTTTTTTTTTTTTTTTTCTTTTTTTATCTTTTTTTAAGTGTTTCCTTTAAATACCAGAAGTCTCGTGACGAGAGATTTCAGAACGAGATTTTAAACGCAGTTGAGAGAAAAAAAAATGCTTATCGTCGTAAACAGTTAATGAAAAAATGTCGACAACGACATTAAGCTAGGACAAATGGAAAAATTTTTCACATTAAGGGACATCATGCTGGCACTTAGCAACACGATAAATCTGGATACGTTCAGTAACGTCGATGTGCTGGAAAATCCAAGCAATTTATTTCTTTAATGGCTGTTTGAAAACTTTCCGTGTTTCTGTGAAAGACACGAGTATCAATCTGTTACAGTTCACAACTCGCTGATTAATTTGTTTATAAACAAAAGGTTTTTTTTTTTTGTTTGTTTTTTTTTTTGTTTCACTAAGGTTTAACTCAGTACACATAGGGCTTTTTTAGTTTGTGTTTGTTTTTAAATTTAAGATTTCTTTTCGTCGATTTTTTTCTTTTTTTATTCTGTTAAATGCTCGCGTTCTGATTCTACCTCCGTCCTCAATCAACGTTGAATTTTTTTTTGTTTTAATTTTCTAGTATTGCTATGTACCATTTGTCATGTGTGTGTGTGTGTGTGTGTGTGTATGTGTGTGTTTGTGTGAATGTGTGTGTATGTGTGTTTGTGTGTGTTTAGAGACACGTATGAAACAGATAGACAAGTTTCATTTCTCTTTCTGCCTCTCTGTGTTTATCTGTGTATTTTTCATAATATATCTAAAGCACATTTCTCGCCGTCCCACTTTCTGTCTTCAATCTTTTTATCTCTCTCTTTGTGTCTTGCTCTCTCCATCTTTTGCTCTCTCTCTCTCTCTCTCTCTCTCTCTCTCTCTCTCTCTCTCTCTCTCTCTCTCTCTCTCTCTCTCTCTCTCTCTCTCTTTCTGTCTCTCTCTCATCTTTCTGTTTGTTGCATATATAGGATCTTGAGCCGACTTCTTTTCTCATTCTCTGTTTAACAGAATCCTGCTCTTCTCTCACGTCTCTCTCTCTCTCTCTCTCTCTCTCTCTCTCTCCTCTCTCTCTCTCTCTCTCTCTCTCTCTCTCTCTCTCTCTCTCTCACTTTTCTCTGTTTCTCTCTCTCTCTCTCTCTCTCTCCCCTTTTCTCTGTTTCTCTCTCGCTCTCTCTCTCTCTCACTCACACACGTTCTCTCTCTTTTTTTTCTCTCCATATTCCTCTGACGTTCAATGTAATTAACCAAAACATATCTACTCATAAATAAATTCATTAATCTCAATTTTTTCCACCTGCCTTTACTTTTACTCATGTATACACACACGTGATTTACTGACAAGCCCGAAAACTGATTTGAAAATTTCCCTACAAATGGCAGATGAATCCATTGTGAGAAATTCAGCTGAATGAATTATCGTAAATTAATACATCTCTTTAGGCCGATTTTAGTTATGCACGAATGAATTACAGGCAATTAGAACAGTCAGTCAGTCAGTTTTTATAACTTCGCCAAAGTTACACACACAGATTTCGGCTGCGTACAAATGATTTATTAGCGGCAAGTCCGGCATTGAAACATTCTCTGTTTTCTCTGGTTTTATGAGCGATGGCAAATCGAGATCTAGGGCCAGGGATATATTTATTGCTCGTAAAACCGCTCAGTAAATTATCGTTTTGTGGTTCGAACAACAAACAGTAGCAAACAGCCACTTCGTGAAGCGAGTAATCGAAATTAATGAAGACGGAGTGTCGGATATACGAGCCCGAGGTGCAGAGGTGGAAAGCACCGAAAGAAGAAACAACATGTCTTCCCACACTCGATTACGGCCGGACGGCTGACCGTGAAGAGCAGCTAACAAGTAGACGTACTTTTCTGACCGAATAAACTTCCAACAAACGTTTCGCACCTAACCGATTTTCGTTTCCCCGGGGCTTTCTTAACCCCCAGGGGCGCTGAATCCGTTCTGTATTTTTAACCGAAGTCGATAATGATGATGTTTGTTATCGCCGGCTTCTTAAACTGTCAAAGTAAATGCAATTGTGTCTGGCGAAATTAAGAGGTCTGATAATATAGGTGTCTGAGGCCCTGAGAGAATTATTACTTTTGTACGTTTTGCCTGAACAGATATGTATCTGTGTGTCACGTGACTTAATGTATCTCAGCTGTAACAAAAATAACTAACGAAAGCAATTATAGTACTACTTACTACCGCTACTACGTCTGCTGCTGCTGCTGCTGCTGCTGCTACTACTACTACTACTACTACTACTACCACTACCACTACCACTACTACTACTACAACTAAGTTTTATTATTATTATTACGATCATTATTATTATTATTATTATTATTATTATTATTATTATTATTATCATTATCATCATCATTATTATTATCATCATCATCATTATTATTATCATTATCATCATCATTATTATTATTATCATCATCATCATTATTATTATTATTATCATTTGTTGTTCATTGTTGTTTTGTTATTTCATTATTATTACATTGTTTTTTTTAACCTGAATGTCTAATTATTGAGATACTTAATGTTGTTGCTACTAGCTACCATAATATTAGTAGTAGTAACATATACCATTACTTGAACTGTTACTTCTACTACAAATGTTACTTCCACATCTACGTCTATGTTACTACTGCTACTACCACTACTACTGTCATTATTATTGTCAGTGCTGTTACTTATTACTACTTACTACTACTACTACATCTATTTCTGTTATTATGATTATTAGTACGTTATTACCACCACTGTTACAAGCAACACTTCCACTAATAAAAAGATTTCCATATTCTGAAATATAAGCTCAGAGACACGCGAAAATGTCGTCTGGGCTGGAATATAAATAAATAAAAATATTGTGACTGAAAAAAAAAAAAAAATAAAATAAACAAAAAAGAAAATAAATAAATAATAAAAAAAAATAA
>CM022677.1:25388120-25435620 GCA_012295275.1 Chrysomallon squamiferum
CTTTGAAATGTTTATTTTAATATGATCAAACGAAGAAGAACTAACTTTCATTCCTTTCTTCTTTTTCTTTCGTTCGATCTCAGTTTTGTAACTTTTATTTTTTTTTTTTTTTTTTCTTTCCGTTTTTTTTTTTCTTTTTTTCATTTCTTCATCTTGTATATATTTACCTTTGTATTTCATTAATTTCTGACTAGTTCAATATATTCTGTAGTGATTTTTAAAATTATTATTACTACTATACTACGACTACTACTACTACTACTGGTACGATTTCTATTGCTATTACTACTGCTACTACTACTACTTGCACTTTTAATTCTAGTAATAATGTTACTCATACATCTACGTCTATGTTACTACTACTACTACCACTACAACTGTCATTACAGTAAAGTTGTATTACAACTATTAGTACTACTACTACTACTACATCTATTTCTGTTATTATGACAATTACTACATTAACACCACCATTACTGTTACAAGCAACACTTCCACTAATACAAATACAAATACTACTACTATTACAACAACGACTGCTGTTACTACTGAGAATAACTATCTGTCACGAACAACTTTTGTAATATAACCGACAGAGATAAAAACAGAAAAAATAAACGAAAAAAAAAAAAAAAACAAAACAAAAAAAACACAAAAAAAAAAAATAATAATAATAATAAAACGCAAGAACAATTTGTCCCTTTCTTATTTGCATTTGTAACGCAACAAGGTTAACCATGAAACATTAACCAACTCATTTTTTCTTCTTTTTTTTTGTTATTTCTAAAATATTCGCTATCTGTATATTACACAAGATCAAATCACAAAAGATTAAAAAAAAAAAAAAAAAAAAAAAATTATATCACGTGACACTATGGCAGACGACAACAACACCTGCTATCTCTGTAATCGTCAGTGCAACGCTTAAAGGCGCGAAATTTTTTTTTTTTTTTTTTTTTTGATTTAAAAACACGGGATCAACCATTTACACAACAAACTTGAAAAGGTACTCAATGTCAACAGCCAGGCGAATAACAGACAGTCTATTTTTAGTACACGTTTTGATTGACTCACGAGCAGCCGGTGTAACCTTCTTTTGTTCCTTGTGGCAGTTGGTAATAAAACGATATTTCATTGTTGTTTTATTTTTTTTAATTTTTCAATTGTTTCTATTTTGAAATTGCCCGTGGTTGTGTGAATTCTAGATGCTCAGAAGTGTGGTTAACGGCCATTTATAAGTATAAAGAATATCATCCTACATATGTACTGACATTATCATTAAATTGTGTAGAGAAAGATACATATATACTTATTTTAAAATTTCAGAACTACGTATAATGCAGTATACATAAACATATTGACAAAGATGTCATATATATATTTAATTATAAAAGTACGTTCTCTCTCTCTCTCTCTCTCTCTCTCTCTCTCTCTCTCTCTCTCTCTCTCTCTCTCTCTCTCTCTCTCTCTCTCTCTCTCTTCTCTCTCTCTCTCTCTCTCTCTGTCTCTCTCTGTCTCTCTCCCTGTCTCTGTCTGTTTCTCTCTCTATTTCTCTCTCTCTGCCTCTCTCTCTCTCTCTCTCTCTCTCTCTCTCTCTCTCTCTCTCTCTCTCTCTCTCTCTCTCACACATACACACAAAACATTCACACACACACACACACACACACACACACACACACAGACACACACATACATTCAAACATATAAAAGATGTAGAAATATTTCGCACACACCCACTAACAATAAGCGTGACAAACTGTGACACGAAAATAGCGTCACCTAATTTTCTCTTGACTCTTCGTAATTCAAAAATATCTAACACACGTAGATAATGCCAATAATCAACAGACGTATAATGAATAACACAAATACTGTACACAGTTACTTTACCAAAACTGAAAATAAAGGCAACGAAAATAAGACAGAATTTATCTGCAGTTCATTTCTCAATAATGCAATCTCATCCGTCTGTATCTAATTTTACGAAATTTGCCGGAAACCGGAAACTTTACCAGACAATAGATTTCTGATGATTCGACGATCCCCCTCCGAGCGGTTCGTGTTCGGAATAATTCGGAAAATGTTACGAATGTTCTCGAAAGGGTTTTGTTCGTGACCCACTGGTTTTTGACACGGGACTGGGTCAGATTGGAATTTGACCTGATTTTCTTCGAAAGTTCGAGTTTGCAGTGAATCAGCGAATTGTGTTAATTCGTGCATTGATGAATACTCTGTTTCTTTCTTTTTTTTTTTTTTTTTATTTTGAAGTTAAATTTCGTAAGCAAAATTTGTAACATCTTAAAGAAAGAAAAATAGAAAAAAAAAGAGAAAGAAAATCAGATATACATGGATAGAGAGATGGGTGTATACTCTATGTATCTGCTGCTGAAACTTTGTCTAATTATCTCTCTCTCTCTCTCTCTCTCTCTCTCTCTCTCTCTCTCTCTCTCTCTCTCTCTCTCTCTCTCTCTCTCTCTCTCTCTCTCTCTCTCTCTCTCTTCCTTTATATTAATCAGTCTGTCACTTCATCTCATCGTTAAACATTTTTTTATCCATCCCTTCATTCATACACTCATTTCCACTTCGTTCTATTTCTCTTTGTACCCAACTGTATCGTTCTCATTTTCATTTAACGTTATTTAAACTGTGTTAATATTCTGAAACAAACATAATAACCTCACACAAAGGGACTTGTTACAGATATAACATCCTTCAAATAAATCCACAACCAATTCTCATCTTAAGTAAATAATTTGAGGCTTAAGTAAAACATTACTTCTCGTCAGTGAGATAACAGAACTATTTGATCTATCTCGAATTCCTGTATTTGCTTCGTCTTAAGTGTTGAAATTATGTCTTTACGAGAGGCTATTAAGAATCTCCATTTTCTGTTCAGAAATATTTTACTTATTTGTCAGTTAAATCTTGTTTAAAATCAAAGACGTTGTTAAGGCGTTTTATCACTATATTACTTTACAATTTACTACTTATTGGAGCAATTTCCCCTTCATCTGTACGTTAATGAAAGCGTCAGAAGAAAGGAAAGATTATGGTCTACGTTTTGCTTCAACAATTTAAACGTTAGCGGAAGATTTCTAAAAACAGTACAGACTGATTGAGGGATTAGTGGATTTATATTATTATTATTATTGATCTTGTTGTTGTTGTTGTTGCTATTCTTTTGTTGTTTTATATATATATATGTGTGTGTGTGTGTGTGTGTCTCTCTCTCTCTCTCTCTCTCTCTCTCTCTCTCTCTCTCTCTCTCTCTCTCTCTCTCTCTCTCTCTCTCTCTCTCTCTCTCTATATATATATATATGTATATACAATTTATTTATTTACTTTTATTAACTTTTTTATCAATTTTCCTTCTCTCTGAAATTCAGCACGTCAAGTTTGAAATCATGTATGTTAATGTATCTGTCTGCTTTATTAGTTTAAGAAAATAAATATATTATTGGCACATATATATTTATTAATTTATTAATATGAATACATATAAACACGACAGTAAATTTATATACATATATATATACATACATATATAACTCCTGCTGTTCTGAATGGCTTTGATTTGTATTAACAAACTGTTGTATTGTTTAACAATCATTATAAAAAGCTATATATTTTATCTCGGCTCACATTTTTATACCACTAATTGGATTTTAGGTGACAATAGATCTTTATTAGTCAAAAAAAATAAAAATAAAAGAATTACGTATGTATTGCATCAATGATACGTTTGTCAAAGCTTCATGATATTGATCTGAACAGAATACAAATAATAATAAAAATAATTGTAAAATTATACAGATATGTATGAGGTTTGATGCGAAAATGTGTATGTGGTCAAAAAATTTTTTTTATATATATACTGATGTTTTAGTTTGAGTTATTATTATTGAATCAAAGTTGTTTCGTCAGCAATTGTTTGTTTGTTTATTTATCTTTGTTGTTTGTCCAGTACTTTATTTATTTATTTATTTATTTGTCTGTTTGTTTATTTATTTATTATCGTGTTTGTTTATTTATTTATTTGTTTGCTTATTTGTCCTTATTTGTTTTGATTTGTTTGGAATGTATTTTTTTCTTATCTTATTATTATTATTATTTAAACTATGCCTTATGGTACCTTTTCATGCAACGTGTCACATAACGTAATAAGATGTAGATGAACGTGTTTACATCATGATACAAATAATTTTACAACAAACATTATTACACTGTTACCATGACAGCGACATCAACAACTACAACATGTCGATAAAATAAACAATGTAGATCAAAATAGACGTTTAAGTTACAAAGTTTTACTTTACGTGTAACAATTAC
Source organism: Chrysomallon squamiferum (assembly GCA_012295275.1). Classification (NCBI taxonomy): domain Eukaryota; kingdom Metazoa; phylum Mollusca; class Gastropoda; order Neomphalida; family Peltospiridae; genus Chrysomallon; species Chrysomallon squamiferum. The sequence goes on from CM022677.1 coordinate 25,392,453, forward strand.
AGAAATAATAAAATTATGACGTAGCTGAGAAGTTGAGCGCTTAAATGACGCATATCGGGAAAGGTCAATCCACGTAGGTGGGCTTTTTCTCGTTCCAGAAAAGGCTCCTGAAAGTGAAATAATAAAATTAAAAAAAATGATTGACATCGTTCTGTCTGTAAGATAATGATAATAATGATAACACACACACACACACACCAAAAAAAAAAAACACAAACAACAAACACACACACACACACAAAATAAAAAAACACACACAACACACACACACAAAAATAAAAAAAAATCGTATTCTTGCTAAATAAAACGTGTAAAACTATGGTGCCGAAGGATTTCGCTTTTCATTCTGACGTTGTTTTTTTTTTTTTATCGATATTACAACAATGTGTAATAATAGATACATCACAGATTAGCAAAATATTCCTATTTTTGAAATGACAAGACAATTAAATGTGTTGTATTATTTTTAACAAAACATGTAAATAAATCAAAATTTTTTTTAAAAAAAATCTGTAAATATAAATAAATAAATAGGAAGGTGTTATTCTCGTTCTATGACGTCACAGATTAGCAAAATATTCTATTTTTGATATGACAAAACTATTAAACGTGTTGTATTATTTTTAACAAAATCTCTAAATAAATAAAAAATCAGTAAATATAAATAAATAAATAGGAAGGTGTGATTCTAGATCTGTGACGTCATTGATCATTGTTCTGTAACTGAAATATGTTGACATGGATACATAAAATGTGAGATGGTATAAAATAGTTTAGTTGTACTGTACATAATTTATTGTTTAAAAATGTAACACACGGAGAATGATAAATAGTTAGTTTGTTAATAGAGATCATTAGATGAGAGAGAGAGAGAGAGAGAGAGAGAGAGAGAGAGAGAGAGAGAGAGAGAGAGAGAGAGAACAGAGAGAGAGAAAGAGAGAGAGAGATAAGAGACGAAGAAAAAAGGAGAATAAAGAATGAGAGAAACCTAACGTGTGTGCGTATGTGCGTGTATGTTTGTACTGTACTATATCTACTACTACTACCAATATTACTATTCTACCAATAATAATACCACTACCAATACTATACTATATCTACTACCAATGCTACTGCTACTACTACTACTACTGCTACTGCTACTACTACCAACAATATCACTACGTTTATATGTGAACATGTGTGCGTGTCTATGTTAGTGTATCTACTGGGGACATTCAGTACAGAAGTCTCAATGAACGATTCATTGCTAACTGGTGATAATGAGACATTAATTCTGTTTACTGTTTCTAAGACACCTCTTTCAGTAAAACATCAGTATCGATCAGCATTATTCTCGGTTATCTATGTAGATACATTTTTATGTACTCTATATTGATGTATAGGTAAGTGATCCCAACATAATTGCATTTAACGTGATTAGAATCATGTGCACACTGACATACATAGGCCAGTATTGTTTCCTTTTTCTTCATCCTTTTGTTTCTATGTCATAATTTTTTATTAGACCTCTTTTTTTCGATCTCTCTCTCTCTCTTTTTTTTATTTTATTTTGTTTTGTTTTATTTTATTTTATTTTATTTTATTTTATTTTATTTTATTTTATTTTTATTTTTATTTCTATTTTTATTTATATTTTTATTTTTATTTTTTTATTATTATTATTATTATTATTATTATTATTATTATTATTATTATTTTAATACCAGATCAATTAGGTACAAATGTATTTTCACACTATAAAGGATAGAAGTTTGATATATTTGTACAATTCATTGATCTAATTCATTATATGTGCTGAAAACAACAACAACAACAAAAAACACTGTGTATATGAAGTTAATATTTCCTTGTTTTTGTTTTTCTTTCTGTTTGCACGATTAACAGCATGTATCAACATATTGAAAACTTGTATTTATATTTGTTTACTCTTTCTTTCATTCTCTCTCTCTCTCTCTCTCTCTCTCTCTCTCTCTCTCTCTCTCTCTCTCTCTCTCTCTCTCTCTCTCTCTCTCTCTCTCTCTCTCACTCTCTGCATATGATTATCCTGACCCTCTTTGCATTTTAAAATATTCATCATCAACATACCTTAACCTCCTCCCCGTCATCATCAACATCATCATCATCATCATCATCATTCCAACAATAAAAGAAGATTACGTCACCGACTACAGATGTCAATAAACCTTAACTGCAGCCAACCACGTATATAAATCTTACACTGGTGTAGTTAATGAGTCGAATGACAGTAAGAACATTTTAATGACGTCGTGACCCACGTCATTAGCACGTGAAGTATTAGTTCTGACAGCTGACGTCTACAAATGTGAGACGTCATTATAATTACCTCGCATACGACGTGCACTTTATCACAGCCGCCGTCGTTGATGCTGCTGATATCTTTAAATTGCTGTCTTTATTTTTATCATAAAACTGGGTTTTTTTTTTTTTTTTTTTTTTTTCGTTGTTTGCTATCATCTTATTTCGTGTCTTGTTTTGTCTTCATCCTAATCTTTTCTCTTATTTCTCTCTGTCTGTCTGTCTGTCTGTCATATACATGTATAAATGTCTCTATATATTTATATATGTGTAGTGTATGTGTGTGTATGTATGTGTGTGAGTGTGTGTATATGTGTGTATGGGTGTGTGTGTGTGTGTGATGTATCTGTTTCTCTGTGTGTATGTGTGTTCTCTAACTTTGTAGCTTTCTATATTTTCTCTAATTTGTTCATTTAATTCGTTCATTTTCTTCCTTCTTATTATCCAGTCGTTTATTTCATTCTTTCATTTCTTTTCTCTGAGTTCTTTTGTCTTCATATTTTTTTCTTTCTTACCCTTTAATCTTCTTTCTTTCATTATTTCCTTCCTTCTTTCTCTCTTTTCTATTTCATCCTTTTTTTTTCTTTCTTTCTTTTTTTTTTTTTTTTTTTTTTTTCACTTCCAATACTGTGAGATAAAAATCGCATTATCAGATGAGACAGACAACGCCCGACAAATGTCCATCATTAATCTACTGTCCGAATATAAATCCGGACATTTCCAGCCGTTCGTTCACGCTCCAGTAAGCCGCACACTGCCCGAACCAATGAACCGTGAACTTACTGAAGTTAAATGATCTCCTCTCTCGTTTCTAAATGGAACCGCGAGAAAAAAAATTTCGTGTGAAAATATCGGATTTCATCGATTCGATTCAATCAACCGTTTAAAACTTTACTCACACCCACACGCACACACGCACGCACGCACGGACGCACGCACACTGGTGTGTTGGTATGTTAAACTGTTGGAATTTTTTAGATACTGATTAGTTAATGGGATTAGAGTTTGAAGTGATCGCGTATTTCCTGAGGGAATTCTGTGTAGGATTTGACAAAAGCAAATATTTTAAATAAGTCTTCGTGTATGACGTTGTCCTTTTTTGTTGATCTCTCTCTCTCTCTCTCTCTCTCTCTCTCTCTCTCTCTCTCTCTCTCTCTCTCTGTTTCTTTGTGCGATTTAATTATCTCTTTTTATCTCTTTATCTCTGTCTGTCGGACTGTAATCAGTCTATACGTCTGTTTGTCTGTTTAACTGTCTGTCTTTCTATTTGTCTATTTCGTTTGTCTGTTTTTGTTCTGTCTCTCTGGTTTTCTTACTACTACTGAGTTGATTAATTTGTTTGTGCTATCTGTATTTTAGTTGTTTTTTTTTTGTTTTTTTTTTTTTTTTTAATTAATTTATTTATTTAAATATTATCAAGGCAAATGTCGTTTCCAAAAGAGTGCATCTTTTATCTCTGTCTACTTCTTTTTCTTTCATTTTATTTTTTATTTTTTATAAACTATCGTCCAAAACAAGCTAAACATTTCTTTCTTTCTTTTTTTTTTTTTAAAATCAGGGGAATGCCTGTAAGATTTAGCATCTCACTCTCTTCTGACACAAGCATCTTTCACTTTGATCGAAAACAATTTGCACTCTTTTATTTCACTTTATCGACCTGTCTCCCTTCGTAATCTCTCGCTGTCACGCGCAAAATCATTACGTCACGAGGCGACCCTGCGGTTACGTCACTAAATCCTGCCGGCTCGCTTCAAGAAAGACCGACGAAACGAAATGAAAAGTAATATTATCGGTTAATTTAGCCTTCGGCATTCTGCTTGCGAACGACGGGCATTTATCGTGGTAATGTTATCGTTTAATTTGGCCTTTTGCACCGTTTCCGAGGCAGACGACATTTGCCGATGTCAGTTTGACAGACAGTAGTGCGATTAATTTCAAATGAGACGACGATTTCAAAAAGCAGCCACTGACAGCGATTTTGTTTGAAATGGAGATTGGGAAATTAAAAATAAATAAAGAAAAGGAGGTTTGAAAAGAAAAAGAAGGAAGAAAAGAAGAGTTTTTTTTTTTTTTTTTTTTTCTGTTTGTCCCTATATCCAGTGTCGATTAACTAGAACGTTTTATATGCCTGTGTAACAGTGTATGTGGGTTTTGGGTTACTTTTTGGTTTGTCGTCTTCGTTTTTTTCTTCTTCTTCTTTTTCTTCTTTTTCTTCTTCTTCTTCTTCTTCTTCTTCTTCTTATAATTATTATTATTTGCTTATTTATTTATTTATTAATTTATTATTTTATTAATTTATATATATTTATTTATTTATTTATTTATTTATTATTATTATTATTATTATTATTATTATTATTATTATTATTATTATTATTATTTTTTTTATTTTATTTTTTTGTGTCACATGTACCTGTCTGTCGTTCTTTCGCTTTTTATTTATTACATGACAAGAATTGTGTGTCTTTGTAAATATTATTTTTATTATTATTTTTACTTTTATTTATTTATTTATTTTATTTTATTTTATTTTATTTAAAAGTAGAAACATATAAATATTTGTTTACACTTTCGGTAGCAATTTGTGATTATGTGTTTGTGTCTCTATTTTGTAATCGTTCGTATTTATTTATATTTTAAAAATTCGTTTATCCTTTAATCCTAGTCTCTCTCTCCCTCCCTCCCCCTCTCTCTCTCTCTCTCTCTCTCTCTCTCTCTCTCTCTCTCCCCTCTCCCTCCCTCCCTCCCTCCATCCCTCCCACCCTCTCTCATCCAAGCTTTCTCTAAACTAATATATAAAAAAGAAAAAGTCTATTACTAGGCACTCTGGTATTCATATTAATTACAAAAAACAGATCTTGCTGACAGCGGCTATTAATTTTCTGTGAAGGGGCTGAGGAAAGTTGTAATCAGCTATAAATCTGAAATAAACACGTTACCGAAATCAATACCAAATTTGTAAAGTCATCAATCATATCTCCGCTATTGGCCTATCGCCGTAATGAACAAGAAAATATTTATTTGCTTATGTCGATCGTAACATAAAAGCTCAATTTTATATTGTTCTTTTATTTTGTTTTTCTTTGTGTTGTCGATTATTGAAACTACATAATGATACAGGTGTTTCTCCTTAACTAGAACCGATGTGATTTTACTGCTATCACTTTTGTTTTCTCGATATATAATCATTTATGTTTATAATTATAATGATTATTACTGTTATCATTATCATCAAGGTTATTATCTTTGTTTTCATTATTATTATTATTATTATTATTATTATTATTATTATTATTATTATTATTATTTTCTTATCTGATTCTTCTTTCATATTTTTCATCTTTTTTCTTCTTATTCTTTTTATACCTTTGTCTTTTGTTCTGTTTCTTCTCTCCTGTTTTTACTATGCTGCTGCTGCTGCTGCTACTACTACTACTACTACTACTGCTATTAGTACTACTACTACTGCTACTACTACTACTACTACAAGTACTACAACTCGCATGGTAACTCTGCTTATTATAACAACTACAACACTGCTACTAAAACTACAACCACTATGTTACAACTACTACATAACATAAAATGATGTCATTACTACAACTACGACTAAGACAACAGCTTCATATTCACCCCCGCCCACCCAATCTTACTATTCACTTTCTTTTTCAACGTCACCATCTTTGCAAATAAATACACGAACCGAAACTTCCCAATTATTTCTAACAGACAAACAAACGACGCGGGCATCAACGTCTTCACCATAACCTCCACCTTCAGCGCTGGCATCCTCAGATTAACAACGTCAACGCTGGGGGCACTGGTAATGTAAAACAAAGCCGACAACCTAATTAGGTCCATTTTGGCCGCTGATTCAAACATGGCGGACTGTTAGAGTCGCGAAGAAGGGTGAAAAAAAAAAAAAAAAAAAAATGAAAAAAAAAACAGTTTCTCGTTGTTTTCCCCGAAACGAAACAAGTCAATTACTTAAAGTAATGCACAAACAGCGCCATAACACATCGCGAAGCTGGCGATTTTTAGGAAAAACTCATCTCCTTCCAGGCCATCTCCATTAACCTCTCTTCATCCACCAGCTAATCTCTATTCATGTGTGAGGTATTACCGGCCTTCTCCTATCGTCGTGTTTTTCGTTTTTCGTTGTTTTTTTTTTTTTTTTTTGACTGTTCAGCAACAATCGGCTGAAGAAAGAACAAAGTAGAAAGAGAGAAAGAAAGGAATAAATGCAGGAATAATTATCAAAACAGGTTAAGAATAATGGCTTGCAATGCTGTTGCTGCTATAACAACATCTACTACTGCTTATATTACTGCTACCACTGCTCCTATCGATATTGCTATGTTACGATTACTATACTGTTACTACTACTACTTCTGCTTATAGAACTGCTCTTGTGGTACTACTACTATTATTACCACTAATACCACTGCTAGTACTACTACTACTACTGCTACTACTACTACTACTGCTGCTGCTGCTTATGCAGATACTACGCTTGTATTACTACAACCAGTACTACTACTACTGCTCCTATCAATATTGCTACGATTACAGTACTGTTACTACTACCACTTTTGCTTCTAGAACTGCTGCTGGTTTTACCACTATTACTACCACTAATACCACTAATACCCCTACTACTACTACTACTACTACTACTACTACTACTACTACTACTACTACTACTACCACTGCTATACTGCTGTTGCTGCTGCTGCTGCTGCTACTATTATTTCTACTATTAACATCACAAATACTCCTACTATTACTAGAATTGTTGCCAGTTTTACTACTGCTTCTATTACTGATGCTGCAACTACTACTGTCATTACCACTGCTTCCACTAGTACTGCAGCTACTACTGCTATTAATAATAATAATAATAATAAAAAAAATAATCATAATAATAATCATCATCAGCAGCCTCATAATCATAATCATCATAATATTACGTTGATGATAATAATGATGATGATGGTGATGACGATGATGTCGTGTATTTCTGAACATAGAATTTACACTACGAATATAAAATAAAAAGCAACGCAAGCTAACGATGTTTTTTTTAATATTTTATATTCGTTAAATTTCGAGAAACTGTAAAACCCGGTGGCTATTTGTAATCACAAAAAACCTACTACTACAACAATGGATGTGTTTTTTCTTCAGAAAACCTTTAACTTCCTCGTAACGTCTGCCGTTTAGGACCAACACAAACAAACACAGACTGAACGAACCGGACTACAATTAACCCTTTGCACGTCAAATCTCCAATGTAAACAGATAAAATTGGATAAAACGTCATTTGCTCCCCCCCGCCCCCCGCATGTACCGCTGCCGTCTTTGTTAATACGTATTTGCTTGAGTAATCCTAGTGTAAATATTGACCGCGGTAAGCTTAGAAAATATTTTTGAAGTGTATTAAGCTTACTTGTCAAAAATATGATCAAGAAGATGAAAAGGAAAAGAGAGAGAGAAAGAGAGAGAGAGAGAGAGAGAGAGAGAGAGAGAGAGAGAGAGAGAGAGAGAGAGAGAGAGAGAGAGAGAGAGAGAGAGAGAGAGAGAGAGAGAGAGAGAGAGACACAAGAAGGGTGAGCCAGTTGGGAAAAGAAGTAAAATGGAGAGAGAAAAAGCTGGCATACCTAGACTGCCAGAAAAGAAGATGTGGAAATAGACAGTTAGATAAATAGAGATAAAGAAGATAGATATACATATACGTAGACAGACAGACAGACAGATAAATAGAGATAAAGAAGATAGATAGACAGATACTTAGCAGACAGACAGACAGACAGATCGTTGGATGGGTTGATAGATGGATGGATGGATCGATGAAAAGATGGATGGTGGATAGAAGGATAGAGAGATGGATGGACAAATACAGAGACGGAAATAGATAGATTGATTTATAGATAGACAGTTAGACAGACAGATGATAGAAAGACATGCAGAAATATACACAGACAGAAAGACAGACAGAGAAGGTTAGAAAAATAACATATCAAATTGTTCTGTTTTTGCTGATATCAGTGCGAAACAGAAGAAAAGTAAAAACACATCTTCAGACATCTTAATCGTTTTCTTATTATCGACCGGTTCTTTTCTATTTTCCGCCTCTCGCTGTTAATGTTAAGTACCTTTCTACGCGTAATAATATTGACAGCAGGCGCAGTCGTCTTTGAAAATAGTTCGTGTGTTTTGTACGAGTGCTGCTGCACGCGATGTTGTAAATAACATTTTATTTCAAGTTTTTATTTTCTTAAAAACATCTCTGTACTCTGAAAATGTGAGATATTTAAAACATTACGTTATTAAGTGGTGATGTGATAAAATTAGAAAACAATATATTAATAATAATAATGATGATAATAATAATAATAATAATAATAATAATAATAATAATAATAATAATAATAATAATTGTCGTCCGCTACCGTAGTGCTGGAGTTCGAGTCTCGTCAGCGGCATCTGACGGGTTTGTGAGGTCGTGATTGGACTTTGTCCTTCTGCGCCAGTGCGTTCCCGAATATTGTCTATGTGCAGAGTCTAACCATACATACATAAGACAGAGAATATTCATTTCTTAATACATACATACACATATTATTAAGTATCAGAAATAAATTAATTTAATTCATAGAAATGAATTACTTTGACTAAGTTTATCAGCATTATTCCGTATACTGAGCCCAGATCAGCCGTACTTTGATTTAATATTCATATCTTTCTTGTTGGCATAGTATGGCTATCATATTGTAGTTGTTGTCTGTGCTTTAAAGCCATCTCTCGTTCAGCGAAATCTCGACAGCTTGTGTATAAAAGACGATGGTATGTACTATCCTGTTTGCTGTGTGTGCAATATAATAAAAGTTTACTGCTGCTAATCTTAAAGGAGTAACCAATGAAGTAACGATTACGGGTTTCTTCTTTGATCATTAACACTGAGTCCATCACAGTTTAGCCTCAAATAAATCAGTTTTTCCTCTCTCATTCATAACAACAGGTCCCATACAACTGAGCCACACAAAATAAAACTGCGTGACAGAAAGGATTTCTTCTTCCATCACTGACTGTACGTCTCCTCAATGCTGTCTTAAATAAAACATGAATCCTGTGTCATCCTTAATACCTCGAACACAGATGTACGCACTAATATAACGTGTTTTTTAGCATATTTAAATAAAACTTCATCATTTGTTTCTTCATGCTATATAAAGAAAGCAGGCGAAAATAAATATATATATATGAATTCAACACGCCCTAGTCAAATATGTGTAACTGTACAATGATCTGAATGATCTGTATATATTGACTGAACTAATATAACAATGATTACATACTGAGATTACATGCAGCTAGTTGTAAGAGTTTTTTACTTGCTGTCATAGATATAGGGTTGTTTTTTTAGAAGTTGGTTGTACATGCTTGATATATTTTCTTTTACTTAACTTATGAAAATAATGATCATTCGTGTATTTCCTTCTATCTTTGTTTATTTTTGTTTTTATTTATTTATTTATTTCAATTATTATGCTACAACAGCTTCTACTACTGTTGCTACTACTACTACAACTACAATTGCTACTACTTCTACTGCTACTACTTCCAATTCTACTACTATTACCGGTTTTTGCTACTCCGGTATTATTCTACTATTGCTACTAGTACTACTAGTAGTACTACTACTCTGGTAATGCTACTACTACTACTACTACTACTATTCCTAATTTAGATGTCTAAGATAAGGTTCATTGAAATTAAAGTATGATATATATTATATATTATACTATGTACATGTATGTATATGTGTCTGTGTGTGTGTGTGTGTGTGTGTGTGTGTGTGTGTGTGTGTGTGTGTGTGTGTGTGTGTGTATATATATATAAAAAAAAAACAAAATATAACATGCAACACTGCCATGCTTAATCTTCACTAACAGCCATTATTACGCAAGATTTGACCACAGCGGTTTCACCATAGTTTTAACCTTCACACCGAAAAAAACACTGTGAGAGGACTGCCACTCCGATACTTCAAGCCTTCTCGCCATCACGCTCACGTTAGCGCCAAATACCGAGATAATGCGCTAAAAGGCACGTGCAGTCTGGCGCCACGAGCATGATCTGAAACTGTAGGCGCCGAACACAAAGTGTTAACCTGTGAAAATTGCTGGAGTTTCAGTGTTCAGGGACGAATCCACAGAGGCAAAGAGGCGTGACATTTGTTTTTAGTATTGTTACGATTTGCTCGGAAAGAGAAAGGTAAGTAAATAGATTATGCGCGTTTACTGGTCACTTTGGAAGTGAGAACAGATTAAAACGGAAAATCTGAAAAGGAGTGAGACTGTGAGGTTTGGACAAAGAAACAGATGAAAAAAGATGGTGTAAAAGAACGAGGGAAAATGAAGAGAGAGAGAGAGAGAAAGAGCGAGAGAGAGAGAGAGAGAGAAACAGAGAAAGAGAGAGAAACACATATAGAGAGAGAGTGAGAAAGAGAGAGATAAGAAGAAAGAAAGAAAGATAGCCAGACAAAGATAGATACAGAGAAATAAAGGGCAAAATCAGGATATCAAATGTAAAGAAACAGACACCAAAGAAGGGGAACAAATAGAGCAAGAAAGAAAGACAAGGGGGGAGGAGTAAAAGAAGGGGGAGACACTGGTGTAAGTGTGTGTGAGAGAGAGAGAGATCGAATGAGAGTAAGGAACAGACAGAACACATACAACTGAACAAGGGAGGACCGCAGACAGATGAACGATAGAGAGACACTTAAATAACTGGAATGATAGACATATATTGACACACAGACACACAGACAGACAGACTGATAGGCCGATACACAAGTACTCCATCACAGACAGACGGACAGATGGACAGACAGATAGTACTGACACAGAAAGGAGGGAACGAAAAACAGCATTTCTAATTAACGGCTGGAATTTCTGCATTGTGTAGTTATAACGTGTGAGCTGTTTGCATCAAAGCAACAACGTCGACTACGGCCACGTTGTTATTAACGACGTGTGCTGCGAAGTCGAACAACATTCTCAAGCCTATACGTTAGTGACGCACTTAATTATTTGTGAGAGGTTTAGGGAGAAGTGAAAAATTGTTGTGTGCCAGAATTCTAGTTCTATTCCTGAAATGCTGATTGTGAGAATTACTGTGAGAGAGAGAGAGAGAGAGAGAGAGAGAGAGAGAGAGAGAGAGAGAGAGAGAGAGAGAGAGAGAGAGAGAGAGAGAGAGAGAGAGAGAGAGAGAGAGAGAGAGAGAGAGAGAGACACACAGAGAGAGAGAGACAGAGACAGAGAGACAGAGAGCGCAAGAGAGACAGAGAAAGAAGACTTAATTATGTGTAAAATGTCAGATAAAGACAAATTGATATTATTCTCTTTTTTCTCTGTGTAAATTAAGAATCTGGAATGTGCGTTGAATGAAAGACAGATTGGAGAGAAAGGAAATAGAACTTAGAAAAGCGAGGTATACGATAACAAACTGATGTGTATTTTTAAACAGAATAATGAACATCAAGAGAAAAATACAAAGAAGAAACTGAAAAAAGAAAATTGATGATGTTAAATAATCCTGAACAGGAAATAAAAATAAAAGAATAGAAAAAAAAACACAACAAGGAACGAAAGAAAATGGAAATGAATGGATAGAGAAAAGAAGAAATAAAAGAAAAAAATAGAGAAAGTAAAAGGAAAGGAAGAAACTTAGAAATTAACTGAACAATGACTATTCTAACAAATACAAAATGAAAGCCAAAACTATCATCACAAATAAAAATAAAATCTAATAATTACAAACGTTGGTATAACTGTATCTGGTGTGGAACAAAAAAGAAAGAAAAGAAGAGAAAATAAAAGAAATTACGCTATTTTTCTTGGTGTTTTTTTTGGAAAATGACAACCAAGAAGTTTTCTGAAAACGTTGCTTTAATAGACTAATTTTTCTCAGATTTTCAGCCTGTCTTTTTTTTTTCTATCAAGTGACTAAACACTAACAAAAACCCCCAATAAAAAACAGCACTGTATAAATACCTCGCATCAAAAGGATATTTAAGCTGTCTGGAATAAGAACCCGCTACTAATGTGACTATTTAGAAGACAGTTCTGTACCAAGTAGAAATTGCTCTGATTTGAAAATAATCTTGCGATGAAAGAAGACAACAGAATACCGCGAAAATGTACTTACTTGTTTATTTCTGTATCCATTGCCTTTTTCATTCACTTTCTTTTTCTCTCTTTCTCTCTTCAGTTGTATATTTTCTCTCGATTTATAATCATTTCTGTCTGTCTATCTCACTCCATAACTATATATATATATATATATATATATACACACACACAAAAACACCTACATACATACATACATATTCTTTCTCTACCTGTGTCTATCTCTCTCTCTATCTGTCTCTCTGTCTCTATTTATGTATCTGTTTATCTATTCATCCATCCATGTATCTAGTTGCCTATCTATATAATCTATGTATTTGTCTATCTATTCATCTATCTGTCTTTCTTTCTTTCTCGGTCACCCCCCTTTCTCTGTCTCTATCTGTTTCTCTTTTTTCTTTCTCTCGTTTCTCGTTCTCGTGTTTCCTTTCTAAAACTCTCACACATCTCTTTCTAGTTCTGTTTATTCTAGTACAAACAACATGATCTGAAGTTTCATTATATTTTCCATTTACAAAGTCTTAAGAAATCAAACTAGTTGTTAAAGGGACGTAACATGAAATACGTTCTTAAGTAAATTTGTTTTCACGTAAATCCAACAAGTGTTGTACTTCAAGAACGGTTTAACGTAAAAGTCTTTATGACATCACGATATCTCTCTTCTCTGTATTTGTTGCTATGGAAACTAAGCCTACAGTTTAAGTACTACTGTTCATTGTAATTTCTGGATGTTTTATCTCATATATTTTTATGTGTTCTCTGTTTAATTGTGATTAAAGCTAATGTGTAACTGGACACAGTTTAAGTAGAAGGATTAATTTGCAGGCTATAGTTTAGTTTTATATATATATATGTTTGTGTATGTGTGTGTGTGTGTGTGTTTGTGTCTGTGTGTGTGTGTTTGCGTACATACATACATTTATCTATACCATATTTTTAGTTTTTAGTTTTAAAAGTTCTGTACCGTTTATTATCATCATCATCATCATTTATTATTAACATTACCATCATCAATATGTTCTTCTTCGTCTCGTCATCATCAACATCATCATCATCATCATCATAATCATGCTCACCATTAGTATTAAACACCAAAAGTGCATATAATAAATAAATAAGTAAGTAAGTAAATAAATAAATAAATAAATAAATAAATGAAACAATCAATATGTCTGCACTACATCGGACGCATGCAAGAGAAAAATAAATTTTGAGCCGGCGATAAAAAGTAACCGGCGAATTGCAAAAATGTCTACAAGTAAGACAACATCAAAAAAGAAAAAATCTAAATTAATTATCGACTAGTCGAGCCAGACATCAGAGTTACTATTATTAGCATATTTTTTTTTTTTTTTTTTTTTTTTTTTTTTTTTCTCTGAAATTTTAATTAAGCCAAAATCCATGGTATGTATGTAGCTTGCCGTGCACTTTATCGTTATTAGAAATGCTTTCTATGGAGGGTTGTTAGTGCCATGTAATTAACGACTGCACGATATACAGAGGGTAAACAGACTGCAATGGCGAATGCAATTCGATTCTCAGACAAAAGGAGAGAATAAAAATGGAATGAAAGAGAGAGAGAGAGAGAAAAAAGAAACATGGAGTCCGGTAAGAACGGAAGAAAGAGTCAGAATGAATGTCTGGGAACATATTGGACGGAATAATAGAAAGAAAAAAGACGAACAAAGAGGAGAGTGAGACAGGAAGAAGGAAGAGAGAAAGAAATTAATTTTTTTTTTTTAGAGAAAGAGAGTGAAGGATGTAGAAAGAAAGAGGGAAAGAGATAGAAACAGGATACTGCTGAGTTAATGAGAAAGATGAAAATATCAATGTCACAGAGAGAGAGAGAGAGAGAGAGAGAGAGAGAGAGAGAGAGAGAGAGAGAGAGAGAGAGAGAGAGAGAGAAATAAAGAGAGAGAGAAAGAAAAAGAGAGAGAGAAATAAAGAGAAAGAGAGAGAGAAAAAGAGAAAGAAAGAGAGAGAGAAAAAGAGAGAGGGAGAGGGAGAGAGAGAGAGAGAGAGAGAGAGAGAGAGAGAGAGAGAGAGAGAGAGAGAGAGAGAGAGAGAGACAGAGAGAGAGAGTCACTCAGAATCAAAATGCAAGAAAAAAGAAGAAAACCCAGAGCGATTCACAGATTAAGATACAGACAGATGAAAAAATGTTTTAAGAAGATTAAACTACAAGTAAAATCGATTGGATAAATAATATGGGTTCTCTATTCTTCCTTTTTCTGAAGTCAACTGTTTGCTGACAAAATTTAATCTCAGCAATTCAGAATATTACTTTAATTTTTAGCCTTTTGTCGCCAAGAAATCGAATCACTTGCTTCCAGTAAATAAACGTATTCGAAGAAGAAAAATATTAATTCTTTTTTCTTTAAAAAAAAAACAAATTACATCTGTGCAGTATTAATGAACCCTATTTGTCTCAATGTAAGACCTAACTTTTGACATTCATGCACACAATAAAAACAATGTACTCTCTTTCTCTGTCTGTCTCTCTCTCTCTCTCTCTCTCTCTCTGATTCTCTCTCTCTAGCTCTGTATATATATATATATATATCCATCTATCTGTCTCTGTCCTGTTTATCTGCTATAGCTGTCTCTATGTCTCTGTCTCTCTGTCTTTTATTATGGCAAGTTCAGAATAGAAATAAAAGTATATTTGGTTTCTGCAATATGAACACAAAACGTTCTCTCTCTCTCTCTCTCTCTCTCTCTCTCTCTCTCTCTCTCTCTCTCTCTCTCTCTCTCTCTCTCTCTCTCTCTCTCTCTCTCTCTCTCTCTCTCTCTCTCTCTCTCTCTCTCTCTCTCTCTCTCTCTCTCTCTCTCTCTCTCTCTCTCTCTCTCTCTCACACACACACACACACACACACACACACACTCACACACACAAGACACACACACACACAAGCACACACACACTCAAACACACTCGCCATTCACTATAGAAGTCTTCGGTCTCGGAAATCAACGAACAGTGAGTGTATTACGTTCTCACGCTATTTTCTACTGTTGTCTAAACGATATTGTCCGCTTGCAGTAATGAAATCTCCGTCGTATTGCACAGTGCATGCGGCTTCAGATACAATCAGTGTAAACACCCATACACACACAATACACCAGTGTCTTAGTGAATAGCATGGTATACACTGTAACCCTACCACTATCATTATTGTTGTTAATATTATTATTATTATTATTATTATTGTTGTTATTATTATTATTGTTATTATTATTAATATTATTATTATTGTTATTATTATTATTATTGTTATTATTATTATTATTAATATTATTGTTATTGTTGTTGTTATTGTTATTGTTATTGTTATTATTATTGTTGTTGTTGTTATTGTTATTATTATAAATATTATTATTATTATTGTTATCGCTATCATTATTGCTATTGTTGTTGCTGTTATTATTATTATTATTGTTGTTGTCGTTATCATCTTCATTTTTATTACGTTGTCATCATTATTATTACCGATATTCTACCAAACTACCACAGCTGTTACTACTTCTGTTCTCGTATTATTATTACAACCGCTGTTACTACGAAAACTACTTCTATTACTACTATTTCTATTACAGTTACTTTCACTAATACTACTAGTACACTGTACTAACGATTCTGAAGCTTAGTACTTCTACTACCCCGTCTACTATGCATGCTACTACTAATAACCCAGCTATTTCTGCTGTATAAAATAGAATAAAAAGATCGTGTTACGCGAAAAGCCAGTTAAATTCACATCATACAAAACAATAGCGTTATTTCAGGAAATCACCATTGTGATATATGCTGTTGTGTGATCTGTAGTGTTGTATCTTTAACGCAAATCGATTCTGTGCATTATACGTTCACTCTTTCAACAGTCTCTACATATACGAGTTGAATACATCAGCTTTTGTAATCTTTCTACTGCTTGTTTATATGTGGACCTGAAAGGGCGACAGGCAGATAGATTGAAAGAGAAGAAAAAAAAAATAACAAAAAAGACAAGAGAGAAATAAAGAGGAAGAAAGAGTGAATGTGTGATAGAGATATATACTGACAAACAGGTGTATGCATAGACGTAGAGAAATGTTAGTGATGGGTGGATGGATGTATAGATGTATTGACATAGAGAGGTGCAGAGAGAGAGAGAGAGAGAGAGAGAGAGAGAGAGAGAGAGAGAGAGAGAGAGAGAGAGAGAGAGAGAGAGAGAGAGAGAGAGAGAGAGAGAGAGAGAGAGAGAGAGAGAGAGAGAGAGAGAGAGAGAGAGAGAGAGAGATGAAGCTACAGACAAAAATGCTATTTTATAACTGAATATACTTATTTATTACAACAATATTTAACATACATTTGTTTTATTTATTTTTATACGAACAATGCACTACTGAACTCTCATAACGATTTCTCTTTCGGGTTTCCATTGACAAAAAGTCTATAGGACTCAATCTCCCTTAACCCGGACTCTTGTCTTTGATTTAAGCGGCTCAGTCGCGTTGTAACTCTTCAGTATAATGGACGTAAAAGTAATTGGTAGTTTTACTGAGCGATTTGTTTCTTTCTGTTTTTTTCTTTCTGTAAACAGTGGATTATTTTTTATTTTCTTGTAAGGTAACGTATTTGTGTTTGTATTTTTTATATACAGTAGTAAAAGCTAGCTGGGTTGCAGTGTAGAAATGTGTTTCTGCGATACGCCTAGAGAACGTTAAGAAAGAAGTTTTATTTTCTTTCCATTCATCACAAAGATTATTTCGTTGTTTTCACTGGCCACGTGAACCAATCAGTTGTTAAGAAAGAAAAAAAAAAAAATAAGCAGTGGTTATTATTTTCTCTTCTTCGCTTTGTTTCGTGTGTCTTCGGGAGTTTTCGCAGCACATTAACGAGTATTAACGAGATTGTAATCTTTACGTTCGCGGTTGTTGTTGTGAAGTTGATATCTGCTGTAACTTTACGTCCGCGTGAAACGACATCTTCATTGTTTTCTGAACGCTCTGATGTTTTGTGAAGTTGAAGTTAAATTCAGAAGAAAAAAAACTGTTGAACTTCTGTGATTTCTATACTGAACGGAATTAGTCACGTGACACATTTGTTATAATTCCGATACGGACAAGAACAACTAATCGCTTTCATTTAATTTATAACAAATACGGAACTTCTTAGCCAAACTAAAACAGAAAAAAAAAAAACGATCAAGAGAGAGCCAAGCAGAGTTTGGTGGTGAAATTGTGATTACCTTATGGAAAATATTACCAGACGAGAAGATATTCCTTCACTTTGATGACGTAACGGAGAAAGCTCCTGGTGGATTTACAGGTTCATTATTTCGAAATATCTTCACCTTCATTCCCAGAATTCCACCGCACGGTAGTGACTGACAGCAGGGATACACAAATATTATAATTAGGAAATAGTAGGACGAGAAGCTATTTTTTGTGTATATCGTCTGAAGTCTGTTGTTTTAAATACCTTTAATTAGTTTGTTAGACAATAGTATACTGTAGCGTTAATATTA
Organism: Chrysomallon squamiferum; assembly: GCA_012295275.1. Classification (NCBI taxonomy): domain Eukaryota; kingdom Metazoa; phylum Mollusca; class Gastropoda; order Neomphalida; family Peltospiridae; genus Chrysomallon; species Chrysomallon squamiferum. The sequence continues at coordinate 25,410,475 of CM022677.1, forward strand.
GTGTATCATCATTTTTGTTATTGTATATGTAAACTAATAGTAATCATGTTAGAGATGTCACAAGACAAAAGTGTATATATATATATATATATATAGGTAATAGCACGTAAACTTGTTAGAATGATGTCACGTGACAAAATGGTAGATATATAGTTATGGATTCGGTTTTTTGGGGGGTTTTTGTCATCATTAATGTGAATTTGAACTGTAAAATTAAACAACTACTGTAGATGGGTATATAAAATCGAAATGAGATAAAATTAAGAAATTAAATATAATGTTGGTAGGTGAGAGAGTTTAGAAAAATGAATGACGTCTAATAAAAATTTGTATAAAAATAATTTAAAAAAAGAATTATTTTAATTTTAGAAAGAAAGAAAAGGAAAGATAAATTAAAAAATAATAATAGAAAGAAAACAGAAAAGAAGAATTCTCAACACAGAAAAATAATAAAATAAAATAAGAAAGTTATGTATCTACGTACATAAACTAAATGAACTTCATTCTAGAAAATTCTAAGATTTTTTTTGCTGTTTCATCTTCTTTTAATCTTTTCCTTTATCTCATTGTTACACTTTCTTGTTGTCTTCAGAAAAAAAAAAAAGTAACTAACAACAACAAAATAGGAAGCAACACGAAAATCTCAAAATCTCGATCACGTGACCGATGACGTTAAAAAGTAATTTTCAAAAATTAGAAACGACTTTTTTTTTTTCTCTCTCCTATTTTTTATTTTCTTCTTACACAGAAATTCAAAGCTTCAGATGAAGAAAAATTCTGCATAATCAAGATTATTTTTAACTTTCAAAGGCTCGAATTTAAAAAAAAGAAAGTAATAATTGAACTTAATTCTTGCTTAACAAGGAAGCCAATTTGTTATTTTTTAATTCAGGTTTTTCGGTCCAAATAAATTCATCAATTTTCTTCAATCTTCTCAAATTTTTTTAGCAGTTTTTGCTTTTCATAAAAGGAAACAGTAAACATGTTTAAGAACATGGAATAAAGGTAATTTCTGCTTTTCAAGAATTTGGAAAGAAAATTCCATACAACAAAATAATAATAAGATATATACAAGATTGTATAATAATAATAATAATAATAATAATAATAATAATAATAATAATTTGAAATATTAGTAATAATTTGAAATATTAGCTTTGTATTAATAGTAATAATAATAATTAGAAAATAATAAGAACAAAAAAATTAATGAAGTAAGTAACAATAATAATGTGTATTTGGGTTTTAGACTCGATAAATATGATTGAAATTTATAAAAGGAAATATGATAGTAACCAAAAATACCTTACTCAGTTTCAGAATTGTTAAACTAAAACTAATAAAAAATAAATAAATAAACAAATAATAGTAATAATATTAATAATAATAATAATAATAATAATAATAATAATAATAATAATAATAATAATAATAATAATAATAATAATAATAATAATAATAATAATAATAATAATAATAATAATAAATAAATAAATAAATAAATAAATAATAATAATAATAATAAATAAATAAATAAATAAAACAATAAATAAAACAATAAATAAAAAAGCATATCTTGAAATTCTATTATTGTATTATTCGCATCTGAATCTCTCATTCTTTACTGAACCTCTTAGCTAGCGTCACACACGGAGATATACATACATATTCCAGCCATACGCTTTTTTTATATTCAGGGTTAAACAAACCACCGTCAAAACTGTCTTTCGTCAGCTTTCCACGGTATCGGAAGAATAGCCCCAAGGAATACGAATCCGCGTCTCTCTGTTTTGGAATCAGAGGTTCTCGCATTATTTTACACTGTGTAAACAACGAGTATCAAGAACGAGTTGAATAATCACACGTGGTCGTTTAGTAACGTGATTAACCTCGCGAAGTTAATAGCAGGATCCCGCGAAGACCGGCAAGGAACTAATTCGAATCGGCGACTGAAATGGTTTTAGACTTAGATTGTTTTGAGCGAAAACAAACACAGAAGACTCGCATGCGGTCTGTGACGGGTTTTCGTGGAACGGAGTTCGGTGGAAGGAAATTTCTCTTGGAAATGTTATTTCGTTTTCCCCTTTAGGCTCTTGGAACTGTACTTATAAAAGATTTTCGTTGAAACGAGTTCTTGGGAATGTTAGTATCCCTTGAAGCTGCTGGTCAAGAGTTGACCAAACTCTCTGTTTAATGTAATCTTGGAAATATTATCTTTACTTTTGCATTATATTGTTCTGAAGCATTGCTGAGACACTGCTATAAACAAAATTTGTGGACAAGTACAATACTAGAATGGAAACCAGAACACAATTCATAAAGCTGATTGTTTTACCAGATGAAGAATCTTCTTTCTTAACGGAAGATAAATGAGTAGAAAATAAGTCTCATGATGTGGTGAACAAATCTGCTGGAGTTTATACACAGCATAAATATTTATTTTGTGTCGAGAAGTTTCTGTTGTAACAAGACGAAGAGATATATTATTATAAGAAATTATTTTCTTTTGCTAAAAAAACTGTCCAACGTTGCTTATGGCTATAGCTGTAGCATAATGTATTTATCTATATACACTAATTACCATTAATCCGACATGACAGTGTGGAAAAGTATACTAAAAGTGAAAATTAGACGATAAGTTATTGTTCTTCATTGTTTCAAAACCTTCCTCCATATTGACTGGTCTTTGCAGAATTCTAGTAATGAGAAGTGTCAGTCATTTCTTCAACTAATACGAAAAAATGTGGATCAGCATTCTTGGTGTATAAACCAGTGGTTGTATCATCGCTTTTTTACCTCTGTGTGGTAATGTGTTTTTCAAATTCCAAATAGTTCTATTCCAAAAGTGTCACCATCATTGGAGGGGTGAATATGTCATTACTGAGCTGCCGTTAAATTTTTGGAAATATTATTTCTGTGCTGCTAAAGTGGCAATTTTGCGAGTTTAAGAAGAATAATAAACGAAATGTTCTAAAAATATTTCTGTCATGTTAAGGTGAAAAAATTAGCAACATCAAGAACCAGGAAAATTTCGAGATAGTAATATTTACGTTGTGTTATAATACCGAGGACCTTATCGGCACCAGGAACGTTTTGTATGACGTCATCTGTTTTGTTGTTGACGGGAAGACGAGTAGTGATATTGTTAAGTATGAATTTATCTCAGCTAGGAAACCTTTTCGTATGACTAAAACGTAAAAAGAAGTAAATATTACGTCAGTAAATGATTCGGTTTTTTACTGTCACAAACCAGGAACGAACGTGTTAAAACAACGCGCAAAGATGTAAATATTACTTCATTAAATAACAGTTTCTGATTGTCACAAACCAGGAAAACTCTTTTATAACGTAAACGTCAAATGGTGAGTTTTTTTTTTTTTTTTTTTCACGGCAAGAAGAACTATATCTAGTTAAATGAAGCAAAAATAAAAGTGATATCATTTTGAATTGCGCATATCTCTTCTCGCAAACCAGGAAGACTAGTGAACAATCTTTCCATTAAATATACTTATTATTGTTACAAAAAAAGAATGTTACTATGAAACGTAAACGTTAAAAGAAGTAAATGTAACACAGCTAACTGAAAAATGTGTCGTTATTAACCAGGAACGTTTAACGCATGACGTTAAACTTCGAACACTTGAATAAAACGAAATTACGATTGTTGGTACCTTTAAGAAATACTATTCATGATTTGTTATCAATCACAGTACACACATTTATAACAATGTGTTGTGTATTTCTGTCCGCTTAAAACACACATTTCAAGACTGTGTATTTTCTGTGCACACAGAGTCAAAACATACTTTACTAGAATGAGTATGTTCTATTCTTGAAAACCGTTTAATAACCTTTCGTTCATTCTGTATCTATCGCTCATCAATGAGTTTTCCACGATATTTTTCTTAGATTTTAACAGTCATTTGTACGAAGTATTGGGCAGTTCGTTTAATCTGATACCATCCATATACTCAGTTAATTTTCTTTGTATCGAGAATTTCTTAAACGTAAGCTATTTATATATTTCAGCGTACGTTAAACAAAAATTACTTTTCTTTCTGCGGTTATAATTCGTTTTATCAGATAACTCGTTTAATGTGATAACACCCTTAAACGCAATTATCTTTCTTTGTGGAAGAGATTTCGTTAAAAACGTACGTTCATTAAATCGTATCGTTTACGTCCTTCAGCAGATTACGCTTATTTTCAGAATAGTTACGATCTCATTGGACGATTTGACTAATGCGATAACATCCAATATGATTATCGTTCTTTACCTTCCTTTTTTGAGCAAAGGATGTCTTTAAAAATACGTTCGTACGTCAGTTAGGTGTATCTTTCAACATGCACGTAAAGGAATTCAGTTGTTATTTAATGTTAAAAATTGTTATTTCGACGTGTCGGATAATTCTATAAAGTGACGAACGTTCTTGTTAATAATTAGCCGTCTTTGAGCAAAGAAAGAATTGAAATTACGTTCAGATAAAATATTTTTTATATTTCAACGTATTTCCAAGACAATTACGTTCTCCTGTGTTTAGAATTATTAATTCTACATATCGCGCAGTTTGTTTATATTGACGAACGTTCAGATATATAATTATATATAATTTTAGCAAGGAAAGATTAATATTACGTTAATACATATATTTCTTTTTATTATTAGTTCAACGTACGTTTACGACAATAACATTTTTCTGCGTGAGCAAATATTAATTCGTTTAAATTAACGAACATTCAGAAATATGATTATCTTTGTATGAGTAAGGAGACGTTGAATGTACATTCATTCATACACGAGCATTTTTTTATATTTCAACGTACGTTTATGACAATAACAAGTTTTCCTGTGTATACAGTTATTAACTCCACAGAGCTGATAATTCGTTCAAACTGACGAACGTTCATACACTCGAGTGTCAACTTCATGCCACTGCCTCGCTCACCAAACATTGATTAAAACGTTATTTTGTGTGAGATGTACCTCTGCAGCAACTGTCTTTCTGTGAATCAACAATTACCTGTTCGATGTGTTGTTTAATTCACACAATGTGACAATCTTCAAATTCTGGACACTCGCTCAATTTCTTCGTTGTTAAAGGTATATTGATTCACGACCTTTTATATACTGGAGAATGTGCTTTTGTAAGTCTCTCTTTTGTCCTTATTGAGAATACTTTTCAATCGAAGTATTAGATTTATTTTATTATTATTATTATTAAAACAGCATTCCTATCTCCAGTGTGTGGCTGGTCAAATTAAGTAATACGAAAACACACTCAAAAGTAATTAAACGTTATTTCTTGACATTTACCATGCAAATTACATGAGTTTAATATTTGTTCTATTAAATATGACCACTGGATAGAACAAAAGTCAACACTTCTTTATATTACCACTTACAAAATGGAGACGTCATGCGCTAAATCACTGTTGTATTAATTTTAAACTGTAAAAGTTGACAGATAACTTTTTTTTCTGTTTATGCTTTTTCATGTGTATGGATCAGTTTTGTAACCCCTTTAAAATCTGTATGTGAAACAAAAAATAATAATAATAATTCATGCGGAAAATTACATGCATTGGTTTTCTTATCAGGTATAATTGTGTTCTGGAATTCTTAGAGAAAAGAACATTATCGAACCAGGATCTTTAACACGTTTGTAGACCAGGAATTTTTAATACGTTACAGACCAGGAATAATACATTGTGACTAAAAATACTTTTTGTTCTTTGTGTCTGGGTCACAAGTCTTTTTTTTTTTTTTCTGTCCTTGTTCACTTTTTGTATTACGGAATATTACTTAGTCATCGTTGATGTCACGAACATATGAAACACGATCCTATCCGAAACGACACGAATGTCAGGTCATCGGGTATTTCCGTATTAACGAGTAAAAAGCAAATACAACGCCCTGTATTGAACAAACAAAGACGTTGAAAAAAAGGAAAAAAAAAAAGAAGAAGTTAGAACAGATGGCGTGTATTCCCTCAGACGTGGTGGCAATGTCGTCGTTGTTCATTATCGCGTGCTTCTGTGTGACAGCTACGTCTTGCGAGAAATCCAACATCAACATCGGCGTCATTCTGCCGGTGGGAGGGCGGTTGCTGTGGGCGATGCACAAAACGCGGCCCGCGCTCGAACTCGCCGTGTCGTCCGTGAACAACAACAGCGACCTCCTTCACGACTACTCCCTGCGCCTCCTCTACAGGGACTCCAACTGCTCGGACACCATGGGACCTCTGGCCGCCATCAACATGTACATCGAGAAGTCGGCGCACGTCTTCGTCGGGCCTGGCTGCGACTACGCCGTCGCTCCCATCGCTCGGTACTCCTACAGCTGGGGGATCCCCGTGCTGACCGCGGGAGCCCTGGTGCACGTGTTCCAGGACAAGAGCAAGTACCCGCTGCTCACGCGCATGATGGGCTCCTACTCGAAAGTGGGCAAGTCGTTCATGTCGCTGATCAAGAAGTTTGCGTGGAAGACGGTGGGCATGATCTACAGCGACCACAAGAGGAACCCGGAGAAAGGCAGCTCCAAGTGCTACTTCGCCCTGAAGGCGATTTTCCTCGACCTGGTGCGGTACACGCGCCAAGACTCCTGGTACACCAACTTCGACACCAACGACGAAAACGTGGACTTCGAGTCGATGCTAAACGAAGCGAGACTTAACTGTAGAAGTAAGTTGTGCCATTTTTTTTTATTTAATATTCTTTTATTACGTCACAAGGACCTCGCTGTATTCCGTAATTGTTATTACGTCACAAGGAGTTTGTTATATTCAGTAATAATTGTTATTACGTCACAAGGGGTTTGTTATGTTCAATGATTGTTATTACGTCACAAGGAGTTTGTTGTATTCAATGATTGTTATTACGTCACAACGAGTTTGTTGTATTCAATAATCGTTATTACGTCATATATTAGTTGTTTTATTTAATGACTGTATTGCGTCATAAGTAAGTTCTATTCAGTTATAGTTGCTACGTCACAGTTTCTATGTTCAATAATAATTATAACGTCGTAAGCTAGTTATACGTAATAATTGTTATTACGTCATAAGTTCATTATATTCATTAATTGTTGTTATGTCACATGTTGTTTGTTACAATTCAACAGTCTTTGTTTTGTCACAGTTTTCTGAAACTGGGTCTTAGACCAGTGTTACAGTATCTTAACGAACTGAGTATTTTAATTCGTTTACCTACTGTGACGTCATGGGATACGTCGTGGAAACTTTTAATACCTGTTACTTTGATATTTCCAGAGACATTTTTTTTAACTGTTGTTAACTGTGAAGTCGTCAAATATTCTCACACCTTCATTGTAATTATTATTGTTTCTAATAACAAATCATTTCTACGACATGAAATCATCCTCGTCAACAGAACAATATTATTGTTTATAATACAATGCATACTGAGAAAACAACAGCGAGCGAATGAAAGAGAAAAAGAAACAGAGAGAATGAGAGAAAGAATCACAGAGAGAGAAAAAAAATAATTCTCTGATATCGACAGACAGACGTAGAGAAAGACACACACATACACACATAGACAGACAGACAGATAAATAAACGGACAGACAGACAGACAGACTAACAGACACGGAGAGAGATAAAAGGAGAAAAATGAAAGAACTAAAACAAATTATATGAATATCTCAAGATCAAATAACCACATCAATCGTGCTGTCAGAAGGTGACAATGTTTCAGACATTTGAAACCGACGTCAATTGTTTAATCTGCCCTTTTCACCCCTTTTCTCTTTGCAAACTCGGCTGCGGTTCTTTTTGTCACTCAGTATATTAACACGTCTCACTGAATCTCACTTCAAGGCCGGTTCTCGATATTTACTAAGCTCGTAATTGTGGCTTTGGATAAAGATGGCTAATAGCGAAAAAGCCGGCATCTATTCAAGACGTGTTGTTGTCATAAATAAACATATCATTTCCTCTGTCTGTCCGTTTCGTCTGTTTGTGTTGTTGTTTATCGTATTGTTGTTGTTGTGTCTGTCTCTGTCTGTGTGTTGTGTGTGTTCTTATTATTTGTTCACGTACTTATCAGTTTATTATTAACACGTTCTGTGTTTCTTTGCTGGTTTTTTACCTTTCGTTAGTTTTCTTGTTTATCTTTCTGCGGTTCTTCAGGTTTAGTTTTTTGAAATTTTTTTTTTTTTTTTCCCAGTTTGTCTGTCTGTCTGTCTGTCTCTCTTTCTCTCTCTCTCTCTCTCTCTCTCTCTCTCTCTCTCTCTCTCTCTCTCTCTCTCTCTCTCTCTCTCTCTCTCTCTCTCTCTCTCTCTCTCTCTCTCTCCTACTTTACAATTTCAAGTTATACACAGGTTCTCAAAGCAGATTTATCAAAACCTATAGCATGTATATTCATTCCCATCTATGGGTAGGCGCACATAAATATTTTTTACTGCTGTACTAACAAGAAGATCCCGTGATGTAACACCCATTTGTTTCTGCCTTCATTAGCTGTTTCATCATAAATCACAAACAGCCGTAGACTGAAATAGGTGGAACCTGTCAGTAAATAAGCTATCTCTTTCTTTATCCTTGGCTCACATTTGTCTCAGCTTTCTTCGATTATAGAACCTCATTTTTTAACAAACTGTTTATAGCAGACATCTTGTTGGCATTAATAAATGTAGCTGGTGGAATGACGTAGAATGCTGGTTACGTTATTCATTATTAATTTTACTGAACAGAAGGTGGTGGGTGAGAGAGAGAGAGAGAGAGAGAGAGAGAGAGAGAGAGAGAGAGAGAGAGAGAGAGAGAGAGAGAGAGAGAGAGAGAGAGAGAGAGAGAGAGAGAGAGAGAGAGAGAGAGAGAGAGAGAGAGAGAGAGAGAGAGAGAGAGAGAGAGAGAGAGAGAGAGAGAGAGAGAGAGAGAGAGAGAGAGATTTTCTATGGTCATTATAATTTTGGCAACTATTTGTTTATTCTTATTATCAAGTCTCGTTGTTTATTCTCGTTATTATCCTCATTATAATCAGTAGCACCAGTATTGTTATTTTAGTTATTAACAATTTGAAGAAGCAAGACTTCATCTTCTTCTTTCTTTTCTTTTTCTTCTCCTTCTTCTTCTTCTCCTTCTTCTTCTTCTTCTTCTTCTTCTTCTTCTTCATCTTCTTCTTCTTCTTCTTCTTCTTCTTTGACGAGAATATCAGCTATTTTAACCCGGAGCTGGCCACTTTAATCAGTTCAACACTTTTAACGTGATTATCTCAACAGACAGCTCAAGCACGCCCGTCGTGGGCCCGCTGTAATAGGAATCGCTTTTCGAATAGTTGCGATTTACGTCTGAACGATATTCAGATTGATTTACACAAACGTCGGACGTCCGGTAATGGAATAATCCTTTGGGACGGACGTAAATCAAATTCGGACTCATTGGCAATCAGGTCTGTGACAAGGGCCAGAGATTGCACTTAGGTGCCGTCAGTCAGTTACTTGGGTTCACGTACGCATGTGATGGACACACTAACGGATGAGTGAAATGTACGTACAAAATAGGGTTACTATGCTACAGACTTATAGAGATGATGGTATCATCATGATGATCATCATCATCATTAAGTCTGTTAGCATAATCACCTTCATTACTATCATCATTCAGAATAACAATTTCTTTAAATGATTATACATTTTAGAATTTTAATAAAATGCCATTGAAAACTCAAATAACGGTTAAGATAATGGGGATGATAATGAGTTAGTGATAATGAATTTTACACAGTCACAAGTTTTAAGTAAACAAAATATTAATAGTAAAAGTTGTTTTGTGTTGTAATAGCAGAAGTTGACATAAAGCAAGCAACCATGTAGCAAAAGCAACAAGCGCTGAAGTAGTAGTAGAAATAGTAGAAGTCGTAGAAGTAATAGTAGCAGCAGCATCAACACTTGTAGCAGTAGCAGTAGTAGTAGTTGTAGCTGTAGTAATGGTAGTAGTAGTCGTTGTAGCATTAACAGTAGGTTTAGTAGTAGTGGTTAATAGTAGTAGTAGCAGTAGTACTGGTCCTAGTAGCAATAGTAGTGGTAGCAGTAGCAGCAGCAGCAGTAGTAGTAGTAGTAGTAGTAGTAGTAGTAGTAGTTGCCGAAGTAGTTATAGTGGTGGTAGAAACAGTAGCATTAACATTTCTAGCGGTAGTAATGATAAGAGTAGTATAGTAGTGGTAACAGCAGCAGTAATAGTAGTAACAGTAGTGGTAGTAAGAAAAAACGATACTAGTAGTAGCAGCAGTAGTAGCGATGGTAATAACAGTAGTAGCAGCAATAGTTGTTGTGGTAACTGCAGAACACAAGGAGGAAGACGAAAAAGAAAACAGAGCACTTAGATTTATCTTTAATAACAAAACACAATCTAAAATTAACATTCTTACTTGAGATTGGATTTCCATTACCAAAACACCCCCGTACGCAGGCTCCCTTCTGGTGTATCACTCAAAAAAAAAAATAACATGCTTAAGATGAGAGGAAAATTAACTGTTTTGTGAGACCATTTGCCGCTCCATCATGCAGACGACAGAATTCAAAATGGCGGTATTACTTCCGCTGAAAAGCATGAGATACAGCAGATGGCACAGCAATGCATATTAATGGCAAATATATTTTTTATTCGACGAACCGTGACATTGCTAGAGTTATTGGTCTTGTTTATAGGTTGTAACGGAAGTATTATCAGATACGCTTCATTAATTTCAGAAGATTAATAACCTCTGTTTTATGTTTCTTTCTCCTTCTTTTGTTGTTTCTTTTCTTTTTCTTTTTTTTTTTTTTTTTTTTTTTTTTTTTTTTTTTCCCTCGGCTTAAAGATTCTGAAAACTTATAACAGATTTTAGGATTGTTATGAAAAGAAATCTTTTAAAATGAAGTATATTTTTTTTTTTTTTTTTCTTTCTTTTGTTTATTTCTTTTTAATTTTTTTTTTTAATTTTATTATTATTTTTTTTTTTACGTTTTTATTTTTCATTTTGCTTTTTAAATATATATTTTAACGTGTTAAACGAGAAAAGAAAACATATTATTTTTTTTATTTATGTATCATATTCGCACAATGATAATCTGCTAAACAGAAAACCACATGAAATGTAACTCCAAATCCCGCTTTACTTTTTTTTTTTTTTCTCAGTTGTCAGTGAAGTTGCAGAAAATCTCAGTTTTTACAATAACTGACACTGTGTTTTGTGTGCATCTATTAGTGAGGATTAAGCTGCCCACGAGAACTGAAGGTAATTTGGACTGTCGAGAAGAGTGTTCGTGTTCGGTTTGATTTTCAACAATAATGTCCCCCGGAGGACCAGGAATAAAACAACAAAAAAAAAAGAAAAATAACAACGAAGAATTAATGTCTGAGTTTTGAGAATTTTGTTTTTGTTTCTTGTGTGTGTGTATCGTGGAGATATTTTTTATTTAAAAAAAAAAAAAAATTCTTTTCACGTTTTGTTTTATAAATTTGGCGAGAAGTTAATTTCGTGAGGACGTGTTTCATTAATAATATTTCTTGTTAAAACCTTTTTTCAGTTTTTTTTAATTCTTTCTTCTTTATTTCTTAATTATTTTTTCTCTTATTCCTTTTTTCCATCTTTCTTCTTTTCTTTTTTTCTCTGTCTCTCTTTTTTCTTTTCTTTTCCTTTTTTTTTTTTCCCATTTTTTTTATCTTTATGATTGCTTCTCTCACTCTCTTTCTGTCTCTGTCTCCTGTTTGTTTTGTTTGTTTGTTTTTGTTTTTTTTATTTCTCTGTCTACATCCTGTATATCAGACTGTCTCTGTCTCGCTATGGCTCTCACAATTTATCTTTGTCTGACTTTCAAAACTGCACGCTTTATTTATTCAGCTGCATAATGACTCACTGGGACTTTGTTAAATTATCAAACACAACACTTGCTGAAATAAAACTTATATCAATATATATTTTTTTTAAATACTGCATTCACACACCTACTCACTAGATAATCGTTATATTTAAATATACATTTCTTGACTTATTACAGTTCATCAAGAAAGTCATATTAACCTGAGATATCTATTTCTTACTCTGCAGCTTTTAAACAGATATTATTTCTGTTCTACAGTGACGTTTACGTTAACATCACCGATACGTTGTAGTAGCTGTTGTTCAGTTCGTATCGTTCTCGGTAAGGTATTGGCGTAACGTCATTACGGACATAACAACGTCATCGATGTCATTGTATTTTTTTTTTTTTTTTCCTTCTTTCTCTGTGGAAATCGGAAGATCGACTGACACATTGGTGCGCATGCGCAGGTTTACACCCGAATGTCAAATCAATCAGGATCTTCACAGATTGTTTCCTTTTTTTTCTTTCCTCCCAAATAACCAGTCGAAGACGTCGATGTCGGCAAATTAGACAGCTCGTGCAGCGCGTGACAAATTGTTCACTGTAGACTTTTTTTTTTTTTTCTTCTTTTTTTTTTTTGCAAGTTATCGTTCTTTCCTCTGTTTCACACATGTCTCCTACTTCCTTTTTTTTATTTTTTTTTTTCCTTAGGTCTTCTTTTTAAAATCATTATTTCTCTGGTTTTACGTATCTCAAGCTTCTATTATTATTATTATTATTATTATTATTATTATTATTATTATTATTATTTATTGATTTATTTATTTTATTATTATTTTTAAAAAATATTTTTATAATTTTTTTTTTTTTTGTGGATATATTCAAAAATTATCATGGCAAGATATGGCAAAATTGGCTATTTCTGAAAGGATATTCACAAACGTAGATGCATGCATACATACATACATACATTCATACATACATACATACATACATACATACATACATACATACATACATATACGGAACCATACGCATATATACATATATATATAAATACATTGATTCACCTATGCACTATATACACACATGCACACACGCACCCACAAATATAAACAAAAACAATCCTATATTTCTGATATTCATTACTATGACGTCATAGTCAAGTTACAAGTAGCTGTATTTAGATTTCATGATCCATCATCGTCACCCATTATAACGTCATCAGCTGCTCTCACACCTACAGAAGTGACGTATAATTACAACTCATGAATATTAATGAGCCTGATGACGTGGTTAACAGAGGAGTTGTAGTAACGGTACATACTTCAGAAACAGCGTGTAAATGTTTATTTAAGGACATTTTAATTTATCCCAACCACTTCTCAACTCTCACGTGGGTAAAATGACGCCATTGCGTTGCTTAGCAACGGAACGATTACCACGCATGTCACGCACAAGACCCTGAGATACAATCTAGAACGTCTCGACGTGCAAATCTCAGCAGATTAGTTCGTGTAATCCAGTACTCAGTCTGTGTAAACATTCGTCACGTGTTTAATATTCTGAGCAGTCCTTGTTGTGTGACAGGTGCTGTCAGTGTAATACCTCTGCGTTAAAAGTGACGTCTCTTGTGTATAAATGTAGGTTACGTTCATAATGATGATATTATACCAGTAATAATAATGATAATAATAATAGCAATAACAACAACATTAATAATAACAGTAGTAGTAATAATAGTTACAACAACAACAACAATAGCGGTAGTAGTAGTAGTAGTAGTAGCAGTAGCAGTAGTACTAGTAGTAGTAGTAGTAGTAGCAGTAGTAGGTAGTTGTAGTAGTATAGTAGTAATAGTAGTGGTAGTAGCAGTTGTTGTTAGTAGTAGTGTAGTGGTTAGTAGTAGTAGCAGCAGTAGCAGTAGTAGCAGTAGTAGTAGTAGCAGTAGTACTAGTACTAGTAGTAATAGTAGTAGTAGTAGTAGTAGTAGTAATAGTAGTAGTAGTAGTAGTAGTAACTTTCATGCTTAGCATTGCAGATCAGAAATGGTCAACACCTGCTCAGACTTTCACGTTCAGAAAACGCTTTAAGTTTTTCTTCTTTGTGTAAATTTAACATCTTTACCAGAGAAACTGTTTCCCATATAAATCACAGAGATTTTCCAAACTGGAGCCTTCGACTTTTCTTGTCTTGTACAGCGTCACACGTGACCGGTCATACTAAACGAGGTGTTACGTCACACGGCGAAATTTTGAGCGTATATCAACAACAGTAGTCGATTTGTTATTATTTTTTTTAAATTAAAAAAATTTAATATGCTGCTCAAAGTAGAGTATATTTAAACTTCATCTCTTTCATCCAGTGATGAAATTGATAGACATTAATCCTAAGATGAGTTTCAGAGCTTTTTTTTTTTTTTTTTTAACTTTTTCATTTGCTGCTCGCAAGAAACTCTCCATATTGTCTGGATATAAATGGCCGCATATCTGGCCCTAAACTTGATACATAGATGAATGAGGCATCGAGATGAATCTTTTCTCTCTGCCGAAATGCGACTTAAGACTTGATTCGATGTGAAGGGTCACACATATATACTCGAGCACCTTTTCGTACTCCGTGTATGTAAAAAGCCAGGTTGAATGAACGAAACTGAAGAGTGAGTAATTCCGCGACATACATTACCGTGCAGTCTGTTATTTCGATGCAGACTCGCGCTTACTGACTCGTAAATGCAAATATTAACATGGGTGTTGAAAACGTTCAATAATTTATTTGTTAAAAGACAACACGAGGCTGTATTAAAAGGATCGGTTACGCAACGTGATGCCCGTTAAAAGAAATAATGAGGAAGTGAATGGAAAACAGATGCAGAAAAAAAAAAAACGAAAAAAAAAAAAAAAAGAGAAAAAGTGATAGAGTAGAATAAAATGAATTAGATATCTTCTGTCTATCTATCTATCTGTCTATCTATCTATCTATCTATCTATCTTTCTATCTATCTATCTATCTATCTATCTATCTATCTATCTGTCTATCTATCTATCTATCTATCTATCTTTCTATCTATCTATCTATCTATCTATCTATCTATCTATCTATCTATCTATCTATCTATCTATCTATATAACTGCCTGTCTATCTATCTATCTGTCTGTCTGTCTGTCTGTATATCTATGTAGATGGACACACATATGTGTTTGTGTATATGTATGTATATAGATATATACATATATAAATAGACTGATAGATAGATAGAAATAAATTGTGAAGCTATAGAAGGAGAGAGATTACAAAACAGAGAAAGGGGATGTGTAAGAGAGAGAATGATATATGTATGTGCTGGAGATAGAGAATGTGAAACAGAGATATTGAACGAGAAAGGAAGAGAGAAAGAGATTGTTTGTTTTTATCTGTTTGTTTATTTATTTTTGGATTCAATTATAATTATTGATTTATTTACTTACTTATTATCTTTATTTTTCTATTTTTTTCATTTCTTTTTTTTTTCAGTATTTGATTTTTATTTGTTTGTTTTTTTTTCATTTCTTTTTTTATTTTTTTTTTATTTTATTTTTTTTTTTTTATTTTTTGTTCTTTTATTTCATCAAAAGTAATTTTATGAAAGGAAAAATAAATGAAACAAACACAGTTCAACCAGCAAACGAACGCAGAATGAAATATTCTTACTACTACCACTACTACTACTACTACCACTACTACTACTACTACCACTACTACTACTACTACTACTAGTACTACTACTACTACTACTACTACTACTACTACTACTACTACTACTAATACTACTACTACTACTACCACTACTAGTACTAGAACTATCACTCTACCACAACTACTATCACCACAACTAATACGACTACTACTACCATTAATGCTACTACAACTACCACAACAACGACCACCATTACCGCTACTACACTACTATTTCTATTACTGTTATTACTACTACTAATACTAATACTAATACTACTGCTACTATAGTACCACTACTGCTGCTAAACTACTACTACAGCTACTACTGCTGCTATTGTTACTACTAAATAACAGTTACTATCGTTTCCATTGAAACTTGTATTATTAATGTACGTGCTGAATATAAAATAACTTTTAATAACGGTCATTGAACTCATATATAACTCATATGTAACTCATATTTAACTCATATTTACCTGATTCAGTCCCACCCAAACGTTGTAAACTTCTTTATTTATGATTATTAATCTCAACTCAACAGGTGATCTCTTTTACCTGCGTAGATATCGTAATTTATTGTACAGGTAAATTATTTATATATATATATATATATAATAATAATAATAATAATAATAATAATAATAATAATTATTATTATTATTATTATTATTATTATTATTATTATTATTATTATTTATTTATTTGTTTTATTTATTTATTTTAAGTGTGGATTTGCTTAAGGCTTTTTATTATAATATCTACTTCGTATCAGTGCCAGGCAAAAATTTTAATGTACTCGGCAAAAGAAAGACATAGTAACTGTAGTAGCAATATTAACAATAGTAATAGTATGTAGTAGTAGTAGTAGTAGTAGTAGTAATAGTAAAGTAGTAATAGTGTAGTAGTAGTAGTATATGTAACAGTAGTAGTATTAAAAGCAAATGTAGTAATAGTATTTATGGCAAAGTAGTAATAGGGGTGGTCGTAGTTGCTGCGCTGGCATCTGTAACATCAGCACAATAATTTAAAAAATAATAATTAAAAGACAATAACGAAATTTAGAAAAACAAAATAAACCCAACCCAAATTTCAGAAACGCTGAGAGCGGACTAGAATGAATCAAACGAAGAAGGTAAATGACGAAAGAGAACGAACGAGAAAGCAAAACGTACACGAAATGAGAAAGGAAACATGTCTAACGAAGGCCAAAACGGGAACTGTGTCTCCGTGAGAAATTCTCTGCTACGTTAATCAGATTTCTCACCACGTTTGTTTCCTCTCCTAATTAGAAACAGCGCGTCACAGTGACGTCACGTGAAGTTAAATTGTGTTACTTGAAGTTCATTTTAAGACTACACATTTAGAAACCAAGGACAAAAAAAGACAAATGTTTTTCGTTATTTACGTTATTGTGATTTGTTGTGTATCCTGAACTGGCGACATATATATCTATATATATGTAGTTACATTAGCTCTTTTCCTTTTTGAGTCATTTTATTTTGTTTCTCTTGTTTTTACTTTTTTCTCTTTTTTCTTTTCTTTCATCTTCTCTCTCTCTCTCTCTCTCTCTCTCTCTCTCTCTCTCTCTCTCTCTCTCTCTCTCTCTCTCTCTCTCTCTCTCTCTCTCTCTCTCTATCTCTCAATCTTCTGCTTGATTTTCAAACCTAACAATGTCGTCTTCAGTTAACGTAACCTCACAACATTACTATTCGGTTTAGCAGCGTCAAATACTATTTCTTTCACAACAATTACCATTTTAACCTTGTATTCTTGACTCAGATTTTCTTGTTAAATCCAGATGATATCTTATCTATTCTCTGTAACAGAGTTTCGCTTCACAAATCCATCGCGACTTTTGTACGTGATCGAAATTCCTTTTCGTTTTCCCTTCTGTGTTCTTTCTTATACGCTTCCTTTCTTCCTTTTGTATCGCTCCAACTCATTCGTTTTATTCTCTCGTTTTTTTTCTTCCTACATGCTTTATTTTGATGTCCTGGTCTCTCTCTCTCTCTCTCTCTCTCTCTCTCTCTCTCTCTCTCTCTCTCTCTCTCTCTCTCTCTCTCTCTCTCTCTCTCTCTCTCTCTCTCTCTCTCTCTCTCTCTCTCTCTCTCTCTCTCTCTCTCTCTCTCAGCAGATTTAGTGGTGGTAGTAGTCGTGGTTGTTATAGATTAGTAGTTCTCATAGTAGTAATAACTGAAATCGTTGTGGTAGTAGTTGCAGTAGTAGTAATAATAGTAACAGAATTATTACATATACTTGATTCGATCAAGATATATATGAGTATGTGTATGTGTGTGTGTGTGTGTGTGTGTGTGAGTGTGTGTGTGTATTATCATCAGGAGGATTCAGTAAAACCCAGTACAAAGATTAGTATCACTGACACAACCAGTGTCATCATCGAATCACTCTTCTCGTCTCTCTTTTTTTTTGTCACTTCAACTTACATGACGCTGGATGCCGGTGCTCTACATTTCACGGTGGAAATCACGCGCAGCGAAGCGCGAAATTGCCAGTTTATTCCATAACGCGACCTGAATATAAAGACTTTATTTGTTGTTAGGAAAGTAATTTCGTTACATGAATTCCATAAAACACACGGGGTTAGTACTATTTTCTTTTTTTTTTTTTTTTTTTTTTCTATAAAGCTATCCTCAACCTTGTTACTGCCAGTGTCTCCGCACACACGCTTGTTACAATGGGCGGGCAAATTGTGTCAGCGTAACATTATTAGTTACCAGTCGTGGGTCTGTTCGTGACCAATGAAATGTCGAGACCCCAGTGTTAGAGGACTACCAGTCTAATTTCAGATTTTCACGACGCTAGGTGGCCTCCAGCTGTGTTTGTATGACGAACAGTAATGATGTTTCATGAGGTCTTAACTTGCATGTAGACTGCGTTCAGTGGTAAAAGTACGCTAAACGTGGGTCTGATATTTCTGGCCGTTTATTTGAGAAAACAGGTGGCAAAATTGTTTCTGATGTTGTGTGTTACTGTATATATATATATATATATATATATATATATATATATATATATATATATATATATATATATATACCCTCGGACATATATGTGCAGGTGTAGGTGCAAATGAATGCAAATGTATGCACGTGCTTGCACTGGCACAGGCACCAATTAGTACACAAAAATACATACGTAAACACACGAGCATACACATACACGCACAAAATATACATATATACTTACTTGGACTTTGTCCTCCTGCGCCAGTGCGTTACTCAATTTTGTCTGTGTGCAGAGTCTAATCAGACGTACGTACATAAGATAGAGGATATTCAAATCCTAATATATATCCATGCATTCATGTGTGTGTGTGTGTGTGTGTGTGTGCAGATTAACTGTTATGTTTTTGATGATATCACGAAAGACATTTGACGTCACTCCTACCAATGGTTACTCCTACCAGTGAACAGCAAGACGGACGTAACTAATATTCGCCAGAAATAAACGTCACTGTCGCTGTGAAGAATCTTTTACTTGCACCTGCGAAATATAAGAAGACACAGCACGTAACTGTTTTATGTCAGGTTAGCTATGGAATATTAGCTTTAATGGGAAATAGCCCAGATTGTCCTCTGTCAAGATTTGAGCCTAATTACGAGGACAACTCAAACAAGACTTTTAAATTTTTTCTTTCTTCTGTTCCATGTTGATGTTTAGTCATTTATTTTTATGTAAATATTTTTCATTTATTTATTTATTTATTTACTTATTTCTGTTTATTCATTGTTGTTGTTGTAGTTGTTATTGTTGTTGCTCTTGTTGTTATATTATTATTATTATCATAATTATCATCATCATTATTCTTATTGTGATCATTATTATTATTATTATTATTATTATTATTATTATTATTATTATTATTATTATTATTATTATTATTATTGTTAATTCTTGATTTTGTTTCAGTATTTTTTGTTTGTTTTTGCTATTTCTCATTCCCTCTTTAGTTTGTTATTTTTTTTTACGGTGGCCGATTTTTTACTGATATTTTTTCTCTTTCTTTTTTTTCCTTTTGAAATCTAAACTGTTTTATAAGAAATGGAAAATGAAAAGCTTGAAACTTAAGGTTGGCAGTGAACTGTTTTAACGTGATGGTTTCTCACAGAAATGAAAGTTTTGGCCTCAGCTGTGAGAAAAAGGATTACTCTGAATCAGGGGAGAGTTAAGAAGTCAAACACAGGATTATGTAGCTGTCGTCTTAAAACATTTCTAAATTTGTACACACAGAAATACGACAAACAGAATATGTAATGTGACAGATGTGTTAATTGTATTGTACCTTCATTTTAGGTTGTTTCTCTCTCTCTCTCTCTCTCTCTCTCTCTCTCTCTCTCTCTCTCTCTCTCTCTCTCTCTCTCTCTCTCTCTCTCTCTCTCTCTCTCTCTCTCTCTCTCTCTCTCTCTCTCTCTATTTTCTCTCTCCATATATCAGTGATTCATTCACTGAACACCCAGTCGCAGATAGTTCCTGTCTTTTACAGATCTCTATCATCTTCGTAGCTAGACGCATAATTAGAAAATAGATAGAAAGATACAAATACTGACATCTTATAGACGTATGTACTTACAGACAGACAGATGTAGAGTCTAAATAGATAGACTATTTATGTATACAGACAGACAGACAGATAGAAAGACAGGTAGACAGATAGAGATACAAAAGGAACTGTAGGAGAGTTATAAGAGAGACAGAGAAAGAAACAGAAAGGAGAGTAAAAAAGACAGTAAAATGTGAAGAAGAAAAGAAGAAAGAAAAGGAACGCTGCCGACAGAGAGAGAGAGAGAGAGAGAGAGAGAGAGAGAGAGAGAGAGAGAGAGAGAGAGAGAGAGAGAGAGAGAGAGAGAGAGAGAGAGAGAGAGAAAGAGAGAGAGAGAGACAGAGAGAGAGAGAAAAAGAGAGAGAGAGAGATACGTAACACAGAACATTTTTATGAAACCATATGCAATATGTTCGTACGACAACAGAACAGAAAACATATCTGAATAACCTTCCGCACGTGAAACTATCAGCTGCGACTTGCTGATGAGTTTTTAATCTACCTACGTGTTTGCTAATTGAACCTGGCTTCATCTTCCAGCTAACATCATCAACCCAGACTCTTATTACCCGAATCAAACAGAACCGTCATTTTCAAATCGAGTCTCCGGCATTATCAATCTGTGATTCAAGACCTTTCATTTGTAACCGTCCAGCTAACACCCAGTTCGCTTATTAAGATACAAATACGTCTATATTTTCAAGTAGAAAGTCCATTTGATCCCCGGGAGAGAGGCAATTGAGAGTGTTACACCAGTGTAAGTGCACGAGTCGAGGGAGAAATGAAGAATATGTTTATTAATCAGTCGATCTTTATTTCCTCCGAGACTGGAGATTTTCACTCCGTCCGCAGAAATCGTCTGCCCTCATCTAGACTGGTTGCTTCGTTTCGTATTCCGACGACAGATGTTAATTTTACGCGCAGCTGCATTTTTATCGAGGTTAATTGCCCTTGTCCGAGTCCGAGGTCCGGTTCGGCGTTGATGGTTTATACAGTAAATGGGTTAGTAGGCAAATGAGCTGTATATTGTACAGTTAACTTTTTTTGTGTCGTCTCACTGGTCAGTAAAATTCTGATTTTTATATATATATATATATATATTCTGAATTTGTAGCAAATTAGCAGTAATACTATGACGTCATGTAGTATGGTTTGGAAAACTGGTGACGTCATGGAGAGTGATAAAAAAAACGTACGAGTGTCACGTTCTACTCAAGTTGTAGATACAAATTGTTATTTCCTTTGGTTTGACGTTTACTAGGCGTTTTCAAACAAAACAACAAAACACTTACAACAATAGGCGCACTCGACGCATATATACTGCAGATGTTCTTTCTACTAATGCTTCTGCTGTTTCTATTTTTATTACTACTTCTATACAACTAATACCACTACTACTACTATCACTAATAATAATAATAATAATAATAATAATAATAATAATAATAATAATAATAATAATCACGATGAACGTTCTCATACAGAAAAATCAAAACAGCTGAAAATCGTACATTTTACAAAACAAATCGGCTTTCAATAAGACCTTTCATGTTGTCGTCGTCGTTGCGATTATCAGTGTTGACACAACGTAAACCCGTCTACTTTACCTATCACTGTTTTCTGCAATAAAAACCATCTAGCAAATTACGCGACACAACTGTGAAATTATCTGTAACGGCCAGAGTCCATATTGCTGTCAAATCTCTCTCAGACGGAGAAAGCCTTAACGTGTTATACCCAATCAGAAACCGCGACTCAACAAATTATCAGCCAATAACGGAATTGCTTACAGGATCATGTTACTCGCCGGAGCAAATTGCTGTAATTATTTCGTTAAGCTGTAAATGTACGAGGTGTTGTTTGAAATAACACTCTAAGCAGTGAGTGCTATTTCAAGTAATATAAAAACAGTGTTATATATATATATATATATATATATTATATATTTATATATGCTAGTGATAACGAACTGTATTGTATAGCCTAGACACGCGAGAAATCAAATGTAGAAAAAAAAAATGAAATGAATAAAATAAAAAACATATCTTGTTTTCTTTCTCTTTAATTCTTCTTCTTCTTCTTCTTCTTCTTTCTTAATAATAAAAATAATAGTACTAGGGATGATAATAATAGTAGTAAGAGTAATAATAACAAAAACATTTCGACAACAACAACTATAATAACTACAGCATCATCAACGATGTTAATAATAATAATCATAATGATAATAATAATAATAAAGATGATGATGATGATGATGATGATAATAATAATAAGAAGAAGAAGAAGAAGAAGAAAAACAACAGCAGGAGTAGTAGAAGTAATCTGAAATTTCACTTCAAATGTTACTGAATCGCAGGTATCATATAAATACGTGACAAATTTATAACATGGTTAAACATTACACCTACCTACTCACATACACATGCATAAATAAATACATACACACGCACACACACACATACACACATACACAGTCAAACACATTTAATTCTTTCCTTGGTCAAATTTCTGTTTGACCCACATATTTTTCTAACAGCTGCACTCATGTTGTTTTGACCTAGAAGTATGCAGTTCTATCTGTCTGTAAAAATATTTGTTTTCCATCATCTCACGAATTAAAACAACAGTTGTGAATCTGCCGATGTTTTGTCTTAGCGTAGAGAATATATCTTCTGTATGTTTCTTTTGTGTTCGTTTACACTGTTTGCTTATTTATGTTTCTCTCTCTCTCTCTCTCTCTCTCTCTCTCTCTCTCTCTCTCTCTCTCTCTCTCTCTCTCTCTCTCTCTCTCTCTCTCTCTCTCTCTCTCTCTCTCTCTCTCTCTCTACGTTATCTGCATTATATATACATATTTAATTGATCTCTTTTTATAATCTCTCTCTCTCTCTCTCTCTCTCTCTCTCTCTCTCTCTCTCTCTCTCTCTCTCTCTCTCTCTCTCTCTCCTCCCTCCCTCCCTCCCTCCCTCCCTCTCCGTTATCTGCATAATATATATATATATATATATATATATTTAATTGATCTCTTTTTATAATCTTTCTCTCTCGCTTTTTCTCTCTTTCAGTGTCTCTGTGTGTTTATTTGTTTGTTTGTCTTTCTCTTTTTTTTTACTTATTTTAGTTTAGTTTTCTTACTTCCAGATTCCTTTAGAGTATTTGTTTTTCTTTCTTTCGCTCTTTTCTCTGTAGATGTTTTCATACCTTTTAATCGACTCTCACATTTGTTCTCACTGTTTTAAAACCAACATTTGTGGAACTGTTCCGTATCATTTTAAAGTAATCCAGACAATTGTTAAAACAAATGTTTACCCAAGCACGTGTCCTTATCTTTCTGCACGTAGGTTTTTTTCTTCTATTTTTTTTATTTTATTTATTTTTTATATATATATTTATTTTAGTTTTTTCTTCTTTTTGTATTTCTATGCTTTTTTTCCCCTTTTTTTCCTTTTTTTTTTTTTTTTTTTTTTTTTGTAACAGGTGCAAAACACCTCCTTTAATTTTTTTTTTTTTTTGTTTTTTTTTTACAATTACTTAGTTTTCCATTAAAATATATTTACATCTCGGGAAAGTTTTTTTTTTTTTTAATTTTCTTTCCACAGCTTTGTGAAATGTCTTTAACAATTACCTGTTATCACCTGCAGACAGGTAAACATTACCTGTGTTGTGACTCAGATTCTAATCAATTCACCTGCACTCACCTCAAACTTTCTTTCTTCTTTTTTCTTTCATTCTTTATTACTTTCTCTCCTTACTATTCCTTTCTTTCTTTTCTTTCTTCTCAGTTTTGTTTATCCTTTTCCTACTTATTTTTCTTTCTTTCTTCAGTTATCATCATCATCATCATCATTAATGTTATTGTTATTGCTATTACTACTATTCCTACTACTACTACTACCACTACCGCAACTACGACCATTACATCTACTACATCCACTATCAGCACCACCACTGCTACTACTAACACTACCCCTATTACTACTACTACTACTACTACTACTACTACTATAACCACCACCACCACCATTACCACCCTACAACAACAACAACAACAACTACTACTACTACTACTACTACTATAACCACCACCACCACCATCACCACCCTACAACAACAACAACAACTACTACTACTATTACCACTACTACTACTACTACTATTACCACCACTACTACTACCAAAGAGTATAAATATGCCTGTATGGCACTCAGAATACAGCGACAATTAGAACTTCTATTACAGCCATAGGTATACAACAACAATGGCCAATACTACTACTACTGCTACCACTTCTACTACAACTATTACAATTACTTATACTACAACTACTATTATATTTATTACTATTATTTTGCTGTTGCTATTAATAATGTTAGTTATTCCTATTATTGCTACTAATATTAGAACAACAACAACAACTACTACTACTACTACTACTTCTACTACTACTACTACTACAACTACTACTACTATTACTACCAATAATGTTACCAACTACTAATATTATTACTGCTACTTTAATTACTACTGCTATTATTGCTACTACTACTACCACTACCACCACCACCACTACACAACACCTACTACTACGACTACTACTGCTACTACTACTAACTGTGCAGTCACGCAGACACTGTGAAACGTTTCTCTCGTCTTATTGACACACACAGCGACCGTGAACTCACACAGCTTTCAGCAACTGTCACGGCAGTATTGGTTTTCTAATCAAACCTTTCCACTCTTCATTAGCAACCATTCCCACGACACCGGGGTCGTTTCTCGGGTCACCGGCATCTCAAGTACGACGTCGTTCTTGAATGCTGACGTCCTCGCTGTCGTGCTGCGTCGTCTTTCTGTGTCTTTTCAACTGATGACCCCGTAGAAGTCACTATTCTTCTCTCTCTCTTCGGCAACGACAACGATGTGCCCGTTCTCTCTTTAAGACGTTGGCGCTGTCACCATCAACGTCGTTCTATATATATATTTTTTTAGCTAATGAGTATGTCGTCGTCGTTGACATTCTCGTCTCTTTGAAGTGATGATCGTATTCGCTGTCGTTGTTGTCCTT
>CM022677.1:25440620-25448120 GCA_012295275.1 Chrysomallon squamiferum
ATGTTGATGTTCTTGTTGATGATGCTATTATTATTATTATTATTACTGTTGTTTTTTATTATTTTTTTAGTTTTGTTATTATTTTCTATGGTTTTCTTCTTAATTACATTTTTTCTTTTTTATTTCTTTCTTTCTAATTTCCCCCCACACACCTTTTTAACTAATTTTCATTCCTTTTTTTTTTTTTTTTTTTTTTTTTCGCTCATTTTATTTTATTTTTTTTTTCTCTTCATTTTCTCTTCGCCTAATAATCATTAATAATTCATCCCAATCATCTCGTTTATCTTCTCTTTTCCACGACACGGAATTCCATCATTAATTTCCAATCGTTAAATAAATTAATCATTGCCTGATGCCGTATTTCTGTTTATTTCATAGTCATCTTTAAAACCTTCTATAATTAAGATGTCTGATAGCAAATTTATTGAAATTAAATTCTTTCATCAGCGATTTCTTTTTTTTTTTTTTTTTTTTTTTTTAATAATTTGATTTCATTGTATAACTAATAACCATTAAGCTGTAATTGAAAGTTATTTTTGTAATTGTAAAAATATCTTTTATGGGTGAGAATATTGTTTTGAATATTAATTTGAATAATTACGTTTTCGTACCTGTCCTTAACAGTGGTTAGAAAGAAAATATATTTTAGACATAAATGTATTTTTCCTATTTCACTTTTTGTCGGTTTACTGATTATGTTGTTCTTGTTTGGGGATATTTATTTATTTATTTATTTTTATTTATTTATTTATTTATTTATTTATTTATTTATTTATTGTTTTGTTGTTGTTGTTATTAGTAGTAGTTGTTGTTGTAGTTATTACACACACATATATTTTATCTTTTTATTGTGCATATATCTATATTTCTTGTTTATGTATTCTTTTATTTATTTTTTTTTTTTTACTTTTTTAATTGTTATTTGTTTATATATTTGTTTATTTATTTGTTTGTTTATTCATTCATTCTTCTTATTTTTTAAAACTATTATTTTATTTTCTTATTTACTTATTTATTTACTACTATATTTATTTATTTATTTACCAATTTATTTATTTATTGATTTATTGATTTATTTACCTGTTTATTTATTTATTTATTTATTTATTTATTTATTTATTTATTGATTTATTGATTTATTTACCTATTTATTTATTTATTTATTGATTTATTGATGTATTGACCTATTTATTTGTTTATTTATTTACAGTTATTGTACTGTGCGCTTCTCAGGATGCTATAAGAGAAATTATGATCAAGGCTCATGAAATGAATTTCGACAACGGCGAGTACGTCTTCATCAACATCGACCTGTTTACCAGGTACGTCATCATCATCATCATCATTACTGCTATTATAGTCTTAGCCAGTTTACATCAATACGTATTAACATTATTTTTTTTATTTTTTTATTAAGATACGTATGTCTAGTCCACGAAAAGAGAGAGAGAGAGAGAGAGAGAGAGAGAGAGAGAGAGAGAGAGAGAGAGAGAGAGAGAGAGAGAGAGAGAGAGAGAGAGAGAGAGAGAGAGAGAGAGAGAGAGAGAGAGAGAGAGAGAGAGAGAGAGAGAGAGAGAGAGAGAGAGAGAGCCAGAATGCCATTAGAGAGAGAGAGAGAGAGAGAGAGATATGATCGTGTGATGTTGCTATGGTGATCATGACATATCATTATTGTTACCATTATTATTATTATTATTATTATTATTATTATTATTATTATTATTATTATTATCATTATTATTATTATTATTATTATAGTAAGAACGACAGCAAGAGACCCTGGTATCGGGTAAATGACACAGATGAAAGAAACTGGAAGGCCAGAAAAGCTTACGAAGCGCTGATGACCGTAACCTTACGGAAACCCACGAGTCCAGAATACCACGCCTTTTCCGAAGAAGTGAAGCGACGAGCGAGCCGAATGTACAATAATTTTACATACGGAGAGGAAGAGGTAACACATTAGCATAATTTATTCATAAAAATCTGCATACTGTTTTAACGTGCAGAGATATATATTGCGAAGAAATGTTTCAGTTATTTTTCTTTCTGTTTTAATTGACTTATATTGTAAAACTATAATTGCTTATTTTTATTTTATTTATTGTTTTTTTTCCCGAATTATTATTAATGTGTTATCTGCAGGTATTGTAAGAATGGGAGTAGTAGTAGTAGCAGTTGTAGCAGGTGCACTATTACCAATAGCTACAAAATGTAGCAAAAATAGTAGCTGCAGCAAAAGATGGAGAAATAGCATAACAGTAGTAGCAGTATTAGTAGCAATAGATGTAGTAGTAATAGTAATAACAGTTGTAGTAGCAGTAGCAGTGTAACAGTGGTATATTAAGAATTATGGTAGTAGTTGTAGTAGTGTTAGCAATAGCAACAGTAGTAGAAATAGTCGTAATAATTGTAATAGCAGTTGCAGCAGAAGCAGCAACAGTAGTAGTAATAATGATTACAGACAGAAAGTGTAGCACTGTTAGTATATGTTATGATATTGTACTAATATATCCATTATTATTATTATCACAATATCATTGATTTACTTATTATTGTTATTATTATTATATTATTATTATTATTATTATTATTTATTTATTTATTTATTCATTCATTCATTCAGTTTATATTTTTATTTACTTACTCACTCACTCACTCACTCACTCACTCTACTCGTTCACTCACTTACTTACTCACTCACTCACTCACTTACTCCCTAAATTACTCACTCACTTACTCACTCACTTACTCACTCACTTACTTACTCACTCATTCACTCGCTTACTCACTTACTCACTCACTTACTAACTTACTCACTCATTCACTCGCTTACTCACTTACTCACTTACTCACTCACTCACTTACCCAATCACTCACTCACTCACTTACTCGTTCACTGACTTACTTACTCACTCACTCATTTACTCCCTAAATTACTCACTCACTTAATCACTCACTAACTCACTAACACACTCACTCACTTACGTACTTACTTACTCATTCACTCACTTACTAACTCACTCACTCACTCACTCGCTAACTACCTCCCTCCCTCCCTCCCTCACTCACCAACTCACTCACTAACTTACTCACTCACTCACTTTCTTACTGACAGGTGAACAGTTTCGTTGGTGCGTTCCACGACGCCGTCATTCTGTACGCGCTGGCTCTCAACGAAACTCTGGCAGCAAACGGGTCAGTCACAGATGGCGCTGAAATCACGCGCAGAATGTGGAACCGGACGTTCGAGGGTGAGATGTAGTGACGTCAGTTCCGCCGTAACAGTTTTGTACTATCTGGGTGGAGTGGAAGTAGAAAATAAAATTAAAAAAATTTAAAAAATAAAAAATTGAGAAATAGATGAGAAAACGAAATAATTAAAGCGAAGAAAGAGAAAAAAAGAAAGGTTTAATGAATCGAAATGAGAGGAGAATGATGATGATGATGATAATGATGATTATTATTATGATACTAATAATAACAGAAAGTTTTAATGAACCAAAACAAGGAAATGATTATGATAATGATGATGAGTATGATGATGATGATGATGATTATGATAAATATAATAACAGAAACGTTTAATGAACCAAAACAAGGAAATGATTATGATAATGATGATGATGATGATGATGATGATAATAATAATAATAAAATTTTAATGAACTAAAAATAGAACATGATTTTAATAAACTAAAAACAAGATGATAAAAAATAATATTTATAATAATAATAATAATAATAATAATAATAATAATAATAATAATAATAATAATAATAATAATAATAATATGAAGAAGGTGTAAATTTACTCACTCCAACAACCTAACAAAGAAAGACGAAACTGATAACTCTGCATCGATGATGTTGTCGCTGTTGTAATTTTTATGTTCTTAATGTTTCAGGTATAACCGGAACTGTGAGCATAGACGCGAACGGTGACAGAAATGCGGACTACTCGCTTCTCGATCTGAACCCGGAAACGGACGAGTTCGAGGTACACTTACTTCATGAATATTCATTAACTACGTTACGTACTAGACTGTCTCCTTGTCCATAAATCACTAAAATAACTTAAAATAGTTATTGTTTATTTGTTTGTTTATATACTTACTAACTTTATCTGTCTGTATATCTATCTGTATATCTATCTATCTGTCTATCTATATATCTATCTATCTATCTATTTCTCTATCTATCTGTCTATCTGTCTGTCTGTCTGTCTATCTATCTATCTGTATGTCTGTCTATCTGTCTATCTATCTGTCTACCTATCTGTCTGTCTGTCTGTCTGTCTGTCTGTCTATCTATCTATATGTCTATCTGTCTGTATATCTATCTATATATCTATCTTTTTTTATTTATTTAAATTCTATCAAATGATTTATTTATTTATTAACTTACTTACTTGTTTACTTGCTTATGTCAAATATTTATTATTTATTTATTTGTTTGTTTGTTTGTTTGTTTGTTTGTTTGTTTGTTTGTTTAGGTCGTGGCGAACTATTTTGGAAATAAACAGGAATACGAGCCGGTCCCTGGGCGGTTCATTCACTGGGCGGGGGGCCGCACGTCCCCACCACCCGACATTCCCGTGTGTGGCTTTGATGGGTCTAAGTGTCCACCCGAAGGTAATAATAATAACAACAACAACGACAACAACAACAACAACAACAACAACAACAACAACAACAACAACAACAACAATAATAATAATAATAATAATAATAATAATAATAATAATAATAATAATGATGATGACAACAACAACAATAATAATAATAATAATAATAATAATAATAATAATAATAACTGTAGTAGTAGTGGTATAGTAGTTGTTGTTGTAGTAACAAAAACAGCTGCAATAACAACAACAACGATGATCATTATAACAATGTTGAAGAAGATTGTTATTATGTTAATGCTAAAATTAACTTTGAACTTGTGTTTGTTAACAAGTTATGTGAAAAAGAAAGACAGAACTAAGGAAGAAAGGAAGGAAAGAAAGAAAGAAAGAAAGAAAGAAAAACTGATATTTAAAAAAAAAAATGTGTATATATATATATATATATATATATATATATATAATAACTACTGTAGTAATGGACATTGTTTCAAAACTATTATAATTAAAATTACTACCTGATACTTCCTAACTCTTCATGCATTCAGTATTACTATAGTCATAACGAACGTAATTATCTGTTTATTTATTTATTTATTTTATTTTATTTTGTTTTTCAGAACCGTTTCCTGAATACGGAATTGTGATCCTCGTTCTGGGATCGATCCTGCTGATAGTGCTCATAGCCACGCTGTTTATTTACAGGTCTGATCATATCAAAGATTAGTTAACTCGTATTTTCTTTTTAAGTAGATAGAGTTATCTGCTCTTCCCTTTGAACGTTTCTCTATCATATAGATGTTGTGTTTTATATATAGAAATATTAATTACATATACATACACACACATACATACACACATATACAATTAATTTTATATTTTTTACTTACTAACTTATTTATTTATTTATTTGATGATTTATTTATTTATTTGTTTGTTTATTTGTTTGTTTGTTTGTTCATTTATTTATTTATCTATCTATCTATCTATTTACTTACTTACAGACACATAAAGCTAGAGGCAGAGTTGGCAGAGATGAGTTGGAGGGTGAAGTGGGAGGACATCATGTTTGGATCTCCTGAGAAAAACAAGAAACTCGACAAAGGAACCAGCGCCAACGCCAGAGTAAGACTGCGTCGTTGTCGACGTTTTTACTGACTGTCTTCTTTCTGTTCTTCATTTTCTTGTCTTCTTTTTCTTCTTCTTCTTCTTCTTACTAATACTACTACTATTACTGCTACTACTACTACTACTACTACTGCTACTACTACTGCTGTTGCTACTACTACTACTGCTGCTGCTACTACTACTACTACCATTACTACTACAACTACTATTATTACTACCACTACCAGTACCACTACTACTTCTAGTACTAATACTATTACTATTATCATTCTCATTCTCATTGTTACTTAATTATTCTTAATATCATCATCGTCATTATTATTATTATTATTATTATTACTATTACTATTATTATTATTACTATTACTATTATTATTATTATTATTATTATTATTATTATCGTTGTTGTTATTGTTATTATTGTTATTATTATTATTACAGCGTCTCTCCTACGTCAGCTCGTGTTCTGTGGACACTATTGCTGTACAACTCAACAACGTGGGCAACAGACAGCTCTTCACAAAAACTGGATACTACAAGGTACGACGTTGTCGCTGTCGTTGTCTTAACAATTCATCTCATCTTGTTCTTCAACGTGTTTCTTTCTTGTTTTGTTTAATAGCATGAATCTAACAAAGTAATAAATTTGACATTTTGTTGATTACATTGTCATAACCATAGCTGTTATTTTCATTTTTTTTTAAAAAAATTTAATCTCTGTTATTATCTTTTCTTTTCGTTGTCTCTTTCTTCTTCTTCTTCTTCTTCTTCTTCTTATTATTATTATTATTATTATTATTATTATTATTATTATTTCAGGGAGCTATTATATCTGTGAAGCCAATATCCAGATCAAGTATAACAGTACACAAACCTCTATTATTGGAAATAAAGAAGGTAACATTATTTTAATTAATTACAATCTTTTAGTTAATTTTATCTTGTCTTAATTATAAAAAAAATTTTAAATGTCATTCTATTATTAATCTGTGTTTTGTTTCTATTATTTTCTCTCCGATTTATAATTCATTCATTTAATTATTTATTCATTAGCATTCATTCATTCATTTCATCATCTCTTCATCATGAATCAATCATTCATTAAACTCTGTTTCGATTAAAAAGTTGCTTAATCTTTTTAGATTTGTTTTAGATACTTCACCTTATTTATTTATTATTTCTCCGTTCATTCATTCATTCATTCATTTACTCTACTTTTTATTCATTTTTTTAAACTGTATTTGCTTGTTTATTACCTTTATTTGTGTTTATTTATTTATTTATTTGCTTATTTATTCATTTATTTTATTTTATTTTATTTTATATTAATTAATTCTTTTATTTTCTTATTCATTTTATTTTAGTTTAGTTTAGTTTAGTTTAGTTTATTTATTTACTTTATTTATTTTATATTAATTAATTTATTTATTTCCTTATTTATTTTATTTTGTTTTATTCTATTTTATTTTTTTTTTTTTTTTTTATATTAATTAATTTATTTATTTACTTACCTATTTCAGATCAAGGATTTACAAAATGATCACATTGTCAGATTTGTCGGAAGCTGTATTGACCCACCAAACCAGTGCATTCTTACTGAGTACTGCCCCAAGGGCAGCCTGCAGGTGGGTAACCTCTCCCACACTTAGAAACCACGCCCTAACAAGTACTATCACTAACAGCAGTCTATGATTACAGTAACCTCTTTCCTGCGTTTATAAACTTTCATACGTATATTTAATAAA
>CM022677.1:25455620-25468120 GCA_012295275.1 Chrysomallon squamiferum
ATTATCCCAAAACAAGGAAATATTTACGAAATTAGTATGGGTCATAAACCCTAAGCTGTGAAATATTCATGAAATTATTTTGGGTCATTAACCCAGAACTATGAACTATTCATGAAATTATTTTGGGTCATTAACCCAGAACTATGAAATATTCATGAAGTTATTATGGGTCATTAACCCAAAACCTATGTTAACACTCCAACCATACAAGACATTATTTTTTTTTTTTTTTTTTTTTTCAAAGTATTTTGGATGCTTCAAGAAAATCAAAAATGTTCATGGATGAACGGTGTAATAATTGCAAAAAGTATAAAAAAATAATATATATTCATGAAATTATTCTGTGCTTTTTACCCCAAAATTGAAAGAAATATACTAAACAATAGTTACAAGTAAATTACCCCCACCAAAAAAAAAAAAAAAAAAAAAAAAAAAAAATTCATGATACTGGCATGAAGAACATTTTGAAATTACGTCATTGATATTACGTCAGAGATATAGTTGACTACATAGCTGTGTCAACCACGAGGACAAGAACACAATTTAATCCTATTCTATTGTTATAAACCCGTTCTCATATCAACAGATCTAATTTCAGAAACGGTCTCGTCCTTTCATAAAACCGTCGTTGAAATCATTTATGCACAGGGCCCAAAATTCCAACCTCTGGAACAAAATTAACTGAATAATAATTTTAAATACATGTGATTTAAATATCAACAGTTGTTTAATATTTTAAAGTATGTTATAGTGTAAGAATGTTGTTATTACAAAAAGCGGGATAGTCGTATGACGTCATAGAACTGTGTTAGTATTACGTGAGAAGATGGGAATGAAATATAGCAGTGACGTCATAATATGTATGAATAGTATTGCCTATGGTATTATTATTATTATTATTATTATTATTATTATTATTATTATTATTATTATTATTATTATTATTATTATTATTATTATTATTATTAGATGTCTTATTATTATTATTATTTGGATGCCTACAATATCCGTAACGATTATTTGTCAGTTTATTAATAGTTTTTTCTTTCCTTATATCTTTTTAAAGTACTTTTAAAAATTATTTTATATATTTATGTGTGTGTGTCTCTATCTATATATATAAACAAACAAAGGCACATATATACAAACGTATCATGAAAATGAATTACATTCCTTATATCTGTATATTTATTTATTGTTGTTCAGCTTCATATCAAATTATATGGCTGGACAAATAGAATGTAAAGTGTTACAAAGAATTTAACTGTGTGTTGTTTGTGATATTTGTCCTATCAGTTACTTGTTTAAAAATGAATAAATAGTTGAATAATGTATCCTTGGTTTTGTTTTATTTCAGAACGTAACAGTAACACATGTCTATGCTTAAGAAAAGAAAGAGAGACAGAATAATAAAAAAGGAAAGAAAGAAAGAAGGATGGAAAGAAAGAAAGAAAGAAAGAAAGAGAAATATAAAAAAATAAAAAGTATTAGCAGAGATGATCGGAGTTTGCATCATCAATGTGATCATCGTCATCATCATCATCATCATCATAATAATAATTATAATCATCATCATTATTATCATAATCACCCTACTTAATTATATTATTTTACATTGTTTTCATCATTAACTGATTATCGTCATCATCATCATTATTTTTTTTTTATTACTAGTACTATTACTACTATATTAGCAAGCAAGCACTATAACTACTATTATCATTTTGTTTGTATATTATTTCTTTTTCTTGTTGTTCTTCTTATTGATATTCATGTTGTTGTCCTCTTTGTTGTTGATGTTGAAGTCGTTGCCGTTGTGTCATAATATTAAGCCAAAGTTCCGTTCTTTATGTCTACGAACTGAGCCATCCCGTTTCTCCTGCATCAAAGAAATAATAATAATAATAATAATAATAATAAAAAAATAATAATAATAATAGTAATAATAGTTATAATAATAGTAATAGTAATAATAATAACAATAATAATAATAATAATAATAGTAATAATAATAATAATAACAACAATAATAATAATAACAGTAATACTAATAATAGTAATAATAATATAATAATAATAGCAATATTAATAATAGTAACGATAATAATAATAATGATGATGATAATAGTAATAATAATAATAATAATAATAATAATAATAATAATAATAATAATACGACGACGAAGAAGAAAACAACAACAACAATTATTATTATTATTATTATTATTATTATTATTTTAATGTTTGTTTGCTTACGTCATAAAGTAGATGACGTCACCTCCTGTTCTGTCAATAATACCAGACTGTATTGCAGATGGGCAAATAGGATCCGTCTGAAACATTAAAAATTATCTTTAACATCCGTTTGCGTGTGTGCGTGTGTGCGTGTGTGTATATATAATAATAATAATATTAATGTCATATAAAAGTTTATACAGATAAAAATGATATTTATATTACTAGTAATGCTATTAATACATATACAAAACAAAAAGTTACACTGGTTAAGTTAAAAACTATAGTTCTTAAAGTTAGTAATTTACGTACGCTTGGGAATTGAGAAGAGGAAATGTTACTGGAAGATGTAGTCACTGAACACCGTTCACATTTGACTCTGAAAAAAAAAAAAAAAAAAAATTACAATTTTTATTTAACGCTTAACCATCCCAGCTGAACATCCTTCATATTTAATTTTGTATTAAATGTTTATTAGTTTAACTCTTGGTAACCCTAATAACGAGTGAATTAAGATAAACATATATATGTTAAGTGCAAAGAGAGAAATGCGTTCTTAAAACAGACGTGGCGCAACAGTTAGAACGGGAAAAGACTACACTCAGTAAGCGAGGTTGTTCCCTAAAAAATATTTAAGTAACAAATTTTGAGCTCGTTGCTGAGGACAGCTGCTAACAGAGAATCATATAAATAAAACAAAGTATATATATATAATAATATACATATATAATATTATTAATAATATTAATAATAATAATAATAATAATAATTATAAGAAGAAGAAGAAGAAGAAGAAGAAGAAGAAGAGCTGGAATACCAATAGATCAGTTTATCCTCGACTCTGTTCTATATTAATTCTATATCTATCTAATATCTATTGTTGCAGGTATGTGTACGTATTACATAAACTGAGTATACATACATACATATATGTATGTATATATTACTATACAATACGTTTAACATATGTAAAAGTAACTTACTTAACACACCCGTGTCTGTGTGTGATGTCATGAAATCTTACAGAACATGCTATAGGGACATCAACTACTCTGACCACTGTGAAATGTAATAATAATGATAATAATAATAATAAGAAGAAGAAGAAGAAGAAGAAGAAGAAGAAGAAGAAAGAAGAAGAAGAAGAAGAAGAAGAAGAAGAATAACAACTACAACAACAACAACAACAACAATTTTTTTTAACACATTACAAAATTAAATTATCAGTTATAAACTGTATAATGGATACGGTAAGATTTCCTTTTTCCCATAATTAGAAATATAAATGACAAACTTCATAATTTCGTAAAAAACATAAATAAATAAATAAATAAATAAATAAATAAATAAAGGACGAGTTACAAATATAGTTAACAGTATGTTACCTTCGTACCTATCACAGAATAGATACGTTTAACACGTAACAAACAAATTATACTAACATGGTATCGAATGAAGACGAAAATGCTTTAGACACGTCAGAAACATAAATATAAAACCTCCCAGCTCAACAATCAGAAAGAGAATAAAACATTATCAACCTGGGAATCGGCAACTGAGGAAATATGTCGGACACGTTATAATCGAAAATAACGACTTATCAACTGCTAACCAACAGCAGAAGAAAAAGTATTGAACGTGTTACAAACACAATTATCAAACTTACCAACTTGGTAACCAATATCACAAGAAACAGCGTTTGATGCGTTTCAAACATAAATTATCAAACTTACCAACTTGGTAACCGGTAGCAAAAGAAAAAGCGTTTGATGCGTTACAAACATAAATTATCAAACTTACCAACTTGGTAACCGGTTGCAGAAGAAAAAGCGTTTGATGCGTTACAAACATAAATTATCAAACTTACCAACTTGGTAACCGGTAGCAGAAGAAAAAGCGTTTGATGCGTTACAAACATAAATTATCAAACTTACCAACTTGGTAACCGGTAGCAGAAGAAAAAGCGTTTGATGCGTTACAAACATAAATTATCAAACTTACCAACTTGGTAACCGGTAGCAGAAGAAAAAGCGTTGGCTGCTTTACAAACGTAGATGCCAGTGAATGACATCACATCTCCAGGAGTAATTCCAGTCACGAGAATTTCGTCTTCAAAAATAAACACGTGACCTGGATCGCCTTTTATCTCGGTGCCCTCTACGTCATACCACCTCGTGTGTGGCTTGGGATAGCCTCTGACGTCACACTTCAGTCTAATAATAGAATCGCCTGGTTTCAGATCCACAACTGGATTAGTGACATCTATACTTACTGGTTCTGAGTAAAAAAAAAAAAAAAAAAATTTTTTATTATTTGAGTGATTATGTTAACATTTTCTGAAACAAGAAAGAAGCTGGCTTTGTATTGGCTTGAGGAATACGCCATTGCGGTTAAATTCAATTTAATCATTACGTTAGAAGAAAACGTAACCTTAACTGATAACAAGATGTAATTTAATCAATAATGTATTCTCTGTTGTTATATAACCACTTCTTCCAATGGTCAACAACTTTTTCGATGCCTCTGCAATAAATTTGAATCAGTTATGAACCGCAGTGACTTATTCCTCAACCCAATATTATATCTTGTTTTATTTCATAAACTAAAAAAGATTCAGAAAGACCGGCACTGTAGACCGGACTTTTTTAAATCGCTCACAAAGAATCTTTTTTGTTTTTACACCGGATAAAACATTTGTCACCTTTAAAGACAAAAAGAGAAAGAAAAAAATTGGTTGATCTGGCAGTTTCCACAAGCGAAAGTGAACTTAGACAAGTTTATATGACACTTTTTAATATCTACATTTGCTGCAAATTTAATTAATAAATTACTACGTAGCAAGGTCTCAATGAAGTGTTTGCAGTCAAGGAGAAGACCTGAAGTATTATTAAACAAATTAAATAAAATTAGATTACAAAATAAACAAACAAAGACAAAAATAAGCTGAACGTCTAATGAAAGATGAGACAGAAATAGACTGTATATTAATTTACCTATGACAGTTACAGTTATCTCCCCTGAATCGCTGCCGTATTTGTTTTCTGCAAAGCACGTGTAATTTCCCGCGTTGTCCTTTATAAGATGGTGTATCGTCAGTACACGTCCATTTTGTTTAGCGTTAAACACGTTCTGTAATATCAACACAAATACTTCAATACAAGACAGACAGAAATCACGACGCATACGAATAGATAGAAACATAGATAGATAGACAGATAGATATATAGAGAGATAGATAGATAGATAGAGAGATAGATAGATAGATAGATAGGTAGATAAACAACTGGAAACAGAGACGGATATATAGATAGAGAGGGACAGACAGAAATACAGATACAGAGAGAGAAACAGGGAGAAAGAGACAGACACATAGACATACATACAAAAAAACAGATATGAGAGAGAGAGAGAGAGAGAGAGAGAGAGAGAGAGAGAGAGAGAGAGAGAGAGAGAGAGAGAGAGAGAGAGAGAGAGAGAGAGAGAGAGAGAGAGAGAGAGAGAGATATGAGATTAAGGTATATAGATAGAAAAGTAGAGAGAGACAGATAGAGACCTATATTAGGTATTCAGTGTACTAAGTATGACCACTCACATTTACATCGTAGATCCAAGTAATATTAGGATCAGGTGATCCTGTTACGTCACAGGTCAAGTTGACATCATTGTGGTATATAGCAACCACAGTATTGTTTTTAACACTCACAGTCGGCGGTCCTGGAACTAAAAATAGTAATAATAATAATAATAATAATAATAATAATAATAATAATAATAATAATAATAATAAAAAGAAGAAGAAGAAGAAGAAGAAGAAGAAAAGAACAAGATGAAGCAGAAAAATGCAAATATAGGAACAAACTTACCGGCCGTTGTTGAAGCTGCCACTTTTGCAGTAGAGTTGCTTGTCATCCTGGTTGTCACGAGTGGTGCCGGTGTAGACGTTATGTTGACTCCTGACGCACGTGTCACGTTTGTAGCAGATGTACTGGTTACGTTAACGGCAGTTACCTTTGTCACGTTTGTAGGCATTACGTTGGTTACGTTTCCAGTTGATACAGTGGTAACGTTTCTAAACGATGTCGTGTTTACGTTAGCAGTGGACAGTTTCGTTGCATTTGCAGACGTTGTAGAAGTCGCATTAGCAGTAGATTTAGTTGTCGCATTTGTCGGCACTGTTGCCGTAACGTTACCAGTGGTTACTGTTGTTACATTTGTAGGCGTTGTTTTCGTTGCGTTACCAGTAGATGCAGCTGTCACATTTGTAGGCGTTCTGTTCGTTGTCAGATTTGTAGTCATTCTGTTCGTTGTCAGATTTGTAGTCATTCTATTCGTTGTCACATTTGTAGTCATTCTGTTCGTTGTCACATTTGTAGGCATTCTATTCGTTGTCACATTTGTAGGCATTCTGTTCGTTGTCACATTTGTAGGCGTTCTATTCGTTGTCACATTTGTAGTCATTCTGTTCGTTGTCACATTTGTAGGCGTTCTATTCGTTGTCATATTTGTAGGCGTTCTATTCGTTGTCACATTCGTAGGCATTCTATTCGTTGTCACATTTGTAGTCATTCTATTCGTTGTCACATTTGTAGGCATTCTATTCGTTGTCACATTTGTAGGCGTTCTATTAGTTGTCACATTCGTAGGCATTCTGCTCGTTGTCACATTTGTAGTCATTCTGTTCGTTGTCACATTTGTAGGCATTCTGTTCGTTGTCACATTTGTAGGCATTCTGTTCGTTGTCACATTTGTAGGCATTCTGTTCGTTGTCACATTTGTAGTCATTCTGTTCGTTGTCATATTTGTAGGCGTTCTATTCGTTGTCACATTTGTGGGTATGGTAGTGCTTATGTTACTAGTGGATACAGTTGTAACGTTGCTAAGCGACGTAACTGTCATGTTACTGACAGAGACAGTTGAGGTCACTGTGTTATTTGTAATACTTGACGTCACGTTTCTGGCTAATGTCACAGTTGTCACGTTGTTCGACAACGTATGTGTCACGTTTGTATTTCCTGAAGTAGACGCAGGCGCTGTCGTGGTAGCCGAGGACGTGGCTGGCAATGTTGTCACGTTTACATCAGCGTTACAGAAATCACCAGAACAGCAGGTAAGAGACGAAATATTAGAACAGTCCTTGGAATAAATAAACAAATAAATAATTAAATAAATAAACAAACAATCAAACAAACAAACAAATAAATAAACAAACACACAAATAAATAAATAAATAAATATATAAACATTTACGCATACAACCAAACAAAGAAACAAACAAACAAATAAGTGAATGAATAAATAAAACTAACGGTTCATTTAATGTAATTTAAATTTTGTTTCGTTATTCTTGTTATTACCATTATTACTACTACTCCTACTACTACTACTGTTATTATTATTGTTATTATTATTATTATTATTATTATTATTATTATTATTATTAATTAAGAACTACTACTGACTAATACTAATAATAATAGATATGAACTAAGAACAGGTGATACATTAATTAGATATTAATAAAGACTAAAATGTTTTTGTTTAAAGTGTGTATTGTAACTCGTACCTTCTGTTGAACACAGCCCAGTTTGTAAGTTTCCACGTTGTATTTCATAACACGCTGTACTGAACAAACCTGCAAATAACAAACACAAATACTTTTATGTTGATGGTGCTGTTGTTGTTATTATTATAATAATATCATGGAATTAAACAAATAAGGAAGAAAGAAAACAGGAATCAGACAAACAGAAGACAGAAAAGGAAATGTAAAACTATCTATACATTTGAGATATATTCCATTTTTTTTTTTTTTTTTTTTTTTTTTTAAGTAATGTTAGCAACGAACAACCTGTTTTCCCTTGCTTGCTGTGGCCGTCTCTTTGTATGTCTGTACGTCTGTCTGTGTGTATGTATAATAACAATATAACTTATTTTTACTTACCTCTTGTTGCTTGCAGACTGCTATGGTGTCGCAGTGATGTGGTTTATCTACGTCATCGCATTTAAGACACATCTGTGTTCCTTTAGCATCGATAGCTGTAATAACAACAATAACAAGAAAATAATAATAACTATAATAACAAAAAGAAAAAGAGCAACAATGTTAACATTAAGAACAACAATAACAGCAAAAACCACCACAGCAATACAACAACAACAACAACAATAATAATAATAATAATAATAATAACAATAACAACAACAACAAAAATAATAATAATAATAATAATAATAATAATAATAATAATAATCATAATAGTAATAATGATAATAATTATAATAACAACAACAACAACAACAACAACAACAACAACAATAATAATAATAATAATAATAATAAACACCATAAAGATGACGATTAACAAAACACGAATTAAACAAGAACAAGTAACAATTTTTCTTAACCTTCCTTCTAGACCAGTAAAGGGAAAAATTATTTTATCTATTCATTCATTCATTCACTCATTCTTCCTGTCTTTCACCAACTCGTTGTAATGTGCAGTACATACATTTTGCACCACAAAGTTCAGCATTACAACCGTCACGTGAACAACATTGACTGCAGATTTTTCTCCCGTCACCGTGCGGAAGATGAAGGGATCGAATGACATCACAGTCCTGAAAAAGAATATTTGATTTGTTATAGTAAAAGTAGTAGAAGTAACAGATGGAGTAATAGTAGTAGTAGTAGCAGTAGTAGTAGCAGCAGTAGTAGTAGTAGTACTAGTAGTAGTAGTAGTAGTAGTAGCAGTAGTAGCAGTAGTAGTAATAGTACGAGTAGTAATAATGATAGCAGTAATAGTAGCAGCAATAGCAAAAATAAAATAGTAGTAGTAGTTGTTGTAGCAGTAACAATAGTTGTAGTAGTAGTAGTAGTAGAATAGTAGTAGTAGT
The DNA here is from genome assembly GCA_012295275.1 of Chrysomallon squamiferum. NCBI lineage: Eukaryota > Metazoa > Mollusca > Gastropoda > Neomphalida > Peltospiridae > Chrysomallon > Chrysomallon squamiferum. The sequence goes on from CM022677.1 coordinate 25,464,750, forward strand.
AATGACAGTAATACTAGTTGTAGTTGAAATTCTAGTAGTAGTAGTAGCAGTAGTAGTAGTAGTAGTAACAGTACGAGTAGTAATAATGATAGCAGTAATAGTAGTAGCAATATCAAAAATAGTAGTAGTAGTAGTAGTAGAATAGTAGTAGTAGTAATGACAGTAACGCTAGCTGCAGTTGAAAATCTAGTAGTAGTAGTAGCATTTGTAGTAGTTATAGCTGTAATAGTAACAGTAATAATACTATTAGTAGTTGCAATAGTATTAGTTGAATTAGTCGTAGTTATAACTGCAATAATAACAATAGTAGTAGTACTTATAGCAGCAATAGTAGTAGTTGTAGTAGCAGCAGCAGCAGCAGTAGTACTAGTAGTAGTAGTAACAGTAGAAGTAGAAGTAGTAGCAGTAGTAGTATCCGTCTACCTAGTGTACGGCTCAACTAGAAGGTGTAATTGTCGTTGTGGTAGTTGTTGTAGACATCTGTAATATTTATTGGTAGTAATAATTTAATATTTAATTATTTTACCTGTCTTGGTTTGCATCCAGATAAAAAATGCTGACCTCCATTCAGACCAATTCTCTCCTCGGCGAAACAAATCTACACCAGAAAAAGTAAAAATAATAATTATAAATTAGTTAAATAAAGAGGACAAGAGGTCTTGTACTGTTTTTCACCAGTATTGCTTTATTAGCTGTAGTACGTTGAATTCTGCAACAAAATAATCTTTAAAATTTTTTAAATAATAACATGGAAGTGTAAGGTATTCTCATTCGTATTGATTATACACCTTAAAGATACGTTAATCATAGTAGCAAGTCGTAACGTGTGCGACAAAAGATACAGAAAACGAGTTGACTTAGTGTGCCTTTTTTGGCGTCGGGTCACACGTTATTACGTACCTCGTCTGAATCACACTGTCTGACTTTGCCACACAGAGAGGGAAGAAACCCGTCATCTTCACACACAAAACACCACAGTCGTCCACACACTGTGATAGTAATAGTAATAGTAATAGTAATAATAATAATAATAATAATAATAATAATAATAATAATAATAACAACAACAATAATAATAATAATAATAATAATAATAACAACAACAACAACAATAATAATAATAATAATAATAATAATAATAATAACAATAATAATAATAGTTATAATAAGAAGAATAATAAGAAGAGAAGATGAAGAAGAAATGTAATACTAATAATAACAACACCAATAATAACAACAACAACAATAAACAAAATAACTAATTGCTGATGACGATAATAAAATTAATATTGATGATAATAATGATAATATTAGTAGTAGTAGTAGTAGTAGCAGCAACAGCAGCAGTAAGAATATGAAAAAGAATGATAACAATAATGATGATAATAATGAGGAAGAAATAATGAAAAAGTGAATGTTGTTAAAGACGATGATGATGAAGACGCTGATAATAACGATAACAATGATGAAGAAGAAGTCGAGACAAAACAAGAATATTAAATTTACCTGCTGGATGGATCAAAAGTAAGCAAACAGCTGACACGATTAACTCTGCAAAATGCAAAAACAAATATAAACATAAACATAAGTATATACTGTATTTACATATGTACGTAAATACATACATAGAAAGACGACACGCACACACATTTATCGTTGAAACTGTAAAGATAAATTCATAAAGCAGAAATTATGCCGGAATCATTGTGCAAATAAGATAAAATGTACAGAAAGTTGTACTTTTACTTTTTCTGTGTTTTGTTTTTTTTTTCTGACTTTTCGGTTTTTTTACATTCACTATATTTTTCTCTATTTTTCCATCTTGTTTTCTTCTTATTTTTTTTTTATCGACGCGAAAAGGCGCGCTCAGTGAAGCAGAGGTAGTTTAGAGACTAGTAGTATTTTGTTTTTACATTCCATTCAAAATGGCTTCCGTCCCAGGCATGGTTCTACTTGCGTCGTAACAGATTAACGTTAGGCCGAATTAGTAGTGTAAAAACAAAAATGTGCGCTAAAATATTTGTGTGAGAAAAGGTAATAATAAAAAACAAAACTAAAAGAAATAAAAAGAAAATAAATTTTTAATGTATTTTCACTGCAGTTAGATTTTTTATTGTTTTGTTTTGATGATCCCACCTGACGAAAAGAGATGAATGTAAATTATTAATTGTTAAAGATATTATTAACGATATTTTGGTCGTGCTTCTCTCTCTCTCTCTCTCTCTCTCTCTCTCTCTCTCTCTCTCTCTCTCTCTCTCTCTCTCTCTCTCTCTCTCTCTCTCTCACTCTCTCTCTGTCTCTGACTCTATATCTCTCTCTGACTCTATCTCTCTCTCTTTCTGACTCTCTCTCTCTCTCTCTCTCTTTCTCTCTCTCTCTCTCTCTTTCTCTGTCTGTCTGTCTGTCTCAGACACACACACACACACACACACACACAAATACATCCCTTACTGTTTTCAGTATATGATAGTTTAAAAGACTTGACCTGAAAACGAACTATATCAGTTGTTGCTACAAAGATACTGGAATAAGTCAAATATCCAGGTAACAAAGGCATGAAAGCAGATAACATTCAGTTTGTGTTTTTATATGTGCGAGTACGAGCTTGTACAGCGACATAGCAAGGAAAGAGAGATTGAGTCAATCAGTGAGAGAGAGAGAGAGAGAGAGAGAGAGAGAGAGAGAGAGAGAGAGAGAGAGAGAGAGAGAGAGAGAGAGAGAGAGAGAGAGAGAGAGAGAGAGAGAGAGAGAGAGAGAGAGAGAATACAGAGCGGTATAAAGTGAAATAAAGTAAGAGAGAGAAATACAGGACGGCAATGATATAAAGTAACAGAGGAAAGAGAGAGAGAGACAGAAACAGACAAAAATAATAAATAATAATAATAACTATGACAACTATTATAATGGTAATAAATTATCTTAGTCATAATCATAAATAAATAAATAAATAAATGAATGTACAATCAACAAACAATAAAAAACCAGATAGAATATATCAACGAACAAATAAATAAATAAATAAATAAATAAATAATCAAGCACGTAAATAAATAAATAAATATTAATTAAGGAGTAGTACATTTACCTTTGTTCATCATAACGTGTTTCAGAGATCTTTACGTTGTCACCTTAGCAACGTAGACTGGTAATCTGACGTGATCTTGTACACGTGTGACGTAGCAGATTATAAATATCTATGATAACACGACGGGGTCATTTCTGTTTTTCTTTCTTTCCTTTTTTTTATCTTTTTTTTTGAGATAACGTTCTGTTACTTATTAAGTTTTTATTGGACATTAGAAATGAATGTATTCAACTTTTTTCAAATGCGCGGCCTTTCAAACACACGCACACACATACACACACACACA
>CM022677.1:25473120-25475620 GCA_012295275.1 Chrysomallon squamiferum
AAAAAATAAGAAGAAAAAAGAAATCCCCCACAAAAAAAAAAAAAAAAAAAAAAAAAAAAAAAAAAAAAAAAAAAAAAAAGATACACGGACAGAGGTATCTATAGCAAAGGAAATATAATAGTCACAACGAGATGTTCTTTTAAACACACACACACACACACACACACACATTCACGTATATATTTATATGCGTAATAAACTAAGCAAAAATAAGAAATGAAAAAAAAAAAATAAAAACAAAAAATAAAATAAAATAAAATAAAATCAAAATAAAACATTTCGCTGTAACCATTCGTTGAGTTGGGCGATGTCGAAACAGTTCCATTTGCTACAGCTGCTGCTGTTGTTGCTGCTGTGGTAACAGAAACAGTAACTGTCCCATTCAGTGACGTCGTACTGATTGACACATTTGATGTTGATGTCACCGTCGTTGACGTGTTAAAGTTTGGTAAACTCGAAGCTGTTGTAATCACACCAGTTGTCGTAGCAGTAGTTGTATTTGTAATTACAGGTGATGTTGTTGCTGAGGCTGTAGCCGCAGATGATGCTGAGGTCGTTGTCGTAACGTTAATGTAAAAGTTACAGAAGTCAGATGAACAGCATGCGTAATTGTTGTTACTTAGAGTCGTCCTGTTGTTACAGTACTGAAATATATAAATAAATATATAAACAAATAAACAAACAAACAAACAAATACGCAAATACGCAAAAAAAAAAAAATAAATAAATAAATAAACCAATAAACCAATAAATAAATATATAAAACAATCATATGAATAAATAAATAAATATAAATTAAATAAATAAATAAAATAAAATAAACAAACAAACAAACAAACAAACAAACAAAAAAAATAAAATAAATAAATAAATAAATAAATAAATAAATAAATAAATCGACACCTTTCCTAAGAATGGTCACCATGAAAGTGATGATGATGATGACTATTATTATATTTATCATCGTCATCATTAGTTTTGATGTTCTTACTGGTAACTGATAGTTGGTAATTAATTATGATCATAGGAGTAGTCAAATTAAAAATAATTTTACCTTGCTATATATACATCCCAGATTGAAGACGTCAAAAGTGAATTTCTTTTGATGTTCAATACCACATATCTACTTAAAAATAAATAAAATTGATAAATAAGTAGACAAAGATATAAGAGAGCTACAGATAGATAAAGATAGAGAGATAGCTAGATGGATGGATGGATGGATGGATATATAGGTAGGTAGGTAGGTAGGAAGGTAGGTAGATATATAGATAGATAGATAAATAGATAGACATTCAGATACAAAGATAGATGGATATATGGATGGAAGGACGAATGAAGCGAGAGAAAATCAGAGGGAGGGATATATAAACGGAAATACACACACACTGACATTCAGAAATAAAGAAAGATTATGTAGATAGATATACACGTAGTTAGTTAGGTAGGAACATATGTAGATGGTAACAAACAGTGATGCTGCGAACGAAAGACATACAGACAAACAGACATACATATATGCAGAGAGAGAGAGCAAGAACGAGAGAGAGAGAGAGAGAGAGAGAGAGAGAGAGAGAGAGAGAGAGAGAGAGAGAGAGAGAGAGAGAGAGAGAGAGAGAGAGAGAGTTAATGATCAACAAGGTCTGAACATACTTGGCAGATGTACGGACAGAGGGACACAAAGACAGAGGGACACAGAGACAGACAGACATGTTACGTACCTGATCATCTCTACACACTGTGACTGAATCACAATGTTGTGGACTATCAACATAGTCACAGTTAAAACAAATCTTAGCTCTTTGTGACGATATAGCTGTAATTAAACAATACGTAATTACGTATTATATATCTGTCTATCTATCTGTCTGTCTGTCTATCCTTCTATCTTGTCTATCTGTCTATCTTTATATCTATCAATCTGTCTGCCTATCTGTCTATCTCTATATCTATCTTTTTCTGTCTATCTGTCTATCTATCTGTCTGTCTATCTATCTCTATATCTCTCTTTCTGTCTATCAATGCTATTTTGTCTATCTGTCTATCTATAGTCGAGATAAAGCACATTTTATTTCCTTGTGTAAATATAGCTACGTACAGAACAATGTGTAATTATAGATTATATCTATCTACCTATATTTAGTTATTTGTCTATATATGTGTATGTGTCAGTCTGTCACTTTATTATTCTATCTACTGTCAGTGTATCAGATGAAGCAAAGTTTACTTGGTTGTGTGAATAAGACAGTATGTAATTATATATTCGCAAATGTATTCATATATATATATATATATACACATACATATATGCATGTATATGTATGTGTTGTGTGTTTCTGTAAGTCTGTTTTTATGTCTATCTAGCTGTCTACCTCCTTCTCTGTCTTTCTGTCTCTCTGTCCGTTTATTTATCTGTCTATCTGTTTATCTGCATATTTTATATCTGTCTGTCTGTTATTTTTTTTCTTTGCGTTATCTTTATATTTATTTTGTTTTTATT
>CM022677.1:25478120-25483120 GCA_012295275.1 Chrysomallon squamiferum
GTAACATTAGCTATAACAGTAGATGTAGTATTGGCAGAAGTAATACTGGTACTAGTAGTAACAGTAATAGCAGCAGTAGCAGTAGTAGTAGTAGTAGAAGTAATAATAGTAATAGTAGTAGTAGTAGCAGTAAATCGTAGTAGTAGTAATAATAGCAGTAATAGTAATAGTAGCTGTAGTAGTAGTACTAGTAGTAATAGTAGTAGTGGTAGTAGTAGTAATAATAGCATTAATAGTAATAGTAGTTGTAGTAGTAGTACTAGTGGTAATAGTAGTAGTGGTAGTAGTAGTATTAATAGTGGTGGTAGAATAGTTATTGTATTTGTGTAATAATAAAGTAGAAATAGTAGTGGATCAGTTGTAGAATGCCAGAAATAGTTTATTTCCTTTTTTTTCAGAGTGTGTGTATTTGTTGTTGGTTTATTTTTTCTTAGTCGTTTATTAATCGCGGTGTTAAGTAAAAACCAGTATCTTATCAATGTTTAGTTGTTCACACTGACCTGCCAATACAACAACGTAATAACATAGCTTAATAACTAATAATAATAATAATAATACTAATAATAATACTAATAATAATAATAATAATAATAATAATTCATAGATGGATCATTACAATAATAATCAATAAACAAAAATAATAATAACAAGATAATGAGCAACAACGTTAATAATAATAGTATAATAATAGTATTTACAATAGTTCAGTAGGGGTAGTATTATTAGTAATAGTGGTAAACAATGATAATACCAACATAAGCAGCATTAGGTTAATAATAATAGTAGAAGTAGTAGTTGTAGTGGTAGTAGTAACGTTAGTAGCAGCAATAGTTTTAATAGAAGATTAACAGTAATAATAATAGATGTTCTAATGGAATAATAAATAGTATAGCAATAGTTATGGTAAAAGTCATAATAGTAGTAGTAGTAGTAGTTATACTAAGCAATAATAATAGTAATAATAGTAGTAGTAGTAGTAGTAGTTGTTGTTGTTGTTGTAGTTGTAGTAGTACTAAAATAATAAGCAATAAAATACCTGGATTCATTGTCCTGTTCACTGAAAACAACTTTAAAAGTTCACAGTGTTTTTCTGATAAGAGTCGACAAAGATAAAGTTTTAGAACAGTTTAAACACTGATAAGAAAATTAGGACAAGCATATCAGAGAGAGAGAGAGAGAGAGAGAGAGAGAGAGAGAGAGAGAGAGAGAGAGAGAGAGAGAGAGAGAGAGAGAGAGAGAGAGAGAGAGAGAGAGAGAGAGAAAGAGAAAATAAAATAAAAAATAATACAATAATAATAATAAAAATAATTAATTAATTAATCAGCAAGTAAAAAAAAAAAAAAAAAAAAAAAAAAAAAAAGCGATATTTTAAAATCTCCACAGCTATATTTACAATTTATGATATACGCAGGAACGGAAAAAATATTTAACGTCAACCACAGGGGCTTTGATCCTGCAGCCGCCGATGCCTGGGGCAAGCTATATATTTATATCCAGACTCGGAAAGACCCGGTATACGACCAGTAAATCAACACATCAGAGAAACGTGTTAAAATATAGCTGTAAAGACTTTGGCTGTGAAATGTCACGCATAACATCTTTTTTTATATAGCAAAAAATGGGCGGACGTGTTTTGGTTATTTACGATGCAGTAATTTGATACTCTAACGAAGGGAGCCTGGATCGATCCCCTGCGGGTGCCTTTTTAAGATTGTTTGATTATAAAAAGCAGTTGTCCCACATTTGATGTTGTTAATTCAAGCAACACAGTTGCATTTTCTATTATTGATCTTGTTGTTGTTAATACTAGTAGTAGTAGTATTATTACTCCTACTAGTATTACTACAACGTGATCGACATCATCAGCGTCATTATTACAACGACCACTACTTTTGTTTGTATACTAATACTGTGTTTGCTGCATCTACTTTACAATTCTACTAGTGTACTACTACTACTACTACTACTATTTCTACTACTACACCACTGCTACTACAAACAACAATTATACGAACGAACCAAGAGTTACAAGGACGAAACAAAATTATTCGGACAAACAACATTCATACGGACAAAATACAATTATACGGACAAACAACAATTATACGGACAAAAGACACTTATACAGACGAACAACAATTATACTGATGAGCCATAATTAGCGTTATACAAATAATAAACACGGATATCTCATTTTAAGTACGTTGTACATTATATAATCCTTTCTTTGTACAAACAGACAATAACTGTTCACATTTGATATACGACGAATTTTGCAAACACTTGTTACCCGATATAGCTTAAAGGAAAGATAAGGACATTTTAAAAAAAAAAAAAAACATAAAAATAATCTTCATTGTTTGTTTTATTCTTGTTAAAATCCTTGCAAACACTTTACTTAGCTCGATATGCTGAAATTCACCTCATAAACAAGTCACTCGGTGTTCATAAAATCTTTTAATTTCGTAATTAGAAACTTTCAACATTCTGACGCAAAGGAAATTAAAACAGGAATGCTGGTAGTAAAAACGCAGTTAAACAGAGCCGAGAACGAGGCTAGAGGTCAAACTGTGACCTCTGAAGTTGCGACACCAGCATAAAAAAATGCTTTACTATAAGGAAGTAGAGTTTTGAAAACTTTCATTTTTAATGTTTACTCCTTTTTTTTTATTCCACGTGTGAAAGAATAACTACTTTAATATACTTGTAGGTGTTTATGCCTTCATTCACGTATACACATACACTATATATATATATATATATATATATATATTTACACACACACAACACACATACGCTCACACAATGACAAACTCATACATACACACACACATAAACGTATATATTTACGCACAAACAGAACGACAGACAGACAGACAGACAGATGAAAGGACGGACGAACTAACAGTAAACAAAAAACAGTCATACATAGAGACAGATAGTGAGATAGATAGAAAGACAGACAGACAGACAGGCAGATAGATAGATAGATAGATAGATATACGGACAGAGAGAGATAAAAAGATAGTGAGGAAGTGAGACAGGGACAAATACAAGGACAGTGAAAAACAGACGACAAAGATAGAAAGAAGGGAAGAGGCGAATACGCTTTTTCTTTTTCTTTTTTTTTTTTTTCCTTCTTCTTAGCAAAAAAATAGTAGTTAAAAAATGCATAACTTAACACATGTCCTGACCAGCTGGTACTTTCATTGATAAACAGTTTGGGAAAAAAAAAAAAAAAAAAAAAAAAAAGGGCTTAAACCGCCTTCTCCGGTTGTGTGTTTTTTTTTTTTTTTTTTTTTTTTTTGACAGAAAACAAATTAAAACAAGAAAAGCGATACTAAAAAGACCATTTAGCTAAACGAAAACGAGGCTCGAGGTCAAAGGTAAACGACATATTTCACTCACTAAGGAAGTGACTTCGCGTTTCGCCTGAGCGCTTGACACTGGGCGTATGCCAGGACAAGTAAAACAATAATTAAAGTGTTTGTTCATTCAAGGGTGTGCTAGTGCGTGGGTTGAGGAGAGAGGTTTTAGGGTGTGGCTGGCTTGTTGGTATGTCGGTGTGTGGGCGGGTGTAAAAGTGTGTTATTGTTTATGTTGGTTTTTTTCCTGTGTTGGTGTTGCGTATCGTGTATGTGTTGTGTTGTGTTAGTGTGTACGTGCGTTTCGTGTGTTGTTTGTTAGCATTCGTGTGTGTGTGTTTTAATGTGTTTATGACTTTCTCGGAGATTCTGTTTTAATCTTTTATATTTTGTATTAATGTGTTTGCTGATCAGTTAGTGTGCATGTGTTAATGTGTGTCTGTGTTAGTGTGAATGTATTAATGTGTGTCTATAAGTGTCCATGTGTTAAGGTGTGTCTATGTTAGTGTCCATGTGTTAATGTGTGTCTATGTTAGTGTGCATGTGTTAATATGTGTCTATGTTAATATGCATGTGTTAATGTGTGTCTATGTTAGTGTGCATGTGTAAATATGTGTCTATGTTAATATGCATGTGTTAATGTGTGTCTATGTTAGTGTGCATGTGTAAATATGTGTCTATGTTAATATGCATGTGTTAATGTGTGTCTATGTTAGTGTGCATGTGTTAATATGTGTCTATGTTAATATGCATGTGTTAATGTGTGTCTATGTTAGTGTGCATGTGTTAATATGTGTCTATGTTAATATGCATGTGTTAATGTGTGTCTATGTTAGTATGCATGTGTTAATGTGTGTCTATGTTAGTGTCTATCTGTTAATGTGTGTCTATGTTAGTGTGCATCTGTTAATCTGTGTCTATGTTAGTGTGCATCTGTTAATGTGTGTCTATGTTAGTGTGCATCTGTTAATGTGTGTCTATGTTAGTGTGCATCTGTTAGTGTGTGTCTATGTTAGTGTACATCTGTTAATGTGTGTCTATGTTAGTGTGCATCTGTTAATCTGTGTCTATGTTAGTGTGCATCTGTTAATGTGTGTCTATGTTAGTGTGCATCTGTTAATGTGTGTCTATGTTAGTGTGTATGTGTTAATATGTGTCTATGTTAGTATGCATCTGTTAGTGTGTGTCTATGTTAGTGTGCATCTGTTAATGTGTGTCTATGTTAGTGTGCATCTGTTAATGTGTGTCTATGTTAGTGTGCATCTGTTAATGTGTGTCTATGTTAGTGTGTATGTGTTAATATGTGTCTATGTTAGTATGCATGTGTACATGTTTGTCTTTGTTAGTTTGCATGTGTTAATATGTGTCTATATTAGTGTGCATATGTTTATGTTTGTCTATGTTAGTGTGCGTGTGTTAATGTGTGTCTATGTTATTGTACATGGTTAATATGTGTCTATGTTAATGTGTAACTGTGTTAATATGTGTGTATATGTTAGTGTGCATGTGTAAATATGTGTGTGTGTTTATGTAAACATGTCGTGCAGTGCTGTTAACGTAAGAATGATAATTCAGTTCCTACACACTGAATCATTTTGGCATCTCACAATATCTCATTTTAGATACTGTACAAGG
>CM022677.1:25488120-25490620 GCA_012295275.1 Chrysomallon squamiferum
GGACGACCCGAAGTACGATACGTGGTGCGCGACGAACTACGCCAACCAGTGGTGCCCGACCGTCTTTTGCAAACTCATTGACAACTCCGACAACGCCATCGGAAATTAAAAAAAAAATAAAAAAAAAAAAAATGTTCTACGACGACATCATCCAAAAGTGACATAGACTTACACAACATCATGTGAATATAATAATAAAATAAATTCAAAAATAAAAAACAGCTACGACGACATCATCCAAAAGTGACATAGACTTCTACAACATCATGTGAAAATAATAATAAAATAAATTTAAAAAATAAAGAACAGCTACGACGACATAACCTAAAAGTGACATAGAATTATACAACATCATGTGAAAATTATAAAAAAAAATAAAAATAATAATTAAAAATCACGGCTTTGCAAATTAAAATCGTTCTAGAAACTAAATTAATGTTGAAAAACTGGTGATGTCAAACTACCAACTACAGCTACGCCTCAACACAAAACGACACCAGTGACGTCGTCGTCAATGTAAATGTGAATTTTCGCGACCTCGGCGACGTGGTTAGACACCCGGGTCATGGATTCGTCCCACTGAAAAGCGAATAAAATACAATTTTAATTTTCAGCTTCATAGTTACATGTAAAATTATCTATTACGTTACTATTTACATACATATCCATACATATGCACATATGCATATTCATACGTACACATACATATATACATATATATATATATATATATATATATATATATACAGACTACGTACATACATACATACATATATACATACACATAGATACACATATACATATACACACAAATATAAATACATATGTTATTATATTATTATATTATTATTCATAACAGTATGTATGTACATGCATGAATATGCAGAACATATTTAATTTAAGATAAAAGTTCATATTATAATATATGTATACGTATATGTTGATTTTTAGAAAGTTACACAAGGTCTCTAAATTTCAGCTGAATGATTAGACATTTGTAACGTTAGATTTTTCTAACACGTATTTCTTAGAGACTTACATTTATCTGTTTTGTAAATAAACTTTTATACTTGAATAAATATCTCAATATATGATACATAGTTTGTGGGGTTTTGTACTCATATATAAATACAGAGAGAGAGAGAGAGAGAGAGAGAGAGAGAGAGAGAGAGAGAGAGAGAGAGAGAGAGAGAGAGAGAGAGAGAGAGAGAGAGAGAGAGAGTGAGAGAGAGAGAGATAGTGAGAGAGTATGACAAACATAGACAGGTATACAGATAGAAAGGTAGATAGAGACAGACAGATATCTATATTAGGTACTAATATATACAGTGTACTAAGTATGACAACTCACGTTTACATCGTAGATCCAAGTAATATTAGGGTCAGGTGATCCTGTTACGTCACAGATCAAGTTGACATCATTGTGGTATACAGCAACTACAGTCTTGTTTTTAACACTCACAGTCGGCGGTACTGGACCTAAAACAACAACAACATAACAACAATAACGACAACAATAACAACAACAACAACAACAATAATAATAATAATAATAATAATAATAATAATAATAATAATAATAATAATAATAATGATAATAAAAAGAAGAAGATGAAGAAGAAGAAGAAGTAGAGAGAGAGAGAGACAGAGAGAGAGAGAGAGAGAGAGAGAGAGAGAGAGAGAGAGAGAGAGAGAGAGAGAGAGAGAGAGAGAGAGAGAGAGATAGTGAGAGAGTATGACAAACATAGACAGGTATACAGATAGAAAGGTAGATAGAGACAGACAGATATCTATATTAGGTACTAATATATACAGTGTACTAAGTATGACAACTCACGTTTACATCGTAGATCCAAGTAATATTAGGGTCAGGTGATCCTGTTACGTCACAGATCAAGTTGACATCATTGTGGTATATAGCAACAACAGTCTTGTTTTTAACACTCACAGTCGGCGGTACTGGACCTAAAACAACAACAACAAACAACAATAACGACAACAACAACAACAACAACAACAACAATAATAATAATAATAATACTAATAATAATGATAATAAGAAGAAGAAGATGAAGAAGAAGAAGAGAGAGAGAGAGAGAGAGAGAGAGAGAGAGAGAGAGAGAGAGAGAGAGAGAGAGAGAGAGAGAGAGAGAGAGAGAGAGAGAGAGAGAGAGAGAGAGAGAGAGAGAGAGAGAGAGAGAGAGAGAATCAAAGTAATCAAAGTAAGTTAGGTCCAAAAATAAATAAGTAAAGACGAACTGGTACACTTAAACTTAAGGACACACACTAGATACACAGTGATCTCAATCTCCACCCAAATAATTAATCAGATTACCTGTCTCTGGAGATATTTACACGACTCTGTAACACAGGTAGCAGCACTAATCAATACACCTGAGCAGTCCGCACGCCGCACACCTGTATTTTAATTAAAGGTAATCTTCACCTGATTAATTAATAATTACATCAGTTCCCAATCAAAGACAGACGGATGGTTTCT
>CM022677.1:25495620-25520620 GCA_012295275.1 Chrysomallon squamiferum
TTTATAGAGAGAAAGTAGAGAACATGATAAAAGAAGATATATATAAAAAAAATGTCGTCGGAGTAGTAGGAATGATTTTAGATCTGAGATTGATATATATAAGTATAGACAGTAGTAGAGGACTCTTTTGTGGTATATTTTGGTCATCCTGGAGCCGATTTCTATCCTTTTCAGTCTGGAATAGGAAAAAAGTATCCGTCCTGCGTTCCAGGCTATGCTTGTTGACATCATGTTAATCTGTCTCAGTGCTGACCATAGATCTGTGTAGGAATACAACATATTATTATTATTATTATCAAGTAGTGGTAGTACAAGTAGTACTAGTCGTCGTAGTAGTAGTAATTGTAATAGTAATAGATGTAATGACAGTAGTAGAAGTAATAGTCACTTAAATTGTCAGTCAGTCAGTTAGTATGACAGTCAGTCAATCAGTCAGATAATATAACAAGAATCGGAACAACTATGATGACTACGGCGACTACAAAGGAAAATAGGACAACGATGATAGTGATGACGACGATGATGATAAAATAAACGCTACACCAACTCACCCACGTAACCTAGAAACCGTTCATCCTGGACTGTGCTGAACTGTATGATGTCCCGATCAGAAAGTGACCGCAGATAGAAGCCGTGGAAACTTACTGCTCCGCGTGTCTTAGTCTTCTTGTGAACAACCACGACGTCATCGGGTTTCGCAGGATGGGACGACGACTTCGACTCAACAACGTGGAGACAGACGACGCTAAATAGAAAAACGACGGCGAACTTCATCTCGACAACGTAGTTCTTCAGTCAGATGACGAATCTTTAAACTTCTTGCCAATTCTTCACGATTCGGACTCTGACCACGACGTCAGTGATGCTGATTACGACGGCGCTGCGGTTTAAATACACCAACGAAACGTGATGTTCGGGAAAGCAGCTGTTGCCGTTTCTGACGTCGGTTTGGCGGTCTCGGGTGTAGAGTACATCTGTCCATGCGTGCACGCAACTCCGTCGTTTAGATCACTCGACTGGAAATTTCGCCAGTTTGTAGCTCGGGTTTCTGTGAATGCGAAACTTTTACACGTTCTTGTCAAACTAAACTGGTTTCCTTGTTTCCTGTTCAGTGTTACATTTTCGCGATGCATTGCAGTCTGGTTTTTGATGCTATCTCTCTGTGACGATATCAACCTGTGTTTTCGATGTCGCAATTGTTATTTTATACCGATTTTGCAGCATCGTGAAATTTTTTCCCTCTCTCTTTCTCTCTCTCTCTCTCTCTCTCTCTCTCTCTCTCTCTCTCTCTCTCTCTCTCTCTCTCTCTCTCTCTCTCTCTCTCTCTCTCTCTCTCTCTCTCTCTCTCTCTCTCTCTCTCTCTCTCTCTCTCTCTCTCTCTCTGTCTTTTATGTTTATATATTAGAATATATATATATATGTCTACATACACAAGCACAGACGCACACATACATGAAAGAAACAAGTTTGTATTGTTTTCAAAACATTATATTCATATTTATTATAATGTATTACTCCTATGTTGTAGTGTCATTGACAAATATATACATACAAACATACATATATAACATATATACCATATATATAATTATACACACACACACACATATATATAATATATATATATATACATACATACATACATACATACGCATTCACACACATATACACATGAACACACAAACAAAGACACATACATATACATCTACATATATTGATCGTATATAGTTACTTCCTTCAGTGATAAAATATTGTTTCCAAAAAGATAAATATTAGTATTTATATTAAAGAAAAAGATGGCAGATAGACACATAGATAGATAGATAGATAGATAGATAGATAGATAGATAGATAGATAAATAAATAGAAAGATAGATAGATAGATAGATAGATAGATATATAGATAGATAGATAGATAGATAGATAGATAGATAGATAGATAGATAGATAGATAGATCGATAAACAGATTGAAATAAAGAATAGGAGAAGCAAGAAAAGAAAAAAAGAAATAATGAAGGCAGGAGAGAAAGAGGAACAAAAATACCCAAAAAGGAAAGATAGAAAGAAGGAAGGTAGGAAATGAACGAAAAAAGACAAAACGAAGAAAGAAAGACAAAAACAAACAATCAAAGAGAAAATAAATACAAATAAAAAATCAATAAATAGAAGAAAAAAAAAAAAAAAAGATCAATATGTCTGACTGACAATACACCTTACTACATTTCTTTCATTTTATTGTATTTCTCAGAAACTACTTTAAATTTCCTAGAACTGACGTATCCGCATAGCAAACACAGGGTTCATTTTACAAAGTTCTTTTTTTTTATTTTATCGTAAACGCATGCTACTCCATTAACAAAGAAAAAAAAATATATAATATGAACAGACACGACTTTTTCAAAATTGTTCTCGATCATTCGCTAAAAGGACGGGTAGTAGTCACGTGACGAAGTTATTGCCGTTAAGAAAAGAGTTAGACAAGCAGACAATTTATTTATCAGTTTTGTTCGAGTGTACTGTGAGTGACATGACAGCTCAGGTAGGAAGGAATAGCTTTATTTATTTAATTATTTATTTGTTTGTTCATTGATTGATTGATTTATTTGTTTCTATAATCGTTTATTCGTCGATTTACTCATCATGTATTTATTAATTAATTAATTTATTTATTTATCAGTCGGTTTCTTTCTGTGTTTGTTCGATGGTTTGTCAGTTAGTTTGTTAGATAGTTAGTTAACATATTAGTTACTTACTAAGTCAGACAGTCAGTTACCTGGCATAATTAATTTTCATTAAATTACATTGAAATATCTGCCGTTCTAGAAAAGTACAGCAAAAAAAAAAAAATAAAATTTTATATCAGTTTTTTTTCTTTCTGTTCACGAGAAGGTATACTAAAATATCACTTACTGCTAATGGATGCATGTGTCCTCATTCTTCTCTTCTACCGACATTTTAGAATTATTAGTATGTTTTCGTTGTTGTTGTTGTTGTTTTTGTTGTTTATTTGTTTTTCCTTCTTCAAGTTACACATCCCTAAACAGGTTTCCTTTTTATCAGAATAAAGGAAAGAAGAATAAATAACTGAAACAATGACAGATTAATAGAAAGATGATAAAATGAATGAATGAACGAATCTAGTATACATTTGTTGTTGCTGTTGTTGCTGCTGATAATGATGATGATGTTTTTGTTCTTATTTTCGTATTCTTCTCATCAATATGGTAATCATAATTATCATGATAAAAATGTAGAGAAATTGATTGATTTATTTATTTATTTATTTACTAATTTATTTATTTATCTGTTTGACTGTTTGTTCATTTGTTTGTTTATTATTAGGTAATCAAAAGCATGATTTTATATATATATATATATATATATATATCTACAAAGCACAGATAGATACACAGATAAACACACACACACACATATATATATATATACACACACACTCATGTATACAAAGAAACACACAAACATACAAACACACACATCTGCATATACACATAAACACACAGAAATAGTCATCTCTCTCTCTCTCTCTCTCTCTCTCTCTCTCTCTCTCTCTCTCTCTCTCTCTCTCTCTCTCTCTCTCTCTCTCTCTCTCTCTCTCGCTCTGTAAGTGTAAACTAGTATATAAACATATACTCTCCCAAAAAAGAAACGCAAAATTATTGATTTCTGAGATAACTATTGTAAACTCACACATATCGATGTACAAGCTATGAATATAATGACATTTCGTCATTCAGACGTATAGCTATTGTTACAGTCACTAAAAAGCAGGTAACACAAAATAAAGGTTATGATCGTGGTTATTAGCAAAACGTCCCCGCATGCAAACCACGTTATCAGTGCATGTGCACGTGCGGAACATGAAACTTAAGTACGAGGGTCATAAAAATGCAAGGTTTTCGAATACTTATGTTCGTTATTTTTGTTCTGATCCAACATCAAACAAATGTCACGACTGAGTGAACCGCAACGAAACAACGCCATCTGCCGTTTACAAGCTGGTGAATCATTCTCGGCTGTAGCCCGGGTGTTCCATGTATCCCCAAGCACCATCTTGAGATTGTGGTATCGGTTCCAGCAACACCAAACAACACGTGACCGTCCCAGATCAGGTAGGCCACGTGTAACCACCAGGGCCCAGGACCGCTACATACGGGTACTTCATCTACGGGAAAGAACCACCACGGCAACCTCTACTGCTTCAGCAATATCCAGGTCTGCGTAGAATATCGGCTCAGACAGTGCGCAATCGTTTACGATGGAGAATTGTCTGGTTTAGTGACGAGGCTCGATTTCTGCTTCGTCGAGCTGATGGAAGATGTCGAGTTTACAGACGTCGTGGTGAACGTTTTGCTGCAAACTGCATACAGGAAGCGGACAGATTTGGCGGTGGTAGTGTGACGGTGTGAGCAGCAATCTTATACACTGGAAGGACCAACCTGGTTTACATCCAAGGCAACTTAACGGTACAGAGATACCGACACTTTGCAGCCACATGTTGCTCCAATTATGAATAATGGTAACGCTGTATTCCAGCACTACAGTGCGAGACCACATACAGCCAGACTCACAACAGCATATCTACAAAAAAATAACATTCAGGTCCTGCCCTGGCTCTCTAAATCTCCGGATTTGAACCCTATAGAGCATTTATGGGACGATTTGGATAAACGACTGAGCCAGCATCAACCACACCCACAGAATCATGCTCAGTTGGCATTATTCCTCCAGACAGAGTGGGCCACCATTCCACAAGGTGTAATTGGTAATGACATTACTGCCATGGGAAGGAGATGTCAGCCAGGTCTGGACTCCCATGGTGGGCACACAAGGTATTGATATTATACTGTTATAACCTTGAACTTTAACCTTTTCAATGTAATACCATCAATATTAATGAACTGCGAAAGTGTGTGTAAAATGTGAACATTCTGCTGCTTTCTGTTGATCCATTGGATAAATATTCCCAATGTCAATAAAATCTACTTTTGCGTTTCTTTTTTGTTAGAGTATATATATATATATATATATATATATATATATATATATTAATATATTCACACACACACACACACACACACACACACACACACAGACGCACGCACGCATGTACACATTTATACAGTAGTTGTTATTCTTTCTCTTAGAACGGGTCACGTTCTCGTTATTATTGAGGACATTTTTTGCGATTTCTTTCTCCAGTTTATACTTCCTTTATTTTTAACCAAAAAAAAAAAAAAAAAAAAAAGAATGAAATTAAAAAAAAAAAAAAAAAAAAAAAAAAAAAAGATAATAAAGGGGCGGATGAAAATAATACGAACCACACCTTATATGAGCCCGCTCTGCGTGGTGAAGTTTTGCAGTTTATAAAATGCATAAACCTGATATCACCCTTTCAAAATTTATGAGCTACAGCGTTACCTTTGACCTAAAATTCCTCGTAAAGTTCTGCTTGCTTTTCTCGGAAATCCGTTTGTTGTGTCGCTTGCTCCAGTTCACAGAATTAAATAAGTGTGCAATAAACTTGGAAATCCGGCACAACACAACCTGACATAAAGAACACAAAGTTATCGCGCTGTTTACTTTTGTATGTTTTCTTCTTCTCCTTTTTTTTTTTTTTTTTTTTTTTTTTTTTTTTTTTTTTTTTGACGTCTTTTTTATTTATTTATTTATTTATTTATTTATTTATTTATTAGTATTAGTGTTTTATTATTATTATTTTTATTATTACCATTATTATTATTATTATTATTATTATTATTTTTTTTTTTGTGATTTGCTCACAGAACCTCCACAAACATTCTGAAATAAAATAGGGCGCTAATACATTCTCAACTTAGAAGACAAAAGAAAAATTAAAAATTGAAAAAAAAATAAAAGAAGAAAATAATAGTAATAATAATAATATATAACTAAATTAATTAATAATTTAGAAACAAAAAATACAAACAACAACAACAACAATAATAATAATAACAATACTAATAATTAAAACTATAATAGTTAATCATAATATAATAATAAGAATAGTGATCATAATAATAATAAAAAAATAACAATATTATAATAATCATAATAATAATAATAAAAAATAACAATATTATAATAATAATAATAAATAATAATAATAATCATAATAATCATAATAATAATAATAAAAAATAACAATATTATAATAACAATATAATAATAATAATAATAATATAATAATAGTAATAATAATAACAATAGTAACTAACAATAATAAGAACAACAACAATTATCATTGATCTTGCAGAATCGTGACTGGTTTTATTTTTATAATGTTTGCTTAGCTCAGTCGGTGGGAACCGGTGCATAATCCGAAATGGGCGTCGCCTGACTGCTTCTACCCTCATGTCAGCAGTTTTTAATCTGTGAACCCAGTTTCACGTTACATGGTATTTTCATCACACAATAGCATTTAACAAACGGTGCAGTTCAGTTTTTTTCTTCTTCTTCCCCAAAACGAAACTGGATCCTGTTTTTGCCTCACCTCAATCATGACCTTTTGACAGAGGAACAAAAGGTCACATATCATTACTGAGAAAAATATATACATTCGGGTTTTTTTTACATCTAGAGAATTAATTTTATATCTATATTTATATCTACATTTATATCTTGTGATGTTATATTTAGTTTCTTCTGCTGTGTTATCTTCATTTGGTTTTTCTTTAGTTGTCTATTTCGTTTATTGCTATATGTTTTTCAGTACGTCTCTCTCTCTCTCTCTCTCTCTCTCTCTCTCTCTCTCTCTCTCTCTCTGTCTGTCTGTTTTATTTATATTAAAACTATCACATGTGTGGTGCTGCCCTCTTTCATTATCATTGAATGACGTCAGATTAACCACAGAGAAAACATATGACGTCACTTAATCTTTTCCGAATAGCAACCTCTTTCATCACACACACACACACACACACACACACACACACACACACACACACACACACACACACATACACACACACACACACACACGTTTTATTTTGTCTATACTTTACTCTCTTTCGAAATAAATAAATAAAATATATAATTTAGTAATACAATTACCAATAACATTAGTTCAGGAGATATATGTGGAAAACATTTCACGTTCCAAACATTGCTCCACTATTTGTATGAAAAGCAGTGAACGTCCTATCTGCATAATAAAATATATATATATATATAAATAATAATAATAAAAAAATTCTTTGATGCTATTCGGAAAAGATTAGACAGTTAAGTGACGTCACATTTTTTCTCTATGGTTAATATGACGTCACTGAACGATAAACAGAAACGTAATACGTCGTCAAGTAAACAATGTCTTCCTTCTTTCCTGCGTATACCTCGACCCCTGTTATACCTGTACTTTACACACATTGAACTGTTTTAGATTCACCATTCAAATTTTTGACATCAAATACTCTTTCATAAATCTTTTCAGAGTTTACTTAACAACAATTATACTCCTCTGTACCTTCTGTTGTCAACGTAAATAACTGCTAGCCTATTCAAAACCACTACTGCGTGACTGTAGTGAACCGAGCTATGTCCACAGTAATATGCTGTAATGAATGTTTTACTGGTTTTGGCGCGCGAAGTCGACAACTTGTACAAACGATCTTAAACTTGTGTCTACTTAGCGTGGCAAATGTACGGTGAGGATCTGTTGTATCCGGGTACTCACTAACTGCCGCTTTACCTGGTTGACGGTGTGCGCAGTCAAAAGGTAACAACGAGACGATACTGTACCGCAGCTATTACTACGACTACTATTATTATTATTACTACAATTCAATTTGAGTTCAGTTTATTTATTTCACAAAATCAGCATGACTACAAGCGCAAAACATATAAGAATACAGTTATAAAACACAAACAGTTGTATGATAGGTTACAGTATACTGATACACGAAAAAAAAAAAAAAAAGAATAAACGTAAGAATTAAGATAATAACAACAGAAACATATAATTGTTTTATATATATGTAGTTACAAATAAATTACATATTCATCGAGATTCCTTAAAGTTTTATATTTTTTGAAGACAAAGAATTGATTATGTTAAAAGTAGATAGTCTTGTATACAAATGTTTCCATAAACACACACAAGCACACACACAAAACACACACACACACACACATATATTATTACCACACAAATTATCCGTTAAAAAAAAAAAAAAAAAAAAAAAAATACAAAAAAAAGAAATACAAAAATAAGAAGAAGAAGAAAGAAACAGAGTTTTCTTCTATATCAGTGCAAAGTTTTCTTCTATAATCACCGCTATTTTTCGATCACGAGCAGTTTGAATAAGATTGATCAGGCGGATACCCCCTAAAACGTCTTAAAACAAACCTGTCTTGTCACGTTTGTTATCATCAATAAGTATAAAATTAAGCCTGTAATGTTATGGCCAGTCACTTTATATAAAAGAAAAGATCTAAGCAATGAAGCAGAAATAAATAAATCAATACATCTTAAACCTGATCGCTGCAGGAGGTTGTAATTCTAAGACAATAACTAGACAATAGAATTAGATGTCTTGAATACACACTGAAACATGCCACAATGAAAGGTGTATTTAGCCTGGTGCGGGGGATTTTGGCAGTAACCACGCATGCGTCGATACAAGTTTTAACAAATAAGATTTAATATTACTGCGGACCACTTCAGAATTAACATAAAGTACATGAAGTGAATAGAAAAAAAAAAAAAAAAAAAAAAAAGAGATAAATTATTCAACATGTTGGTATGTATCTTTAATATATCTTCTGTATGTCAATGTGTGTATTTAATGTGATTTTAGTGTCTGTGTATGATGCTGAGATATAGTTAGATAGCCAGACAGATATATAAATAGATAGGTAGACAGACATATAGAAAGAAAGAAGGAAATAAAACTACATATATACATAGATAGAAAAATAATTTGATGGAATAATAGAAGGATAAACAGATAGACATGTAGATAGACAACTAGATAGATAGGCATATAGATAGATAGATAGATAGATAGATAGATCAAGAGACAGATATATAGAGAGATAGAGATATAGAGAGATATAGGCTCTCCTCTCATAGATAATTTATTAAATCAGAGAGCGGCTCTCCTCTCATAGATAATGTATTCAGTCAGAGAGCGGCTCTCCTTTCATCGATCATGTATTAAGTCAGAGAGCGGCTCTCCTCTCATAGATAATTTATTAAATCAGAGAGCGGCTCTCCTCTCATAGATAATGTATTAAGTCAGAGAGCGGCTCTCCTCTCATAGATAATGTATTAAGTCAGAGAGCGGCTCTCCTCTCATAGATAATGTATTAAGTCAGAGAGCGGCTCTCCTCTCATAGATAATGTATTAAGTCAGAGAGCGGCTCTCCTTTCATAGATAATGTATTAAGTCAGAGAGCGGCTCTCCTCTCATAGATAATGTATTAAGTCAGAGAGCGGCTCTCTCTCATAGATAATGTCATCAGTCAGAGAGCGGCTCTACTCTCATAGATAATGTATTAAGTCAGAGAGTAGCTCTCCTTTCATCGATCATGTATTAAGTCAGAGAGCGGCTCTCCTCTCATAGATAATGTATTAAGTCAGAGAGCGGCTCTCCTCTCATAGATAATGTATTAAGTCAGAGAGCGGCTCTCCTTTCATAGATAATGTATTAAGTCAGAGAGCGGCTCTCCTCTCATAGATAATGTATTAAGTCAGAGAGCGGCTCTCCTCTCATAGATAATGTCATCAGTCAGAGAGCGGCTCTACTCTCATAGATAATGTATTAAGTCAGAGAGTAGCTCTCCTTTCATCGATCATGTATTAAGTCAGAGAGCGGCTCTCCTCTCATAGATAATGTATTAAGTCAGAGAGCGGCTCTCCTCTCATAGATAATGTATTAAGTCAGAGAGCGGCTCTCCTCTCATAGATAATGTATTAAGTCAGAGAGCGGCTCTCCTCTCAATAGATAATGTATTAAGTCAGAGAGCGGCTCTCCTTTCATAGATAATGTATTAAGTCAGAGAGCGGCTCTCCTCTCATAGATAATGTATTAAGTCAGAGAGCGGCTCTCCTCTCATAGATAATGTATTAAGTCAGAGAGTAGCTCTCCTTTCATCGATCATGTATTAAGTCAGAGAGCGGCTCTCTTCTCATAGATAATGTATTAAGTCAGAGAGCGGCTCTCCTCTCATAGATAATGTATTAAGTCAGAGAGCGGCTCTCCTCTCATAAATAATGTATTAAGTCAGAGAGTGGTTCTCCTGTCATAGATAATGTATTAAGTCAGAGAGCTGCTCTCCTCATAGATAATGTATTAAGTCAGAGAGCGGCTCTCCTCTCATAGATAATGTATTAAGTCGGAGAGCGGCTCTCCTCTCATAGATAATGTATTAAGTCAGAGAGCGGCTCTCCTCATAGATAATGTATTAAGTCAGAGAGCGGCTCTCCTCTCATAGATAATGTATTAAGTCGGAGAGCGGCTCTCCTCTCATAGATAATGTATTAAGTCGGAGAGCGGCTCTCCTCTCATAGATAATATATTAAGTCAGAGAGCGGCTCTCCTCTCATAGATAATATATTAAGTCGGAGAGCGGCTCTCCTCTCATAGATAATGTATTAAGTCAGAGAGCGGCTCTCCTCATAGATAATGTATTAAGTCGGAGAGCGGCTCTCCTCTCATAGATAATGTATTAAGTCAGAGAGCAGCTGATTATCATTTGTTTCTTTTTAATTTAATTATTCTCTCTCTCTTTCTCTCTCTGTCTCTCTTTGTCTCCTGCATAAATACAAAGAATTTCACTTAGCAGTATAATAAGTAAATTTAAGTGAAATGTTTTACATTTTATTTTCCGTTTTTGTACCGTCTTGAGGAATTTTATTTATTTTTATATTTTTACTTTTATTTTTTTATTTTTTTCAGTAATAAAGTTTTGATAGCCAGATATCACACCCTTTTATTTAACTATTTCATAATTGTACTCTTTTCATCTATGTTCAGTGATATTTTATTTACTGATTTTACTTAACATCTGCTTTGCAATTCCAATTTTTAATTTTTTCAGGGCAAGAAACGGGATCGTTGGCGAAAGATGATTTTTTTCGTACTTTTCTTCATCTGTACGTATCTGCCATGTTTTGTTTGTTTTTGTTACTGTTCTGTTATTATACAGTGTTACGTTCATTTGTTATAATTAGCCTCTGTATCTCCCTATGACTTTCGTTCTAAATTTCATATTCTCCTTCTCTCTGTAGTTCATTCATCTTTTCTTTCTCTTGACTCTTTCTCTCCACCTCTCTCTTTCCGTCATTATTTTTATCTTTCATTCTCTCATCTTTTGTCTCTCTAAAATTTTGTTCCTCTTTCTCCATTACTCTCTGTTTCTCTCACCTGTCTCTCTCTCTCTCTCTCTCTCTCTCTCTCTTTCTCTCTCTCTCTCTGTCTCGCTTTTCTCTCTCTCAAGTTTCTCCCTCTGTCTCTCTCTCTCTCTCTCTCTCTCTCTATCTGTCTCTTTCTCTCTTTCTATCTCTCTCTCTCAATCTATTTCTCTCCCTGTTTACTTAATGTTTTCTCTTTCTCTGTCTTAAGACGCAACTGCAGTGGAAGCATCGACCACAACGCCAGCAACGTCTGAAGCAGCAACATATACAGAAACAGTGACTGATGCATCCAATACTACAGTACCAGGACAAACAGATTCAACCATAACTGACAATTTAATTACAACTGAAATAGGAAATATAACGACACCAGGAGTGGATATGTCTACCACGAATCAAACAGTCGATTCGTCTACCACAACTGCAGGATCAGATTATACCAGCACAACTCCAGGATCAGATTATACCAGCACAACTGGAGGAATAGATTATACCAGCACAACTGCAGGAGTAGATTATACCAGCACAACTGCAGGAATAGATGATACCACACCAACTGCAGGAGTAGATTATACCAGCACAACTGCAGGAATAGATTATACCAGCACAACTGCAGGAATAGATTATACCAGCACAACTGCAGGAATAGATTATACCAGCACAACTGGAGGAATAGATTATACCAGCACAACTGGAGGAATAGATTATACCAGCACAACTGCAGAAATAGATTATACCAGCACAACTGGAGGAATAGATTATACCAGCACAACTGGAGGAATAGATTATACCAGCACAACTGGAGGAATAGATTATACCAGCACAACTGCAGGAATAGATTATACCAGCACAACTGGAGGAATAGATTATACCAGCACAACTGGAGGAATAGATTATACCAGCACAACTGCAGAAATAGATTATACCAGCACAACTGCAGGATCAGATTATACCAGCACAACTGCAGGATCAGATTATACCAGCACAACTGCAGGATCAGATTATACCAGCACAACTGCAGGATCAGATTATACCAGCACAACTGGAGGAATAGATTATACCAGCACAACTGCAGGATCAGATTATACCAGCACAACTGCAGGATCAGATTATACCAGCACAACTGCAGGATCAGATTATATCAGCACAACTGCAGGATCAGATTATACCACCACAACTGCAGGATCAGA
The DNA here is from genome assembly GCA_012295275.1 of Chrysomallon squamiferum. Lineage (NCBI taxonomy): Eukaryota > Metazoa > Mollusca > Gastropoda > Neomphalida > Peltospiridae > Chrysomallon > Chrysomallon squamiferum. The sequence goes on from CM022677.1 coordinate 25,508,210, forward strand.
TTATACCACCACAACTGGAGGAGTAGATTATACCACCACAACTGCAGGACTTGATTTGACCACCGAAACTGGAGGACTAGATTATACCACCACAACTGGAGGACTAGATTATACCACCACAACTGCAGGAGTAGATTATACCACCACAACTGCAGGACTAGATTATACCACCACAACTGCAGGACTAGATTATACCACCACAACTGCAGGACTAGATTATACCACCACAACTGGAGGAGTAGATTATACCACCACAACTGCAGGACTAGATTATACCACCACAACTGCAGGACTAGATTATACCACCACAACTGCAGGACTAGATTATACCACCACAACTGGAGGAGTAGATTTGACCACCGAAACTGGAGGACTAGATTATACCACCACAACTGCAGGAGTAGATTTGACCACCGAAACTGGAGGACTAGATTATACCACCACAACTGCAGGACTAGATTATACCACCACAACTGCAGGAGTAGATTTGACCACCACAACTGCAGGACTAGATTATACCACCACAACTGCAGGACTAGATTATACCACCGCAACTGGAGGACTAGATTATACCACCACAACTGCAGGAGTAGATTTGACCACCGAAACTGGAGGACTAGATTATACCACCACAACTGGAGGACTAGATTATACCACCACAACTGCAGGAGTAGATTATACCACCACAACTGCAGGACTAGATTATACCACCACAACTGCAGGACTAGATTATACCACCACAAGTGCAGGACTAGATTATACCACCACAACTGGAGGACTAGATTATACCACCACAACTGCAGGACTAGATTATACCACCACAACTGCAGGACTAGATTATACCACCACAACTGGAGGACTAGATTATACCACCACAACTGCAGGACTAGATTATACCACCACAACTGGAGGACTAGATTATACCACCACAACTGCAGGATCAGATTATACCACCACAACTGCAGGAGTAGATTTCACCACCACAACTGCAGGAGTAGATTTGACCACCTCAACTGCAGGAGTAGATTTGACCACCGAAACTGGAGGACTAGATTATACCACCACAACTGCAGGAGTAGATTTGACCACCACAACTGGAGGACTAGATTATACCACCACAACTGGAGGACTAGATTATACCACCACAACTGCAGGACTAGATTATACCACCACAACTGCAGGACTAGATTATACCACCACAACTGCAGGACTAGATTATACCACCACAAGTGCAGGACTAGATTATACCACAACTGGAGGAGATTATACCACCACAACTGCAGGACTAGATTATACCACCACAACTGGAGGAGGACTAGATTATACCACCACAACTGGAGGACTAGATTATACCACCACAACTGGAGGACTAGATTTTGACCACCACAACTGGAGGACTAGATTATACCACCACAACTGCAGGACTAGATTATACCACCAAACTGGAGGACTAGATTATACCACCACAAAACTGGAGGACTAGATTATACCACCACAACTGGAGGACTAGATTATACCACCACAACTGAGGACTAGATTATACCACCACAACTGCAGGACTAGATTATACCACCACAACTGGAGGACTAGATTATACCACCACAACTGGAGGACTAGATTATACCACCACAACTGGAGGACTAGATTAGGACTAGATTATACCACCACAACTGGAGGACTAGATTATACCACCGAAACTGGAGGACTAGATTATACCACCACAACTGCAGGAATAGATTTGACCACCTCAACTGGAGGAGTAGATTATACCACAACAACTGCAGGAGTAGATTATACCACCGAAACTGGAGGACTAGATTATACCACCACAACTGCAGGACTAGATTTGACCACCACAACTGCAGGAGTAGATTTGACCACCACAACTGGAGGAGTAGATTATACCACCACAACTGCAGGAGTAGATTTGACCACCGAAACTGGAGGAGTAGATTTGACCACCACAACTGGAGGAGTAGATTATACCACCACAAACTGGAGGAGACTAGATTATACCACCACAACTGCAGGAGTAGATTTGACCACCTCAACTGGAGGACTAGATTATACCACCACAACTGCAGGACTAGATTATACCACCACAACTGCAGGACTAGATTATACCACCACAACTGCAGGACTAGATTATACCACCACAACTGGAGGACTAGATTATACCACCACAACTGCAGGAGTAGATTTGACCACCTCAACTGGAGGACTAGATTATACCACCACAACTGCAGGACTAGATTATACCACCAAAACTGGAGGACTAGATTATACCACCACAACTGCAGGACTAGATTATACCACCACAACTGCAGGACTAGATTATACCACCACAACTGGAGGACTAGATTTGACCACCACAACTGGAGGACTAGATTATACCACCACAACTGCAGGATTAGATTATACCACCACAACTGGAGGAGTAGATTTGACCACCGAAACTGGAGGAGTAGATTTGACCACCACAACTGCAGGAGTAGATTTGACCACCGAAACTGGAGGACTAGATTATACCACCTCAACTGGAGGAGTAGATTTGACCACCGAAACAGCAGGACTAGATTATACCACCACAACTGCAGGACTAGATTATACCACCACAACTGGAGGACTAGATTATACCACCACAACTGGAGGAGTAGATTATACCACCACAACTGCAGGAGTAGATTTGACCACCTCAACTGGAGGAGTAGATTATACCACCACAACTGCAGGAGTAGATTTGACCACCTCAACTGGAGGAGTAGATTATACCACCACAACTGCAGGAGTAGATTATACCACCACAACTGGAGGAGTAGATTTGACCACCGAAACTGGAGGACTAGATTATACCACCACAACTGCAGGACTAGATTATACCACCACAACTGGAGGAGTAGATTATACCACCACAACTGCAGGAGTAGATTTGACCACCTCAACTGGAGGAGTAGATTATACCACCACAACTGCAGGAGTAGATTATACCACCGAAACTGGAGGACTAGATTATACCACCACAACTGCAGGATCAGATTATACCACCACAAACTGGAGGAGTAGATTTGACCACCACAACTGCAGGATCAGATTATACCACCACAACTGGAGGAGTAGATTTGACCACCACAACTGCAGGAGTAGATTATACCACCACAACTGCAGGACTAGATTATACCACCACAACTGGAGGAGTAGATTTGACCACCGAAACTGGAGGACTAGATTATACCACCACAACTGCAGGACTAGATTATACCACCACAACTGGAGGAGTAGATTATACCACCACAACTGCAGGAGTAGATTATACCACCACAACTGCAGGAGTAGATTATACCACCACAAGTGCAGGACTAGATTATACCACCACAACTGGAGGAGTAGATTATACCACCACAAACTGGAGGAGTAGATTATACCACCACAACTGGAGGACTAGATTATACCACCACAACTGCAGGATCAGATTATACCACCACAACTGCAGGAGTAGATTTGACCACCTACAACTGGAGGACTAGATTATACCACCACAACTGCAGGAGTAGATTTGACCACCACGACTGCAGGAGTAGATTATACCACCACAACTGGAGGACTAGATTATACCACCACAACTGCAGGAGTAGATTATACCACCACAAACTGGAGGACTAGATTATACCACCACAACTGCAGGAGTAGATTTGACCACCACAACTGGAGGACTAGATTATACCACCACAACTGCAGGAGTAGATTATACCACCGAAACTGCAGGACTAGATTTGACCACCACAACTGGAGGAGTAGATTTGACCACCACAACTGGAGTAGATTTGACCACCACAACTGCAGGAGTAGATTATACCACCAAACTGGAGGAGTAGATTATACCACCACAACTGCAGGAGTAGATTATACCACCACAACTGGAGGAGTAGATTATACCACCACAACTGGAGGAGTAGATTTGACCACCGAAACTGGAGGACTAGATTATACCACCACAACTGCAGGAGTAGATTTGACCACCGAAACTGGAGGAGTAGATTATACCACCACAACTGCAGGAGTAGATTTGACCACCGAAACTGGAGGACTAGATTATACCACCACAACTGGAGGAGTAGATTTGACCACCGAAACTGGAGGACTAGATTATACCACCACAACTGCAGGAGTAGATTTGACCACCACAAACTGCAGGAGTAGATTTGACCACCACAACTGGAGGAGTAGATTTGACCACCGAAACAGCAGGACTAGATTATACCACCACAACTGAAGGACTCGATTATACCACAACAAATGGAGGATTAGATTATACCACCACAAGTGGAGGACTAGATTATACCACCACAAGTGGAGGTGTAGACTATTCAAGCACAGTTGAAGGAGTAGATAATACCACCACAACTGCAGGAGTGGATTATACCACAACAGCTGGCGGAATAGACTTAACCACCACAACTGCAGGAGTAGATTATACAACTTCAGCTGAAGGAGTAAATTTTTCAGAAACTACAACATTTTTAAATACGGAAGTTACGACAGTTAGAGTCACTGAAAATACGTCAACCACAGTTACTGAAGATACACTTACAAACACTGAGGCTACAACTGTTAGGAGTGTGGAAGACACTACACTGACGACCACTGAAAGTACAACGTCTTCAACTGTTGCAACAACGACACCTTCCGCTGAAGAAAAAACAGCAGGTGAGCTAGATGTGACTACTCTAACTACTCAAAATACTAATGACTTACTAACAACACCTATAAGTGTGGAAAATGCTACGCTAACACTAACATCTAACATACTAACTACAGGTGTGCTGCCTGGGAATCCCACTGCAATAACCAACACAGGTGTACCTACTCAAAGTGACACGGGTGTTAATTCAACGAAGAGTGTAACTGTTTCTGATGTAACCACTGAAAGCACGGGTGTAACCGATAGTGACAAAACTGTATATAGCACAGCTGGAAATACAGCAATTCCCATTAGCGAAACTACAACAGAAGGAATATTAGACATGGTAAACGGAACAAACAGCACAACAGCTACTGAAACTGTCCTTAATGAAACAGAATATACAATTTCAGTTACTGAAAGGTTAGTTAATCAGACAGAACGTATAACAATTTCAGTTACTGAAACTTCAGATAACCAAACTGAAGGTACAGCAATTTCAGTTACTGAAAGTTTACTTAATCAAACTGAAGGTACAACAATTTCAGTTACTAAAGGTTTACTTAATCAAACTGAAGGTACAACAATTTCAGTTACTGAAACTTTAGATAATCAAAGTGAAAGTACAACCGTTTCAGTTACTGAAAATTTAGCTAATCAAACAGAAGGTAAAACAATTTCAGTTACTGAAACTACACAAAATGTAACAGATGGTAAACTAATTACAACTACAGAAGGTACTATTCAAACTACAGAAGCTACAACTGGAACTAAAGAAGGTACAGTTAGAAATACAGTAGGAACAACTGAAACTACGATTGCAACATCCGAAACTACAGAAGGTACAATTTTAACAACAGAAGGTAGAGTTGAAACTTCAGAAGGTACAAGTGAAAGTACAGAAGGCACAATTCAAACAGAAGAAAGTACTGCTGGAACTATTTCAGTTACTGAAACTTTAGTTAATCAAACAGAAGGTACAACAATTTCAGTTACTGAAAGTTTAGATAATCAAACAGAAAGTACAAACATTTCTGTTACTGAAAGGATAGCTAATCAAACAGAAGGTACAATAATTTCAGTTACTGAAAGTTTAGCTAATAAAACAGAAGGTACAACAATTTCAGTTACTGAAAGATTAGCTAATAAAACAGAAGGTACAATAATTTCAGTGACTGAAAGTTTAGCTAACCAAACAGAAGGTACAACAATTTCAGCTACAGCAGCAGAAGGAAATCAAACAGATAGTACAATAATTTCACATACTGAAAGTTTAGCTAATCAAACAGAAGGTACAACAATTTCTATTACTGAAAAATTCTCTAATCAAACAGAAGGTACAACAATTTTAGTTACTGAAAGTTTAGCTAATCAAACAGAAGGTACAACCATTTCAGTTACTGAAAGTTTAGATAACCAAACTGAAGGTACAACAATTTCAGTTACTGAAGGTTTACTTAATCAAACTGAAGGTACAACAATTTCAGTTAATGAAACTTTAGATAACCAAACTGAAAGTACAACCGTTTCAGTTACGGAAAGTTTAGTTAATCAAACAGAGGGTACAATAATTTCTGTTACTGAAAGTTTAGCTAATCAAACAGAAGGTACAACAATTTCTATTACTGAAAGTTTAGCTAATCAAACAGAAGGTACAACCATTTCAGCTACAGCAGCAGAAGGAGATCAAACAGAAGGTTCGATAATTCCAGTTACTGAAAGTTTAGCTAATCAAACAGAAGGTACAACAATTTCTGTTACTGAAAAGTTATTTAATCAAACAGAAGGTACAACAATTCCTGTTACCGAAAGTTTAGCTAATAAAACAGAAGGTACAACAATTTCAGCTACAGCAGCAGAAGGACATCAAACAGAAGGTACAATAATTTCAGTTACTGAAAGTTTAGCTAATCAAACAGAAGGTACAACAATTTCTGTTACTGAAAAGTTATTTAATCAAACAGAAGGTACAACAATTTCTGTTACTGAAAAATTATCTAATCAAACAGAAGATACAACAATTTCATTTACTGAAAAATTATCTAATCAAACAGAAGGTACAACAATTTCAGTTACTGAAAGTTTAGCTAATGAAACAGAAGGTACCACAATTTCAGTTACTGAAAGTTTAGCTAATGAAACAGAAGGTACCACAATTTCAGTTACTGAAAGTTTAGCTAATGAAACAGAAGGTACCACAATTTCAGTTTCTGAAAGTTTAGCTAATAAAACAGAAGGTACAACAATTTCAGCTACAGCAGCGGAAGGAAATCAAACAGACAGTACAATAATTTCAGTTACTGAAAGTTTAGCTAATCAAACAGAAGGTACAACAATTTTAGTTACTGAAAGTTTAGCTAATCAAACAGAAGGTACTACAATTTCAGCTACAGCAGCTGAAGGAAATCAAACAGAAATTACTACAGTTCCATTTACTGAAACATTAGCTAATCAAACAGATGGTACAACAGTTTCAGTAACAGAAGGTCAAATAATTACAACTACAGAAGGTACTATTCAAACTACAGTAGGTACAACTGGAACTCTAGAAAGTACAACTAGAACTACAGACAGTACAACTGAAACTACGAAGGGAACATACGAAACTACAGAAGGTCCAACATTAACAAGAGAAGGTACAATTTTAACAACAAAAGGTACAATTTTAACAACAAAAGGTACAATTGAAACTTCAGAAGATACAAGTGAAACGACAGAAGGTACAATTCAAACAACAGAAAGTACTGCTGGAACTACAGAAGGTACAACCGGAACTATAGAAAGTTCAATTTTAACTACAGAAGTTACGATTGAAACTACAGTAATTACAGCTGGAACTACGAAACGTACAATTGAAACTACAGAAGATACATTTGGAACCACAGAAGGTACGACTAGAACTACTAAAGTTACAGCTAGAACTACTGAAGGTGCAATTTTAGCTACCGAAGGTACAACTGAAACTACTAAAGCTACGACTGAAACTGAAGAAGGTACAGTTGAAACTACGGACGGTAGAACTGGAATTCCAGAAGGTAAATTTCGAACTACAGAAGGTTCAGTTAGGATTACAGAAGATACTGCTGGATCTACTGAAATTACAGTTCGGCCTAACGAAGGTTCAGTTGCATCTACAGAAAGTACAATTGAAACTACAGAAGGTATAACTAGAACTTCAGAAGATACAATTGGAACTACCGCAGGAACGATCGCAACTACAGAAGGTACAGTTCAAAGTACAGAAACTACAACTGAAGGTACAACTGGAACTACGGAAGGTATAACTGGATCTGCTGAAGGTACAACTGGAAGTACGGAAGGTATGGTTAAAACTACAGAAGGTACAAATGAAACTTTTGAAGGTACAACTGAAACTACAGGAGGTACAAATGAAACTGCAGAAGGTACAACTGAAACTCCAGAAGGTACAAATGAAACTGCAGAAGGTACAACTGAAACTACAGAAGGTACGATTGAAACTACAGAAGGTACAACTCGGACCGCGGAAGGTATAACTGGAAGTATGGAAGCTACAATTGAAACTACAGAAGATACAAATGAAACTACAGAAGGTATAACTGAATCTGCTGAAGGTACAACTGGAGCTACAGAAGGTATAACTGGAACTACGGAAGGTACGGTTAAAACTACAGAAGGTACAAATGAAACTTTTGAAGGTACAACTGAAACTACAGGAGGTACGATTGAAACTACAGAAGGTACAACTCGAACCACGGAAGGTATAACTGGAAGTATGGAAGCTACGATTGAAAGTACAGAAGGTACAAATGAAACTACAGAAGGTACAACTGAAACTACGGAAGGTATAAGTGGAACTACAGAAGGTACATCTGGAACTACAGAAGGTATAACTGGATATACTGAAGGTATAACTGGAAATAGAGAATCTACAATTGGAACTATAGAAGGTACAACTGAAAGTACAGAAGGTAAGATTGAAACTACAGAAGGTACAACTGAAACTACAGAAGGTACAACTGAAACTACAGAAGGTACACCTGGAACTACAGAAGGTACACCTGAAACTACTGAAGGTACAACTGAAACTACAGAACGTACAACTGAAACTACAGAAGGTACACCTGGAACTACAGAAGGTACACCTGGAACTACAGAAGGTACAACTGAAACTACAGAAGGTACACCTGGAACTACAGAAGGTACACCTGAAACTACAGAAGGTACACCTGGAACTACTGAAGGTACCTCACCGGAATCCTCGTTTGTGTTTATTTTTTTTATTTGATTTGTTAGTTAGATGGTTTTCTTTTCGGTTTTTATTTATTAGTACTTGTATTTTTTCAGTGTTTCTTGTTGGATTTTTTCGTTTGATTATTGTCGTTGTTTATTGTTTGTTTGATTTAGTTTTATGTATGCTGTTTTTGTTGTTGTTTTTCTTTTACTTTCAGCTCCTCCTCGTTCTTATTCTTCTTCTTCTTCTTCTTTTCATGAAAAAGATGTAATTTCATTATCATTCTCTAACAAGTTTGATATTAAAGTATTGTTGTTCTTGTTGTTTTTGTCAGTTCTGTTTCCATATGGTTCTGCAAACAACGATCAGGTCATGAGAAAAGGTGACGATAATCTTAGTCCACAGATTACCATTCCAACTGGATTTCCTTGCGGATGTGAGATTATCACCAATCTCTATGTGAGTCTGTATGATAAGCTAATTTACATAAATTACATTGACCTATGTGCCGTTACAGACGAGTCCTTTACGACGAAAGTGATAATATGACGGTAATTATGATGGATATGGTAAAATGACGATGATGATATTATGATAAAGATTGTAATAATAATAACAATAATAATAATAACAATAATAACAATAATAATAATAATAATATCAAAAACAATAACAACATCAAAAACATCAAACAAAGCGGCAACAACAGCAACCACAACAACTACAACAAGAATAACCCCAACTATAACAACAAAAACAACAATTCCAACAAAAGCAATAATAATAATAATAATAATAATAATAATAATAATAATAATAATAATAAATATAATAATATTGAAAAAGTACGACATAAACACATATGACGTTTTACAATCAGATGACGTCATTTTACCATGGCCAAAACCCCCCCCAAAAAAACAAACAATTACGTTTATTTCAGATTACTATCAATTGTTACGTTTAATTCAGATTACTACCAATGGTTACGTTTAATTCAGATTACTACCAATGGAAACGTTTATTTCAGATTGCTACCAATTGTTACGTTTAATTCAGATTACTACCAATGGTTATGTTTATTTCAGATTGCTACCAATGGTTACGTTTATTTCCGATTACTACCAATGGTAACGTTTATTTCAGATTGCTACCAATGGTTACGTTTATTTCAGATTGCTACCCATGGTTACGTTTATTTCAGATTACTACCAATGGTTACGTTTATTTCAGATTACTACCAATGGTTACGTTTATTTCAGATTACTACCAATGGTTACGTTTATTTCAGATTGCTACCAATGGCTATGTGTCTATGAGAACTCCGTACTACAGCTTCATTCCGAAACGTTTTCCGTTCACTGCATACTCCTACTACTACTACTACTCCTCCTACTCTAGACCCTACTACATCGTGGCTCCCTTCTGGTCAGATATTGATCTCAGGTCACCGTATAACCACGGCTTCGTTTACTACCACGTGTACGACGCCAACGCTCTAAGCGATCCGAACTACGAACAGACGAAAGAGTTTTTACAAAACGTCAAAGTTTTCTTGCAAAGAACGTCAGCCCTGAAGACCTACAACCCACTGACGGCTCTTCTCGTTACCTGGGAAACCGTTTACCCGTACCCATCGTACTTCACTGCTCCTAACCAGGTAAAGTATCAGTTAATTACGATTACGTTTGATCAGATAGGTCATTCATGTCCACACGATTGTCCTCTTTTTATCACAGACGTATTAGACTGAATTTTGTTTTGTTGCTATTATTATTATTACTTCTATTATTATTATTATTATTATTATTATATTTCTTATTATATTTCTTATTATTATTATTATTATTATTATTATTATTATTATTACTATTTTCACATTGTTTTATAATTATATAAGTAAAGTAAATGTAGCAGTTTCGGCATTTGAAGTTTATTTTATAGCTTTATTAGTTAAAGCATCATTACATTTCCTTTTTTATAATCTCCATATATTCCTGCCTATGTGTGTGTACGCATGTATATTTATGTAACGTATGAACGTATGTATCTTTGCATGTGTGTATGTATGTATGTATGTTTGTGTGTATGTATGTATGTATGTGTATGTATGTATCACGAGGAACAAACAGATGAATTGATCTTAAAAAAAAAAAATGAATGAAAAAGGCAAGCAGAGAGACAAACAAACAACAAATGTTTCTGTTATGTAAAACTTTTTTTCCAGAACAACACATTTCAGTTACTAATGGTAACGGACGGTTCCAGCACATACGTTTTTTACTTGTATAAACACAATGGGATGTTGTGGAGAACCAACTACGGCGGCAGACTGGCTAGCATCGGCTTTCAGATAGGCGACGACATTTTCTTTAACAACCAGTACAGCCTGAGGCAGGAAGTGTTCGATATAGACAAAATTACAGGTACGTGCTGTCTGTGAGAATAAATGTCACTGTGAAAGGGAGAGAGAGGCAGAGAGGCAGAGAGAGAGAGAGAGAGAGAGAGAGAGAGAGAGAGAGAGAGAGAGAGAGAGAGAGAGAGAGAGAGAGAGAGAGAGAGACTGAGATTTTAAAATTGTCACTAATGTTATTTAAGGAAACGTGGACGGAACTGCCGGTCTGTTCATGTACAGACTGGGTCAGTGCTCCACTCAGAAACCCAACTACGCCGCTATGTGCACGCAGTGGTACCTGTCAGAACGACAGCAGCGGCAACAGATCATGAACGAGGTGGCGGCAACACCGTCCTGTCCATGCAGCCTCTTCATGGCGTTTTTTGACCGACGTTTCGCCAGGTACAACGACAACTGCTTTTACCCCATCTTCCCGCCGTTTCCGTACACGTCATCACGGGTTTGTACCGTTTTATTTATTTATTTAGTTAGTTAGTTAGTTAGAATTTATTTATTTGTTCGTTTACTTATATATCACTTAATTAAACATTTATTTATTTATTTATTCTTTACTTACTTAGTTAGTTAGTTAGTATATATTTATTTCTGTTTACTTATTTATTACCTACCACTCATTTATTTATTTATTTATTTATTTATTTATTTATTATTTACCTAGTTTGTTAGTTAGTATATACTTATTTGTTTACTTATTTATTATCTACCACTCATTTATTTATTTGTTTACTTATTTATTATCTACCATTCATTTATTTGTTTGTTTACTTATTTATTATTTACCATTTATTTATTTATTTATTTATTTATTTATTTATTTATTTCAGAGGTGCTACTACTACTACTACTACTTCTTCTCTCTAGATGTGCAATATCAGTCTAACCGGTACTATTCACACGGGGGTCACTTTGTTAGGTATTCACCGTTTTTCTATCCCAGACTCTATTACGAAAACGACATAGAACCGAGAAGCTACTGCTGTGACAAATCATCTCTGTGTCATTATTACCTAGAACTCCGCCCACCGGACAACTGTTACAGATACAATCCACCGATATTTGGTGAGTGGAGATTTTTATATATAAAATTAATTGGTAAATATATAA
>CM022677.1:25525620-25529067 GCA_012295275.1 Chrysomallon squamiferum
ATACGAGGGAAGATATTTAAATGTATACTTAATACCTTAAAACGTTTCTGAGATTACTGGTATACGAGCAAATATATTTAATAATATTTTTGATATGTTAAAAGATTGCTCTATAACAGAGATTACTGTTATATGAACGAATATATGTAAATGTATATTTAATTCCTTAAAACATTTCACCGACATTTGTTTCGTCTTCTTTTTCTTTTTATTATTATTGTTATTATTATTGTTATTATTATTATTTTTATTATTATTATTTTTATTATTATTATTATTTTTATTTTTATTATTATTATTGTTGTTATTATTATTATAATTAGTAGTAGTAGTAGTATTGCTATTGCTATTATTATTATTATTATTATTATTATTATTATTATTATTATTATTATTATTATTATTATTATTATTATTATCATCATCATCATCATCATCTACAGATGTTGACGAATGTGAAAATTCCACGACCAACAACTGCAGTCAGACTTGTGTAAATCACATAGGAAATTACTCGTGTACTTGTCGCGATGGTTACAAACTCGCCTCTGACAAAACAACTTGCCTTGGTAATTATCTCCCTTCGTTTTTTCTGTACTGTCGTGAAAAAAAAAATGATACTGATTATATCTATTTTCCTTGTTGTGTTTGTATCTTGAAGTCTGTAGCTTTCAGTCTCAGTATTATTACTTTTATTAAAACATGTTAATGCTTTTATTTTTTTTTTTTTTTTTATAACATACATAGATATCTAAACACAGTTAATTTCATCAAAGAAAAGTGTAAATTATCAATTATAAATAAATTGCATTAAAAGAGTGAATTTTTTTTTTCGAAAAATTTTAATTTAAGTTTTTAACTTATAATTTTTTTTTACTAGTCTCAAACCATTTGTTTACGTCACACGCCGATAGTTATTTATTTATTTATTTATTTATTTATTTATTTATTTATTTATTTATTTATTTATTTATTATATTTATTTAACATCTAGATATTGACGAATGTCAGAGACGTACAAGTGGATGTATTCAGATTTGTAATAACACTGCTGGCTCGTTTTTCTGCGGATGTGAACCAGGCTACAAACTCGGAACGGACAACAAAACCTGTGACTTTGGTAAAATTAAGTTTATATTATCTTGTTCTTACTCCTTTTCTTTGTTTGTTTGTTTGTTTGTTTGTTTGTTTTTTTTTTTTTTGTTCGCTTGTTGTTTCTTAATTTCTTTTCTTCTTTTCTTTTTTGTGTTTATTTTTATTAAGTCCTGTATTTATCTATTCGTTCATTCATACAGTTCTTTTATCTAACTATCCACTAATTAACATTCATCATCATTGTATGTCTATATGTCTATTCTACCTGTCTGTCTGTCTGGCTGTCTCTCTGTCTGTGATAGAATATAACTCTGCTTTCGAGCAAACAAAATCTTAATTTATATAAAGATGTGACCACACCAGTCTGAAAACAAGACAATACAATGATTAACAAATTATCTAACCCTTTGTCGGTCTCGCTGTCTGTCTGTGTATTTGTTTCTCTAATTGTACAAGCATACTTTGTAGATGCTGACTCTAACCCGTGTAAAGATATATCTACACTAGGCTGTGAACAAGGCTGCAAGGTGATAAACGGTCAAGCTGTGTGTTTCTGTGGTATTGGATATGAGCTGAATTCTGACGGGAAAACCTGTGATGGTAAGTTCTCATATAACAGTAATTATTATTGCTATCATCATCATTATGAGTAATGTTATCATCTTTATTATTATCATTAATGTTATCATCATCAACATCATTATTATTATTATTACTAGTATATTATCATAATTGTCATTATTATTAGTATCATCATCATTATTATTATTACTATTACTACTATTACTATAATAATTATTATTAGTAATATTATTATTATCATCATCATCATTATTATTATTACTATTATTATTATTATTGTCATCATCGTCATCATGATTATTATAATTATTATTATATTATTATTACTAATATAATTCATATTACTATTATTATTATTATCACTATCATCATTATTATTATTATTACTGTTATTATTGTTGTTGTTGTTGTTATTGTTATTGTGGTTGTTCTTGTTACAGATGTAGACGAGTGTACTACACAGGTGTGTGCACACGTGTGTAACAATACAAGAGGAAGTTTTACCTGTTCTTGTTTCGACGGCTTCAAACTTCAGTCAGATTATACTTCCTGTGAAGGTGCGTATACTGTGCGTGCATGCCTGCTGATATTCACATATACACACATATGATTACTTTGCTGTCTGTATGTCCGAGGCAGAAACGATGTGTTTGTGTTTTTCTTTGTTATAAAGTCTTCCAGTTTCTCTTTTCCATAATGTTTTATTAAATGTGAAAATAATGTCGGTCATGTTCCTCTGATATATTTTTTGTGCATTGCTGAAGACCGTTTGTTCATTCATTAATTTATTTATTTATTCCTTTATCTATTCATTCATTTATTTATTTATTTACTTATTTATTTATTCATTTATTGACTCAATCATTCATTCATTTATTTACTTACTTATTTATTCATTATGCATTAATTTATTTATTCATTCATTCATTTGTTTATTTTTTCATTTATTTAATGTTTATTTACTTATTTATTCATTTATTCATTATTCATTTATTTATTATTCACTTATTTGTTTATTTATTATTAATTATGTATTCATTTATTCATTTATTTGTTCAATTATTCGTACATTCATTCACTCAACCATTCATTCATTGATTTTCTTATTTATATATTTATTTATTAATTAATTAATTTATTTATTTATTCATTTATTTAGTATTTATTTAGTATTTATTCACTATTTATTTCTTCGTTTATTTATTTGTTTATTTACTTTTTTGATTATTTATTCATTTTTTATTTGTTTATTTATTCACTTATTCGTACATTCATTCAACTCAGTCATTCATTCTTTTATTTACTTATTTATTATTTATTCATTTTTATTCATTTATTTATTGCTTATTCATTAGTTATTCATTATTCATTAGTCTTTTATTTATTTATTCATTTCTTTATTTGTTTATTTACTTTTTATTTATTTATTCATTCATTCATTTATTTGTTCACATATTTATGTATTTATTCATTTATTTATTGTTTATTACTTATTTATTCATTATTCATTTAATTATTGTTCATTTATTATTTATTCATTTATTCATATTCATTTATTTAGTTGTTTATTGATTCATTTATTTGTTCACTTATTCGTACTTTGATTCACTCAATCATTCATTCATCTATTTACTTATTTATTTATTTATTCATTCATTTATTTATTTATTTATTTGTTCATTTATTTGTTTGTTTATTCATTCATTTATTGTTTATTCTTCTTTTTCGTCTACTTGTCGTTATCACTGCCATCGTCGTCGTAGTTCTTGT
>CM022677.1:25529267-25531767 GCA_012295275.1 Chrysomallon squamiferum
AATCCACTTATGTTCGGTTATTTTAGCTCTTCTCACATTTTTTATTCTGTTTGTCTTGCTTTTATTGACTACGTTCTGTAGAGTTTCGTTTTTTCGTTTTTTTCCTTAGGTTTACATTTATTGATGTCTTTCGTTTTTGTTTATTGTGTTTGTGTTTTGTTTTCACACTGCAGAATCTTCAACAGCAGAACAAACCACCACACCTGTTCCTACAGGTAAACCTTGCTTTTGTTCTCTCATTTTATTTTTATCATTTCTCTTTATTTATATCACTGAGACTTGAAGCAACAGGTGAATGTATGCAAGTTATAACCTTCATCTTATTTTTTCATATACCTGCTGTTATATTTTCATCATCATCATCACCTTGTTGTTCTTCTTCTTCTTCTTCTTTTTCTTAATCTTCTTCTTCTTCTTTCATTCTTCTTCTTCTTATTCTTATTGTTGTTGTTGCTACTGCAATTGTTGCTACTGCATTTATTGTTCTTACTATTAGTGTTACTATGGTTACTGTTGTTGTTTTTACCATTATTACTGTATTACTATGTTTTTACTGTGTTATTACTGTTACTGCCGTTGTTTGTTGATGGAGTAGTCGTTGTAGCATTATTACCTTTTGATTGTATACACACGCACGCACATATATATATATATATATATATATATATATATATATATATATATATATTATATTTACACATATATGTGTATGTATGTGTGTACTTACTTGTTAAGACATTATGAAAATATTTATATAAAATATTCGTGTTAATACTAATACAATTATTTCTATGATAATTATGTTTTAGTGAAGCCTGTTTCAGCTCAGATTTCACTGAGTAAAAACTACAGCGAGAAGTTTTCAGACAAAACATCAGAAGAATACCTGACTTTTGTAAATCTGTTTACTGACACAGTGAGTACAATAATAATAATAATAATAATAATAATAATAATAATAATAATAATAATAATAATAATAATAATAATGATAATGATAATAATACAGGTTAAGGATTACTGATGTGAAATCGAAAAAATAATTCTTGTGGATATCTTAGTCTCCGGATTTGTTTGCATAGGGAAGCTTTATTTTAATCAAAAAGTATTTAACTTTTATGAAACAATTGTCCGTAGACTATATGCGTAAGCTGTATCTGATATTTTTCATGTAATAAATATTTAACTTCGATCCAATTTGCCACAGATGTTTGTATTAAAAAAATACAAAATTCTGAAATCTGAAAATCATCCGGTCTCATTTATTTATTTACTTATTTATTTATTTATTTATTTATTTATTTATTTATTTATCTATCTATCTATCTACTTATTTATTGATTTATTTATATATTTTTTTTTATTTATTTATTTATTTATTTTTATTTAATTATTTATTTATTTATTTATTTATTTATTTATTTATTTATTTATTTATTTATTTATCTATTTATTTATTTATCTATTTATTTATTTATTAATTTATTAATTTCAGATGTCCACTAAACTGAGAGTGATTTTAGTGAACTTTTTACGTGTTGTTGTCACTGGACTCACGTAAGTACACAGAAATACAGATGGACAATCAGACGGACCCACATACATATACATTTTACTTAGCTCTTTACTTATGTGGGAAGGTCTGAAAGAAAGAATGAATGTTTGCGTATGTTATTGGTCTGTGTGCGTGTGGTGTGTGTGTGTCTTTCTGGAATTTTTAAATTTTTTAAATTATTTTTTTATTATTATTATTATTATTATTATTATTATTATTATTATTATTATTATTATTATTATTATTATTATTGCTCTTGTTTTTCTAAAAAAAAAAAAAAAAAAAATCATTCTCATCATCATCGTCATCATCATCATCATCATAACGTCATCATTACTCAGATTCTAAAATTTCAGACGAGGAAGCACCGTGGTGGATTTTAACGTCTATCAGGACACAACAGACAGTGTGACGTCACAGACGAGTGACGTAGCTCAGGCTCTGTCGGTGATTTATTCTACAGGTTCACTACAAGTTGGAAACGAGAGTTTGGCAATCACAGAAATGCCAAAAGTAGTGAATGACGGAGAATCTGGTTAGTACCTCACGTTGTCCGTATGTGTGTATATGTGTGTATGTGTGTATATGTGTGTATATGTGTCTATATGTATGTGTATATGTTTTAATGTGAGTGTCTAGGCGTTTGTGTGTGAATATATACATGTGTGTATATATCTGTATATATATATACATACACATTATATATACATTATACATATATATATATATATATATATGTATGTATGTATGTGTTTCCCTATGTATACATACACATATTTGTATATTCATGTGTGTATGTATATAGACAAAGCAATATATACGGAAAGATACACAGAGAGACAAAGATATGCAGATAAAGAAAGATAGGTAGACGGATGGTTGTATGATTGTATGTGTATATTTATTTATTAACACAATTTCGTTTCAGTAAGCATATTTCTTAGA
>CM022677.1:25536767-25539267 GCA_012295275.1 Chrysomallon squamiferum
GGGAAATAATAATAGTTTTTCTTGGTATGTAACTGTTTCCCATTGTACCTAATAATATATATCACGTGACCCTAATCAAAATATCAGATAAATGAAATATCATGTGTGTTTTGTTTTACTTTTATATGGTTTTTCACTAATTAAAGATAATGAATATCCAGATATACTTTTTCAAATATAACCTTCATGTGTGTGGTATACATATCTATATATTATAATTACGTATAAATTTGGGAAAATGATATTGCTCAGAATATTATGTGCTGCAATATTACAAATTTAATTTGTTCTTGAATATTTTCAGTTTCTCTCTTCTATCTATCTATTTGTATTTCTTTCTCTCACTCATTTAGATATCTCTGTTTCTTTCTTTCTGTTTTTATTCCTCTTTCTTTTATTCTCTTTCTTTCGCTAAATAATTTGAAATATCTCTGTTGCATTTCTTTAATATTCTACCCTTTATTCATTTTTTCTTTCTTTCTTTCTTCTTTCCTTATTTATTCCGTCCTTTTTCTAATTCTTTTCCTTATTTCTTTTTCCATTTCTTTTTCGTCTTTTCTTTTTATCTTATTCTTCTTTCTTTTCTTTTTCTTTCTTTCTTTTTCTTTCTTTCTTTCTTTCTTTCTTCTTTGCATATTGACCAGGTCATATAACGAGTTTGATTTTTGCTGATATTTATATTAATATGTCTTATAACGATTTATTACACTTTTGTATACTGATATCACTTTTGTAAAATTCTATTTTTAGATAAACCTATTTATACTTTCATTAATGTGTTCAGTTGTTTTTTGTTTCTTTGTTTGTTTGTTTGTTTTTTGTTGGGTGTAATCTGCTTTATCATCAACGTCAACGTCCTCAGATGGCTATTACCATGTTGTAGATGCAGCAAGATATGTATGAAGATAATGTTCATAAGTACAGCGGTACCTTGTCTTACGAGTTTAATTCGTTCCGTGGCCAAGCTCTTAACTCAGTTTGCTCGTATATCAAATCAAGTTTTCGAAATGAAATTACTTGAAGAATCGTTAATCCGTTCCAGCCAACAAAAAACCCTTTAAATTGATTGATTTTTTTTTTTTTTTTGTGTGTGTGTGTGTGTCTTATTTTTAAATAAATAAATGTATTGATACAAATATTGTATAAAAATAAAATAAAAGAGAATGTATTGCAATAAATAGGTTTTGTAAAGTGTATTCATGTTGGAGATCAGACAAATTATTTTAACGCCTTTGGCTGGAGTTACAGCCATTTTAGACTCCTTCAGCTTCAGTATGGTACATATCGTAGAAGTACTACGCTCGTACTACAAAGTCAGATCGACTATAGGCTGACCTCGCTCAAGTTTTTCTATGGCTTCATGTTTTAATTCGTCTTCTCAGCACTGTCATTTGCACTTACTTTCTTAGGATCCATGGTCAGAAATAAAGAAATTTTACAGTATCCTTCACAACACAACACAGATACTTCAACGGTGATAACCATGTCATCTAAACGAGTGAGACGGTAGATGCTGGGCGAATGCTGTGTTGTTCGTTGCGCCAACTAGCGGCGGCGTGCATGAAGCTCGCTCGTAACTCGGATCTTGTCTTGCAACTCGTATGTTGGTCACTCGTAATTCGAGCTACCACCGTAATCCAGATTTGTGTATGTAAACACTGTCAATGAAATCAATAGCCGAAATGTTTTATGGGTGGGGTCGGTAAGCACCCCCAGGACCCATATTAGCCCCAGTATCCTCTGGCGGACATTTGGATGATTAGGTCTGTGTCGTTAAATAAATAAATAAATAAATACCTCCAACGAAATTAGACAGTATACAGTGGTCTGACAGAAAAAAGAAAAAGAAAGGAAACGGAAACAATAGAATGACGTCACAATGATGTTTAAGTCCGGAACTGGATAGATGATAAACGTCCATTTATAGTTTTAGTACTAATTGTGTTACTATTGTTTTTGTTGTTGTTGCTGTTGTTGTTGTTGTTGTTGTTGTTGTTGTTGTTATTAAAGAGCAGAAATAATTAATTCGTGATTATTCTTAGCATTTTTTTCCTGTTATTGCATACTATTCACAAAAAAACCTGTAGTTTAATAATAATAATAATAATAAATAATCATAATAAAAAATAAGAAATAATGATATTAATAAAATAATTTTTAAAAATAATAATGATAATAATAATTATTATTATTATAATAATAATTGTTATAATAATAATAATAATTAATAATAATAATAATAATATCAACAACAATAAAAAATGATAATTATAACAAGAAGAAGAAGAAATTTAATAAGTAAATAAGAACAAGATAAGTAAACAAAACAAGAGAGAGCAAATCGTTATTTTTTTAAACACACAAATTAACAACATCCTTTTCTTTTCAGTTTTCTTATTTATTTTACTTTATTTGTTTCTTTCACCAACAGCAAATAATCACAGCTGTAATATTTCTGTATTATAATTTAAATAAAAACACCTTCACACTGTGTTCAAAA
>CM022677.1:25541767-25559267 GCA_012295275.1 Chrysomallon squamiferum
AAAGATCTAAGCAATGAAGCAGAAATAAATAAATTAATACGTCTTAAACCTGATCGCTGCAGGAGGTTGTAATTCTAAGACAATAACTACGGTTAGAATTAGATGTCTTGAATACACACGGAAACACGCCACAATGAAAGGTGTATAAGGCTATTGCGGGGGATTTTGGCAGCAACCACGCATGCGTCGATACAAGTTTTAACAAATAAGTTTTAATATTAGCCCTGACGTGGCTGACCTTTGACTTGCTACCTGGCCTGATACCTGACCTGACCACCAACCCTTCGCCTACAATGTGTTTTAATCAGACAACAGCATTTAAACAACGGTGCACTGTCAGAGATTATTTTCTTTCTTTTAGCCTCAGATCAATACAGACGTTTAGAGAGAGGAACAAAAGGAGAAATACTAAGAAAATATATATATTCGGGTTACTTATAATTGGAGAATTGATTTTATGTGTGTGTGTGTGTGTGTGTGTGTGTGTGTGTTATAATGTTATATTTCTTTTCATCTGCGTCATCTTTCTGTTGTTTTATTTTCTTTCTTCCTTTCTTTTATTGCTATCAGTCTCTCAAAACATCTCTCTTTCTCTCTATCGTTCTCTCTCTCTTGTTCTTTCTCTCTCGCTCTGTTTCTCTCAGTTTTTCTCTCTCTTTCTCTCTCTTTCTCTCCTTTTTTCTCTCTCTCTCTCTCTCTCTCTCTCTCTCTCTCTCTCTCTCTCTCTCTCTCTCTCTCTCTCTCTCTCTCTCTCTCTCTTTCCGTCTTTCTCTTCTAACTGTCCTCTCTCTTTGTTTTATATATATTAAAACTATCGTTATACTCTTTCCTTACTATTTATTTATTTATTTTATTTTATTTATTATTTTTTAATTTATTTTATATTTTATTTTCATTTCTATATGTACTTTACTCTCTTTTGAAATTAATCAATAAAAGATATAATTTGGTAACACAGTTAGCAATACCATTAGTTCAGCGGATCTACGCGTAAAATATCTCTTTCCAAACTTTGCTCCACTACTGGCATGACAAAGAACGTACTTCCGATCTGCAGAATTAAACAGAAGCTCCTGTGATGCTGTACGGAAAAGATTAGACAGTTAAATGACGTCATATTTTGTTTATCTCTGTGTTTAAACTGACGTCATACAACGATAAACAGAAATGTAATAATTCGTAAATAAAGGATGCCTTTCCTTCTTTCCTTCTCATACCTTACCCTGTTATACCTGTAATTTACACACCTGGAAATGTTCCAGATTCACCATTCAAATCGGTAACATCAAATGCTTGAACCTTTTCAGAGCTTCTGTAACGTCTATGTAACAAAACTATGTGTTTGTGTATGTATATGTGTGTGTGTGTGTGTGCAAAACCAATACTGAGTGACAGCACTGTGTACAATATATAATTAATATATATATATATATATATATATATATATATATATATATATACGCTCACACAAAGAAAATTCTTCTCTAAATACATTCTCATAAAGACTAAATACACACATGCATAAAGACACACACATGCATATATTATATGTACATATATACATACATATATATATATATTTTCCACAAAAATTATCATTTAAAAAAAAGAAGAAGAAGAAGAAGAAGAAGAAGAAGATAGAAGAAAAAAAAAAAAAAAAAATAACAAATGTTTTCTCTTATGTCACTAACTGTTATCGGTGTATCTTCGACAGTTTTCAATCACGAGCAGTTTGAATAAGATCGACAAAGCGGATACCCCCTCGAACGTCTTGAATTATACTTGTCTTATCACATTGTTACCATCAATAAGTGTAAAATTGAGCCTGTTATGTTACGATTAGCCACCTTATAAAAAAGAAAAGATCTAAGCAATGAAGCAGAAATAAAAAAATGAACACATATTAAACCTGGGCGCTGCAGGAGAGTGTAATTTTGAGAGTTTTAACTACGGTCAGAATTAGATGTCGGGAATAAACCAGGAAGGTCGCCACAAGAACAAGTGTACAGGGTAGGGCGGGGGATTTGCAGTAACCACGCATGCGTGGGAACAAGTTTTAACAATATAAGTTTTAATATAATATGTGTGTGTATATATTATACCTGAGAGATAGATAGACAGACAGACAGAGAGACAGACAGAGAGAGATAGATACATATATACATAGATAAATAGATAGATAGATAGATATATAGAGAGATAGATAGAGAGTCAGACATATAAATAAATAGATAGATGAAAGATAGAAAGATAAAGAGATACACTGGTAGGTATATAGATAGATAGATGGATAGATAGATAGATAAACAGACAGACATATTAATACAGACACACAGACAGACAAAAAGAGAGATAGAGAAATAGATAGATAAACCAGATATAACTGTGCTCTCTTTATATAAGTATAATGGCATTTCATTTGCTGATTTTACTTAACATCTACTTTGCAATTCCAATTTGTGGATTCTTTCAGGGCAAGAAACGGGATCGTTGGAGAAGGATGATATTTTTCATACTATTTTTCCTGCGTACGTATTTGCAATTTTGCTATTTATTACTGTTCTGTTATTATACAGTGTAATCGCCATTTGTGTTATATTTATCTCTGTATCTCCCTGTGACTCTTGTTCTATATTTCATGTTCTCCCTCTTTCTATATTTCTTTCACTCTTTCTTTTTTCTCACTCGTTCTTTCTTTCACTTTCTCTTTCTCTTTTTTCTCTCTTTTTCTTTCCTTTTTTCTTCTTCAGTCTTTATTTCTATCTTTTCTTTCCTACTCTGTCTCTGTCTCTCTGTCTCTCTCTTTCTCTCTTTCTCTCTCGCTGTCTTTACTGAATATTTTTTGTTACTCTATTTACATTTTTATCTCTTCATCATTTTTTTCATTTTCGTCTGCAGTGGATTCGTCTACCATTACAACACTAGTGGATTCCACTACCACAGATCAATCAAGCAATTCGACTACCACAGATCAATCAAGCAATTCGACTACCACAGAGACTAAAGCCGTGGAATCCACTAACACGACTCAAGCAGAGGATTCGACAACCACAGAGACTGAAGATACATCACCCACAGTGACTGAAGATGCATCAACCACAGTGACTGAAGATGCATCAACCACAGTGACTGAAGATGCATCAACCACAGTGACTGAAGATGCATCAACCACAGACACGGAGGATACAACACCCACAGTGACTGAAGATGCATCAACCACAGTGACTGAAGATGCATCAACCACAGTGACGGAAGATACAACACCCACAGTACCAGAAGATGCATCAACCACAGTCACGGAAGATATAACACCCACAGTAACAGAAGATGCATCAACCACAGTCACGGAAGATACAACACCCACAGTAACAGAAGATGCATCAACCACAGTCACGGAAGATACAACACCCACAGTGACTGAAGATGCATCAACCACACTCACTGAAGATGCATCAACCACAGTCACAGAAGATGCATCAACCACAGTCACGGAAGATACAACACCCACAGTAACAGAAGATGCATCAACCACAGTCACGGAAGATACAACACCCACAGTGACTGAAGATGCATCAACCACAGTCACAGAAGACGCATCAACCACAGTCACTGAAGATGCATCAAGCACAGTCACAGAAGATGCATCAACCACAGTAACAGAAGATGCATCAACCACAGTGACTGAAGATGCATCAACCACAGTCACTGAAGATGCATCAACCACAGTCACAGAAGATGCATCAACCACAGTGACTGAAGATGCATCAACCACAGTAACAGAAGATGCATCAACCACAGTAACAGAAGATGCATCAACCACAGTGACTGAAGATGCATCAACCACAGTAACAGAAGATGCATCAACCACAGTGACTGAAGATGCATCAACCACAGTCACTGAAGATGCATCAACCACAGTCACAGAAGATGCATCAACCACAGTAACAGAAGATGCATCAACCACAGTAACAGAAGATGCATCAACCACAGTCACTGAAGATGCATCAACCACAGTCACTGAAGATGCATCAACCACAGTCACAGAAGATGCATCAGGCACAGTAACAGAAGATGCATCAACCACAGTCACGGAAGATGCATCAACCACAGTCACGGAAGATACAACACCCACAGTTACGGAAGATGCATCAACCACAGAGACTGAAGATACATCAACCACACTCACTGAAGATGCATCAAGCACAGTAACTGAAGATGCATCAACCACAGTCACGAAAAATACAACACCCACAGTCACTGAAGATCTATCAACTACAGTCACGGAAGATGCAACACCCACAGTGACTGAAGATGCATCAACAACACAGACTGAAGATACATCAACCACAGTCACTCAAGATACATCAACCACAGCGACTGAAGATGCATCAACCACAGTGACTGAAGATACACCAACCACAGTGACTGAAGATGTATCAACCACAGTCACGGAAGATACAACACCCACAGTAACTGAAGATGCATCAGCGACAGTAATTGAAGATTCATCAACCACAGCAACGGAAGACACAACACCCACAGTCACTGAAGATGCATCAACCACAGTCACTGAAGATACAACAACCACAGTGACTGAAAATGTATCAACCACAGTCACGGAAGATACAACACCCACAGTGACTGAAGATGTATCAACCACAGTCACGGAAGATACAACACCCACAGTGACTGAAGATGCATCAACCACAGAGACTGAAGATACATCAGCCACAGTGACTGAAGATGTATCAACCACAGTCACGGAAGACACAACACCCACAGTGACTGAAGATGTATTAACCACAGTCACGGAAGATACAACACCCACAGTAACTGAAGATGCATCAGCCACAGTAATTGAAGATTCAACAACCACAGCCACGGAAGACACAACACCCACAGTCACTGAACATGCATCAACCACAGTCACTGAAGATAAAACAACCACAGTGACTGAAAATGTATCAACCACAGTCACGGAAGATACAACACCCACAGTGACTGAAGATGTATCAACCACAGTCACGGAAGATATAACACCGACAGTTACTGAGGATACAACACCCACAGTGACTCAAGATGAATCAACCACAGTGACTGAAGATACATCAACCACAGTCACTCAAGATACATCAACCACAGTCACGGAAGATACAACACCCACAGTGACTGAAGATGTCTCAACCACAGTCACGGAAGATATAACACCGACAGTTACTGAGGATACAACACCCACAGTGACTGAAGATACATCAACCACAGTCACTCAAGATACATCAACCACAGTCACGGAAGATACAACACCCACAGTAACGGAAGATCTATCAACTACAGTCACGGAACATATAACACCGACAGTTACTGAGGATACAACACCCACAGTGACTGAAGATGTATCAACCACAGTCACGGAAGATACAACACCCACAGTTAATGAAGATACAAGAACTACAGTGACTGAAGATTCACCAACCACAGTGACTGAACATACAACACCCACAGTGACTGAAGATGCATCAACCACAGTCATTGAAGATACATCGACCACAATCACTGAAGATAAATCAGCCACAGTGACTGAAGATGCATCAACCACAGTCACTGAAGATGCATCAACCACAGTCACGGAAGATACAACACCCACAGTGACTGAAGATGCATCAACCACAGTCACGGAAGATACAACACCCACAGTGACTGAAGATGTATCAACCACAGTCAAGGAAGATACATCAACCACAATGACTGAAGATGCATCAACCAGAGTCACGGAAGATACAACACCCACAGTAACAGAAGATTCATCAACCACAGTCACGGAAAATACAACACCCACAGTGACTGAAGATAGAACACCCACAGCGACTGAAGATGCATCAACCACAGTAACTGAAGATGCATCAACCACAGTCACGGAAGATACATCAACCACACTGACTGAAAATGCATCAACCACAGTCACTGAAGACACATCATCCACAGTGATTGAAGATGCATCAACCAGAGTGACTGAAGATGCATCAACCAGACTCACGGAAGATACAACACCCACAGCAACAGAAGATTCATCAACTACAGTCACGGAAAATACATCAACCACACTGACTGAAGATGTATCACCCACAGTCACGGAAAATTCAACACCCACACTAACTGTAGATGCATCAAGCACAGAGACTGAAGATACATCAGCCACAGTCACTGAAGATACATCATCCACAGTGACTGAAGATGCATCAACCACAGTCACGAAAGATACATCAACCACAGTCACTGAAGATGCATCAACCACAGTGACCGAAGACGCATCAACCACAGTTACTGAAGATGTATCAACCACAGTCACGGAAGATACAACACCCACAGTAACAGAAGATTCATCAACCACAGTCACGGAAGGTACAGCACCCGCAGTGACTGAAGATACAACACCCACAGTCACTGAAGATGTATCAACCACAGTCACGGAAGATACAACACCCACAGTTACTGAAGATACAACACCAACATTAACAGGAGATGTATCAACAACAGTCACGGAAGATACAACAAACACAGTGACTGAAGATGTATCAACCACAGTCACGGTAGATACAACATACACAGTTACCGAAGATACAACACCCACAGTCACTGAAGATGTATCAACCACAGTCACGGAAGATACAACACCCAAAGTTACTGAAGATGCATCAACCACAGTCACTGAAGATACATCAACCACACTCACAGAAGATACAACACCCACAGTGACTGAAGATACATCAACCACAGTAACAGAAGATACAACACCCACAGTGACTGAAGATGCATCAACCATAGTAACAGAAGATACAACACCTACAGTGACTGAAGATCCATCAACCACAGTAACAGAGGATTCAACACCCACAGTGACAGAAGATGCATCAACCACAGTAAAAGAAGACACGACACCCACAGCAACAGAAGATACAACACCCACAGTGACAGAAGATGCATCAAGCACAGTAACAGAAGACACGACACCCACAGTAACAGATGATACATCAACTACAATGACCGAAGATACATCAACCACAGTAACAGGAGATGTATCAACCATACTTACTGAACATACATTAACCACAGTAACAGAAGATACAACACCAAGTGTGACTGATGATACATCACCGACAGTCATTGAAGATACATCAACCACTCAAACTGAAGATACATCACCGACAGTCGCTGAGGATTCATCAACCGCAGTTACTGAGGATTCATCAACCACAGTCACTGAGGATTCATCAACCGCAGTTACTGAAGATACATCAACAACAGTAACTGAAGATACTTCAACCACAGAGACTGAAGATACTTCAACCACAGAGACTGAAGACACATCACAGACATTCACTGAAGGTAAATCAACCATAGTTACTAAAGATACATTAACAACAGTAACTGAAGATACATCAACCACATTTACTGAAGATACATCAACCACAGACACTGAAGATGCATCAACCAGAGTGACTGAAGATGTATCAACCACAGTCACGGAAGATACATCAACAACAGTGACTGAAGATGCATCAACCACAGTCACGGAAGATACATCCTCCACATTGACTGAAGATGCATCAACCACAGTCACGGAATATACAACACCCACAGTGACAGAAGATGTCTCAACCACAGTCACGGAAGATATAACACCGACAGTTACTGAGGATACAACACCCACAGTGACTGAAGATACATCAACCACAGTCACTCAAGATACATCAACCACAGTCACGGAAGATACAACACCCACAGTAACGGAAGATCTATCAACTACAGTCACGGAAGATATAACACCGACAGTTACTCAGGATACAACACCCACAGTGACTGAAGATGTATCAACCACAGTCACGGAAGATACAACACCCACAGTTAATGAAGATACAAGAACTACAGTGACTGAAGATTCACCAACCACAGTGACTGAACATACAACACCCACAGTGACTGAAGATGCATCAACCACAGTTATTGAAGATACATCAACCACAATCACTAAAGATACATCAACCACAGTCCCTGAAGATACATCATCCACAGAGACTGAAGATAACTCAGCCACAGTGACTGAAGATGCATCAACCACAGTCACTGAAGATGCATCGACCACAGTCACGGAAGATACAACACCCACAGTGACTGAAGATGTATCAACCACAGTCAAGGAAGATACATCAACCACAGTGACTGAAGATGCATCAACCAGAGTCACGGAAGATACAACACCCACAGTAACAGAAGATTCATCAACCACAGTCACGGAAAATACAACACCCACAGTGACTGAAGATAGAACACCCACAGCGACTGAAGATGCATCAACCACAGTAACTGAAGATGCATCAACCACAGTCACGGAAGATACATCAACCACACAGACTGAAGATGTATCAACCACAGTCACGGAAGATACATCAACCACACTGACTGAAGATGCATCAACCACAGTCACTGAAGACACATCATCCACAGTGATTGAAGATGCACCAACCAGAGTGACTGAAGATGCATCAACCAGAGTCACGGAAGATACATCAACCACAGTGACTGAAGATGCATCAACCACAGTCACGGAAGATACATCATCCACACTGACTGAAGATGCATCAACCACAGTCACGGAAGATACAACACCCACAGTGACTGAAGATGTATCAAGCACAGAGACTGAAGATACATCAGCCACAGTCACTGAAGATACATCAGCCACAGTCACTGAAGATACATCATCCACACTGACTGAAGATGCATCAACCACAGTCACGGAAGATACATCAACCACAGTCAAAGAAGATACATCAACCACAGTGACTGAAGATACATCAACCACAGTGACTGAAGATACATCAACCACAGTCACTGAAGATACATCAACAACAGTCACTGAAGATGCATCAACCACAGTCACTGAAGATGCATCAACCACAGTCACGGAAGATACAACACCCACAGTCACAGAAGATGAATCAACAACAGTCACGGAAGATAGAACACCCACAGTGACTGAAGATGTATCAACCATATTCACGGAAGATACAACACCCACAGTGACTGAAGATGTATCAACCACAGTCACGGATGATACAACACAAACAGTAACTCAAGATGCATCAGCCACAGTCACTGAAGATGCATCAACCACAGTAACAGGAGATGTATCAACAACAGTCACAGAAGATACAACAAACACAGTGACTGAAGATGTATCAACCACAGTCATGGTAGATACAACATCCACACTTACTGAAGATACAACACCCACCGTGACTGGAGATTCATCAACCACAGTCACTAAAGATACATCAACCACAGTCCCTGAAGATACATCAGCCACAGTGACTGAAGATGCATCAACCACAGTCACTGAAGATACATCAACCACAGTCACTGAAGATACATCAACCACAGTCACTGAAGATACATCAACCACAGTTACTGAAGATGCATCAACCACAGTCACTGAAGATACATCAACCAGTCACACTGAAGATACATCAACCACACACTGAAGATACATCACCACAGTCACTGAAGACACAACATCCCACAGTAACAGAAGATTCATCAACTACAGTCACTGAAGATACATCAACCACACCCACACTGAAGATGTATCAACCACAGTCACTGAAAATACAACACCCATATATCAACCACAGTTACTGAAGATACATCAACCACAGTCACTGAAGATACATCAACCACAGTCACTGAAGATACATCAACCACAGTCACTGAAGATACATCAACCACAGTCACTGAAGATATATCAACCACAGTCACTGAAGATGCATCAACCACAGTCACTGAAGATACATCAACCACAGTCACGGAAGATACATCACCCACAGTCACTGAAGATACATCAACCACAGTCACTGAAGATACATCAACCACAGTGACTGAAGATACATCAACCACAGTAACTGAAGATGCATCAACAACAGTCACTGAAGATACATCACCCACAGTGACTGAAGATACATCAACCACAGTAACTGAAGATGCATCAACAACAGTCACTGAAGATACAACACCCACAGTGACTGAAGATGTATCAACCACAGTCACTGAAGATACAACACCCACAGTGACTGAAGATGTATCAACCACAGTCACGGAAGATACAACAAACACAGTAACTGAAGATGCATCAACCACAGTGACTGAAGATACATCAACCACAGTCACGGAAGATACAACACCCACAGTTACTGAAGATACAACACCCACCGTGACTGAATATGTATCAACCAGAGTCACGGAAGACAGAACACCCACTGTAACTGAAGATGCATCAGACACTGTGACTGAAGATGCGTCAACCACAGTCACTGAAGATACAACAACACAGTCACTGAAGATACATCACCAACATTCACTGAAGATACATCAACAACAGTCACTGAAGATACAAACAAACACAGTCACTGAAGACACATCACCCACAGTCACTGAAGATACATCACCGACAGTCACTGAAGATACATCAACCACAGATACTGAAGATACATCAACCACAGTCACTGAAGATACATCACCCACAGTCACTGAAGATACATCAACCACAGTGACTGAAGATACATCAACCACAGTCACTGAAGATACATCAACCACAGTGACTGAAGATGCATCAACCACAGTCACTGAAGATGTATCAACCACAGTCACTGAAGATACATCACCCACAGTAACTGAAGATACATCAACCACAGTCACTGAAGATACGTACAGATACATCACCCACAGTAACTGAAGATACAACCACCACTGAAGATACGCCACAGTCACTGAAGATACATCAACCACAGTCACTGAAGATACAACAACCACAGTCACTGAAGATACATCAACAACAATCACTGAAGATACATCAACAACAGTCACTGAAGATACATCACAACAGTCACTGAAGATACAGTGACTGAAGATGTATCAACCACAGTCACTGAAGATACATCATACACAGTTACTAAAGATACAACACCCACAGTCACTGAAGATACATCAACCACAGTCACTGAAGATACAAACCACAATCACTGAAGATACCTCAACCACAAATCACTGAAGATACATCAAACCACAATCACTGAAGATACATCACCGACAGTCACTGAAGATACATCAACAACAGTCACTGAAGATACATCACCCACAGTCACTGAAGATACATCAACCACAGTCACTGAAGATACATCAACCACAGTGACTGAAGATACATCAACCACAGTCACTGAGGATTCATCAACCACAATCACTGAAGATGCATCAACCACAATAACTGAAGATACATCAAGACAGTCACTGACATCAACCACAGTAACAGAAGATACAACAACCACAGTCACTGAAGATACATCAAGCACAATAACTGAAGACACATCACCCACAATAACTGAAGATACATCAACCACAGTCACTGAAGATACATCAACCACAGTCACTGAGGATACATCCAACCAAGATACATCAACCACAGTTACTGAAGATACATTAACCACAGTAACTGAAGATACAACACCAAGTGTGACTGATGATACATCACCGACAGTCATTGAAGATACATCAACCACTCAAACTGAAGATACATCACCGACAGTCGCTGAGGATTCATCAACCACAGTTACTGAGGATTCATCAACCACAGTCACTGAGGATTCATCAACCACAGTTACTGAAGATACATCAACAACAGTAACTGAAGATACTTCAACCACAGAGACTGAAGACACATCACAGACATTCACTGAAGGTACATCAACCATAGTTACTAAAGATACATTAACAACAGTAACTGAAGATACATCAACCACATTTACTGAAGATACATCAACCACAGACACTGAAGATACATCAACCACAGTCACTGAACATACATCACCGACAATCACTCAAGATACATCAACCACATACACTGAAGATACATCACCGACAGTCACTGAAGATACATCAACCACAGTCACGGAAGATATATCAACCAGTGACACTGAAGACACATCTCCCACAGTCACTGAGGAATCATCACCTACAGTCACTGAAGACACATCTCCCACAGTCACTGAGGATACATCACCTACAGTCCCTGAATACACATCTCCCACAGTCACTAAGGATTCACCACCTACAGTCACTGAAGACACATCTCCCACAGTAACAGAAGATACATCACCAACAGTGACTGAAAATGCATCAAGCACAGTCACGAAACATATAGATTGCACAGTCTGTGAACATATATCAACCACAGTTACTGAAGATACATCTCCTACAGTCACTGAAGATACATCAACCACGAACACTGAAGATATATCGACAACAGTCACTGAAGATACATCAACGACAGTCACTGAAGATACATCAACGACAGTCACTG
Source organism: Chrysomallon squamiferum (assembly GCA_012295275.1). NCBI lineage: Eukaryota > Metazoa > Mollusca > Gastropoda > Neomphalida > Peltospiridae > Chrysomallon > Chrysomallon squamiferum. The sequence continues at coordinate 25,554,174 of CM022677.1, forward strand.
AAGATACATCAACGACAGTCACTGAAGATACATCAACGACAGTCACTGAAGATACATCAACCACGGTAACTGAAAATATATCACCAACCGTCACTGAGGATACACCAACGACATTCACTCTGGATACCTCATCAGTCACTCAAGATACATCAACCACGGACAATGAAGATATATCAACGACAGTCTCTGAAGATACATCACCTAGAGTCAATGAACATACATCAACCACAGACACTGAAAATACATCACCGACAGTCACTGAAGATATATCAACCACAGAAACTGAAGATATATCAACCACAGAAACTGAAGATATATCAACCACAGAAACTGAAGATATATCAACCACAGACACTGAAGATATATCAACCAATGACACTCAAGATACATCACCGACAGTAACTAAATATACGTCAACCAATGTCACTGAGGATTCATCAACCACAGTCACTGAAGATACATCAACCACAGTCACTGAAGATACATCACCTCCAGTCACTGAAGATACATCAACTACAGACACTGAAGATACATTAACCACAGTCACTGAAGATACATCAACCACAGTTACTGAAGATACATTAACCACAGTTACTGAAGATACAACACCCACAGTTACTGAAGATACATCAACCACAGTTACTGAAGATACATCAACCACAGTTACTGAAGATACAACACCCACAGTGACTGAAGATGTATCAACCACAGTCACTGAAGATACATCAACCACAGTCACTGAAGATGTATCAACCACAGTTACTGAAGATACAACACCCACAGTGACTGAAGATACGCCAACCACAGTCACTGAGGATACATCAACCACAGTCACTGAAGATACATCAACCACAGTCACTGAAGATAGATCAACCACAGTCACTGAAGATATATCAACCACAGTCACTGAAGATACAACACCCACTGACGATACATCACCCACAACTGAAGATATGCCAACCACAGTCACTGAAGATACATCAACCACAGTCACTGAAGATACATCAACCACAGTCACTGAAGATACATCAACCACAGACACTGAAGATATATCAACCACAGACACTGAAGATACATCAACCACAATCACTGAAGGATACATCAACCACAGTCACTGAAGATACATCAACCACAGATACTGAAGATACATCAACCACAGTCACTGAAGATACATCAACCACAATCACTGAGGATACATCACCCACAATAACTGAAGATACGCCAACCACAGTCACTGAGGATACATCAATGACAATCACTGAGGATACATCAACCACAGTCACTGAAGGATACATCAACCACAGTCACTGAGGATACATCACCCACAATAACTGAAGATACCACCACAGTCACTGAAGGATACATCAACCACAGACACTGAAGATACATCAACCACAGTAACTGAAGATACATCAACCACAATCACTGAAGATACATCAACCACAGTCACTGAAGATACATCACCCACAGTCACTGAAGATACATCAACCACAGTCACTGAAGATACATCACCCACAATCACTGAGGATACATCACCCACAATAACTGAAGATACATCAACCACAGTCACTGAAGATACGCCAACCACAGTCACTGAGGATACATCACCCACAATAACTGAAGATGTATGCCAACCACAGTCACACTGAAGACACATCAACCCACAATCACTGAAGATACATCAACCACAGTCACTGAAGATACAATAAACACAGTCACTGAGGATACATCAACCACAGTCACTGAAGATACATCAACCACAGTCACTGAGGATACATCACCCACAATAACTGAAGATACGCCAACCACAGTCACTGAGGATACATCAACCACAATCACTGAGGATACATCAACCACAGTCACTGAAGATACATCAACCACAGTCACTGAAGATACATCACCCACAATCACTGAAGATACATCAACCACAGTCACTGAAGATACATCAACCACAATCACTGAGGATACATCACCCACAATAACTGAAGATACGCCAACCACAGTCACTGAAGATACATCAACCACAATCACTGAGGATACATCACCCACAATCACTGAAGATACATCACCCACAGTCAACTGAAGATACATCAACCACAGTCACTGAAGGATACATCACCCACAATCACTGAAGATACATCACCGACAGTCACTGAAGATATACATCAACCACAATCACTGAGGATACATCAACCACAGTCACTGAAGATACATCAACCACAGTCACTGAGGATACATCACTGAGGATACATCAACCACAGTCACTGAGGATACATCAACCACAGTCACTGAAGATACATCAACCACAATCACTGAGGATACATCACCCACAATCACTGAAGATACGCCAACCACAGTCACTGAGGATACATCAACCACAGTCACTGAGGATACATCAACCACAATCACTGAAGATACATCAACCACAATTCTGAAGATACATCAACCACAGTCACTGAAGATACATCAACCACAATCACTGAAGATACATCAACCACAGTCACTGAAGATACATCAACCACAGTCACTGAAGATACATCAACCACAGTCACTGAAGATACATCAACCACAATCACTGAGGATACATCAACCACAATAACTGAAGATACATCAACCACAGTCACTGAAGATACATCAACCACAATCACTGAGGATACATCAACCACAGTCACTGAGGATACATCAACCACAATCACTGAGGATACATCAACCACAATCACTGAGGATACATCAACCACAATCAGTGAGGATACATCACCCACAATAACTGAAGATACGCCAACCACAGTCACTGAGGATACATCAACCACAATCACTGAGGATACATCAACCACAGTCACTGACGATACATCACCCACAATAACTGAAGATACGCCAACCACAGTCACTGAGGATACATCAACCACAATCACTGAGGATACATCAACCACAGTCACTGAGGATACATCAACCACAGTCACTGAGGATATATCAACCACAGTCACTGAGGATACATCAACAACAATCACTGACGATACATCACCCACAATAACTGAAGATACGCCAACCACAGTCACTGAGGATACATCAACCACAATCACTGAGGATACATCAACCACAGTCACTGAGGATACATCAACCACAGTCACTGAGGATACATCAACCACAGTCACTGAGGATACATCAACCACAATCACTGAGGATACGCCAACCACAGTCACTGAGGATACATCAACCACAGTCACTGAGGATACATCAACCACAGTCACTGAGGATACATCAACCACAATCACTGAGGATACATCACCCACAATAACTGAAGATACGCCAACCACAGTCACTGAGGATACATCAATGACAATCACTGAGGATACATCAACCACAGTCACTGAGGATACATCAACCACAGTCACTGAGGATACATCAACCACAATCACTGAGGATACATCAACCACAGACACTGAAGGCACATCACCCATAGTGACTGAATATGCCTCTACCACAGTCACGGAAGATATTCAAACCACAGTCTCTGAAGAAGTATCAACCACTGTAACTGAAGATACATCACCCACAGTCACTGAAGGTACATCAACCAATGACACTGAAGATACATCACCGACCGTCACTGAAGATACATCAACCACAGACACTGAAGATACATCACCGACATTCACTGAAGATACATCAACCACAGTTACTGAAGATACATCAACCACAGTCATTGAGAATACATCACCTCCAGTCACTGAAGATACATCAATCACAGACACTGAAGATACATCACCGACATTCACTAAAGATACATCACCCACAGTCACTGAAGGCACATCAACCAATGACACTGAAGATACGTCATCGACCGTCACTGAAGATACATCAACCACAGACACTGAAGATACATCAACCACAGTCATTGAGAATACATCACCTCCAGTCACTGAAGATACATCAACCACAGTCACTGAAGATACATCAACCACAGTTACTGAAGATACATCAACCAGTGTAACTGAATATACATCAACCATATTCACTGAAGATACATCCACCACTCTCATTGAAAATACATCAACCATAGTCACTGAAGATATTTCTTCCGCAGTCAGTGAAGACATATCAACCATAGTTACTGAAGATTCACTTACAAACACTGAGGCTACAACACTTACGAGTGCGGAAGATACTACAGTGACAACCACTGAAAGTACAACGTCTTCAGTTATTGAAACAACAACAGCTTCAGCTGAAGAAAAAACAGCAGGTGAGCTAGATGTGACTACTCTAACTACTAGTGACTTACTAACAACACCTATAAGTGTGGAAAATGCTACGCTAACACTAACATCTAACATACTAACTACAGGTGTGCTGCCTGGGAATCCTACTGCAATAACCAACACAGGTGTACCTACACAAAGTGACACAGGTGTTAATTCAACGGAGAGTGTAACTATTTCTGATGTAACCACTGAACGTACGATGACAAAACTGTATATAGGACAGGCAGCTGGAAGTACAGCAATTCCCATTAGCGAAAGTACAACAGAAGGAATATTAGACATGGTAAATGGAACAAACGGCACAGCACCTACTGAAACTTTAGAAAACCAGACAGAAGGCACCACATTTTCAGTTATTGAAACTTTAGTTAATCAAACTGAAGGTAAAACAATTTCAGTCAATCAAACTGAAGGTACAAAACTTACAGTTACAGGTGGGATAATTACAACTACAGTAGATACAATTGAAGTTACAGAAGGTACTGTTCTAACAGCAGAAGATACACCTGGAACTGTAGCAATTGCAACTGAAACTTCAGTAGGTACAATTCAAACTACACTAGCTTCAGCTGGAATTACAGAACGTACAACTAAAACTACAGAAGGTACGACTGGAATTATAGAAGGTAAACTTCGAACTACAGAAGGTTCAGTTTGAACTACAGAACGTAGATTTGAAACTACAGAAGTTACAAGTGAAGCTATAGTAGGTACAATTCAAACAACAGACAGTACCACTGGAACTAAAGAAGAAACAATTGGAACTACAGTAGGTACAGGTGAACTATAAAACGTACAACTGAACGTACAGAAGGTACATTTGGAACCACAG
>CM022677.1:25564267-25566767 GCA_012295275.1 Chrysomallon squamiferum
TATTATCTGCATATTTGATTTATTTACTATATGTATTTGGCCTATTTATTGCAAGTAAAGATAATTTACTGTATAATTCATTACTGTATACATTGTTCTCTGATCTACTGTTTCTTCATCACAAGGCCATTATGAAATGTCACCTATTTGCGGCCTAACAAATATTCCTGTTCCAGGTTTGGTTCTACTAGAAAATGGCGTGGACAGAACAAACGAACTTACGGATGGATATTCTAGAAATATTCTTGGAAAACTTTCAGTGAGCTTTGATGGGAAAACTGTTGTTGTCGTCTTTCCAAATGGTAAAGTATTTGTTTCACGTATATCTCTCTCTCTCTCTCTCTCTCTCTCTCTCTCTCTCTCTCTCTCTCTCTCTCTCTCTCTCTCTCTCTCTCTCTCTCTCTCTCTCTCTCTCTCTCTCTCTCTCTCTCTCTCTCTCTCTCTCTATCTCACTCTCTGTCTCTCTTTGTCTCTCTCTATCTCTGTCTCTCTCTATCTCTCTCCGTCTCTCTGTGTCTCTCTGTCTCTCTCTGTCTCTTTCTCTATCTTTCTCTAACTCTCTCCTTCAATCTCTCTATCTCTCTAACTCTCTATCTCTCTCTCTAACTTTGTCTCTCCATCTCTGTCTCTCTATCTCTCTCTCTCTCTCTATCTATCTATCTCACTCTCTATCTCTCTCTATCTCTGTCTCTCTCTATTTATCTGTTTCTGTCTTTCTATCTGTCTCTCTCTGTCTCTCTATCTCTGTGTCTCTCTCTCTGTTTCTGTCTTTCTATCTCTCTCTCTGTCTCTTTCTCTATCTTCTCTTTTTCTCTCTCTCTATCTCTGTTTCTCTTCTCTATCTCTCTCTCTCTCTCTCTCTCTCTCTCTTTCTCTAACTCTCTCTCTAACTCTCTCCTTCAATCTCTCTAACTCTCTCTAACTCTCTATCTCTCTCTCTAACTTTTTTCTCCATCTCTGTCTCTCTATCACTATCTCTCTCTCTCTCTATCTATCTATCTATCTATCTATCTATCTATCTATCTATCTATCTATTTATCTATATATATATATATATAATATATATATATAAAGTTATATTCCATGTTGTCAGGTATAACTCTGAACGTCACAAACTCGGTGTCGATGTTGGAGGTGTCAATGTCGCTACCAAGCGTCTACAAAAATAACAGTTTTAGGACGAGAGGACTCCTCGGATCATTCAACGGCAACGTCGACGACGACTTCGTCCTTGACAACGGCACCGTGCTGTCTCCAAACCTCACAGAGAAGGAAATATTTTACCAGTTTGGAGAAACATGTAAATGATTACAATTATCATTATTAAATTTATCATCGTGATTGTTATCATGATTTATCTGTTCAGTAGTAGTAGCAGTAGCAGTAGTAATAGTAGTACTAGTAGCTGTTGTTGTAATTATAGTAGAAGCTGTTGTTCGGGTAGACGTATAGCAATAGAAGAAACAGTAGTAGCCGTATCATTATTTTGTCAACTTTCTTTCACTTGCTGTGAGGAAACATTCAAAAATATGTCTTAAAAATTTACCTCACTTAATAAAACATCCATAACTACTGCAATGTCATTTGAACAATACATTTACCTTTAAAAGTATCCATATTACATTTCCTACCTTTTTTTCAGGGAGAACTACAACCATGGGCAGACAATCCCTGTTTACCTATCAGAGCGGAAGAAATTCTTCCTACTATCAAAAGACAGACTATATTCCAGTCTTTCTGACAAATGTTTCTCAACATGTCAAGGACGTTTGCGGTGATGACAAGTTCTGCATGTACGACTACGCGGTCACAAACAACTCCGACGTTGCTACAAATACACTACATGTGCAAACACTTGCTGACGACGGAGTTAGAATGATGAGTAAGTTACTTAGTATTTTATTTTCTCTGTTAATCTTCTTTTCTGTTTCTTTTATAAACTAAATTTTAAGCTATTTATTTATTTATTTACTTATTTATTTATTTGTTTATTTATTTATTTATTTATTTATTTGTTTATTTATTTATTTATTTATTTGTTTGTTTGTTTATTTATTTATTTATTTATTTGTTTATTTATTTATTTATTGACTCTATCATTTATGGAAATATGACTTTAATTTTAAAACGATTATTTATATAATTATGCGGATTTTTATTACAGAACTAGTAGCTGCAGTACATTTGATAGCAGTATTTATAATAACAATTATTGTTACTACTACTACTATTATTACTATTATTACTATTATTATTATTATTATTATTATTATTATTATTATTATTATTATTATTATTATTGTCCTTTATTATTACCATTATTACTATTGTTATTGTTGTTACTACTATTACAAGTATTATTATTACTACTACTACTACTACGTATTAATGTTGTTGCTGTATTGTCATTATCATTATTTTATTATTATTGTTACTATTATTATTATCATTACTATTATTATTATTATTATCATTATTATTATTATTATCATTATCATTA
>CM022677.1:25584267-25589267 GCA_012295275.1 Chrysomallon squamiferum
AAACCAGTTAGTTAGATATGGCTATATATATATATATTTATTTATTTATATATATTTTTGTATATATGTATATATATATATAGATGTGTATTTCTAACGAGAGAAGGAAAATGTTCACCTGTATATAATATTTTGTGTTATCATTATGCAATAATTATATCGTTGCTTGGCAACAATCATTTTTTTATTTATTTTACTTTTTTCACTGTTTAAATAAACATAGTTTGCCTTGGTATATAACTGTTTCCCATGGTACCTAATAATATGTATCACGTGACCCTAATCAAAATGGAATGAAAATGAAATAGTCTTTCGGGTTTGTTTTTACTTTTTTTTTTTTTTTTTTTTTTTTTACTAAAGACAATGAATATTCAGATATACTTTTTTCTTATATAACCTTCATACACATGGTGTAAATATCCACTTATTATAATCACGTAGAAATTAGGGAAAATGATATTGCGCAGAATATTATGTGCTGCAATATTGCAAACTGATTTTTATTATTTCTTTAATATTTTCAGTTTGTCTCTTCTTTTTTTCTATTTGTATTTCTTTCTCTCGTTCATTTAGCTATCTTCTATCTTCTCTTATTTTTTAAATATATATATATATATATATATATATATATGTGTATGTGTGTGTCTGTGTGTGTTTGTGTGTGTGTCCCTCTTTGTTTATTTTTCACTTTTTCCGTCAGTTATTTTTTTCTCTCTTTCTCTAATTCTGTCTCTATTTCTCTCTCTCTTTCATTCTCTTTCTTTCGCTAATTATTTTTTAAATTATTCGAATTTGTCTTCTTCTTTCCTCTTTCTAAATTTTTATGGGTTTTTTCTTTCTTGCTTTCTTTCTTTCTTACTTTTTTCTTCTTTCGTTTTTTCTTTCCTTCCTTTTCTTATTTTTCTCCTTTCGACCACGTCATATAACGATTTTGATTTTTTACTGATATTTATTTTAATATGCTTATAACGATTTACAACACTTTTCCATACTTTTGTAAAATTCTATTTTTTGATAAACATATGTATACTTTCATGTTTGTGTTCTGTTGTTGTGTTTTTTTTTTGTTGTTGTTTTTTTTTTGGTTGGGTGTAATCATCATCATCATCAACGGCAACGTCATCAGATGGCTGATACGATGTTGTAGATACAGCAAGATCAGTTTATACAGTTTTCATAAATAATTCAGATTTGTGCGTGTAAACACTGTCAGTGAAACCAACAGCTAAAACAATTTGGTGGGTGGGGTCGGCAACCACCCCCGGGACTCATATTAGCCCCAGTATCAGCTCAGACGGACATTCGGATGGATATTGCTGGATCTCCGCCAGAGATAAGCTCTATATTCTTATTTGGCTAATCTTTGCCAGTCACATGACGTCGCGTAGGAAACCTGTCACGTGCTAATCAGCTGAACTTTACGTCACGATAGAGGTCATGTCCGAAGATTTCCGAAGATTTCCGAGTCGGTGATTTATATAACAGGGGTCTCGGGTTTTTTCGTGTAGTGTGTGTGTGTGGATGTAGGACTGCATGGAACGTTTTGTGATACCAGCGAACTCGAAACTGACCGATCTTAAACGACTGAAAAATCTAAATTGTTTTTGTATCCGCTTAGTAACCAGAATAGACAGAAAACGATGTAGACCTGTCTCTGATCTTCTCCGGAGAATACTAGGGTAAAAAAAAAAAAAAAACATCTGACTACAACACTGCATCTGTTTGTGACAGTGTGTTTGAGAGTACGTGCGTCTTTATGTGTGTATATACTTTGTGTGTATATGTGTGCGTGCTTGCGATGTATACATATATGTGTGTGTGTGTGTGTGTGTGTGTGTGTGTGTGTGTGTGTGTGTGTGTGTGTGTGTGTGTGTGTGTGTGTGTCTGCAGTACCTATACAGAACTATAAATGATAATATTTACTGGCACACAAGTTCAAAGATTTGTAAATATATTCTATCTCTCTGTTTCCTTTTTCACACGCACACGCACACACACAAACGTCCCACCCCCATGCACACATACCCACTTCAAGCATACACTCATAAGCTCGAAATAAATAAATAAATAAATAAATAAATAGATAGATAAATAAAACAGTCGGAACACAGCGGACTGAGAGAAACGAAACGTAAACAATAGAATGACGTCACGATGACGTTTCAGTCTAGCGCTGGGAAGTTGCTAAGCGTTCAGTTTTCTTTTATTACTGGTGGTGTTGTTGTTGTTGTTGTGGTTGTGGTTGTTGTTGTTCTTATTGCTTTTGATGGTGATGTTGTTGTTGTCATTAAAAATCAAAAATAATTCATTCGTGATTATTTAAAGCATTTTTAGCTTTTATAGCGTAGTACTCACTGAACACCTGAAGTTGAATTTGTTGAAATAATAATAATAATAATAATAATAATAATAATAATAATAATAATAATAATAATAATAATAATAATAATAATAATAATGTGATAATAATAGTTATAATACTACTAATAATAATAATAAATATAATAATAATTGTTATAATAATAATAATAATAATAATAAATAAATAAATAAATAATGATAATGAGAAGAAGTAAATAAAAACAACTTAACTAAACAAAGTAAGACATACAGTAATTCGTCATTGGCTAACTGTTTTTAACATCCTTTTCGTTCTTTTCAATTCTCTTCTTTAATTTTTTTTTTCTTAGTCTTAGCTTTATCAAAAGAAAAATACTCACGATTTTAATTATAATTTAAATAAAAAAAAATAAACCTTCACACTGTGTTCAAAATAATATTTATTTCATTGAAAGCGACAAATAAGATCACAATATGTCACTGAAATTAAAAAAAATAAGAAAACGAAACAAAATCCACCACAGTATATTCAGCATGCATTGCGGAAAATATAATTTTAATAGCGCATTTTTTCAGCATTTATGACGATTTTTATTATTATTATTATTATTATTATTATTTTATTTTATTTATTTATTTATTTATTTATTTATTTATTTATAATCTTGAGTAGATAATGGAAACGTTTGTAGAATGTAAACTGAAATTTTCGGTACAAAGTTTGTTATTGCAGTTAACTTTTAAAATACAAAAGAACCTGCCTACAACGGACACCTGATTTTAAACCTGTCGGTCAAAGGACACCTCTCTAACTGTACTTTTATAATGTAAATACACCACTGACCGCAAGAAATGAATTTAATAAATGTAAACCTTTGTATAAAAGGTTCTCCATATAATCACCTCTGAATAATGCATTAACCTGTTTAAAAAGGGCACTTCTGAATAATGCAAAGCATATATGCGTCTGTTAATGTTAATCGTTGTGTTCGCGAAAGAAAAACGTAATTTTTCAAAAAAAAAAAAAAAAAAAAAAAAAAATAAAATAATAATAATTAACATAAAATATTAAATTAAAAAAAAAAACAAACATACAAACAAATAAATAAAATAATTTAAAAAAAAAAAAAAATAAATAAATAAATAAATAAATAATGAAAGTATAACGAAGTCACATTTGAGAATGATATAATGTGCGTCAGTATTTCTTATGTAATTATTTCTTGTGTATATGAGTGTGTGTTTCTGTTTTATGTGTATATGTCTGTACGTGTATGTATCTTTCATTCTAGTTATATATTAAGGTGTACATGTGTATGTCTAGGTATATGGTTGTGTGTCTGTCAACTTTTGTTTTTAATATGTAGGAAGTTTCTGACTAACCGAATTAAAGGTTTTTTACTTGATTTATTTATTAAGATTTTTTTTTTTTTTAAGTTATTTGTTTTATTAATTATTTATTCAGTTTTTTATTCAGTTGTTTATTTACTTATTTACTGATTCATTTATTTATTTATTTTCTTATTTATTTGTTTGTTTATTTGTTTATTTACTTACTTACATACTTACTTACTAATATACTATTTTACTTATTTATTTTTATTTATTTATTACATTTTTATTTATGTATTTATTTATTTATTTATTTATTTATTTATTTATTTATTTAGGTATTTTGTTAGGTATTTATTTATTTAAACCACTATTCTATTACGAAATGCATCCCATATGGCACAGTTGGATAATTAAATACATTTTAACAATTTGCTAAATGAAACGGCACAACCGGAGTCTTAAGAAATCTAACGGACAAACGCACAGACAAAACGTACGAACGTTCATGTCCGTATTACAACAAACTAACATTTTTAACACAACAAAGACACACAAAGCCTAAAATGAAAAATAAGAAGCAGATATTTAAAAACAGGCTTGCAATACCATACAAGAAAATTACATAATATGTGTACTGTATTAAAAATCCGTGGTATATATGAAGTACAAGTAAATAAAAATAAAAATGCTTTGGTTATATCAAAACGTCTGCTCAGACTGAGGTAATGGCACTGGCTAAACTTGTGTATAATTATAGTTCGTGTAAAGATAATTATTCTAGCTTTACATGCATCAGTATATTGGTTGCATACGTAAAGATGATATATAGAAAATTAATAATAGATCAATTATAATCTATCAGATTATGTTGTATATATATGTCAATATGAGACGAACTACAATCATACAGACATTTCTAGTCCTAGGTAATACCAATATTATAATTTTTGACAATAAACTCTAACACACACACACACACACACACACAACTCTCTCTCTTCTCTCTCTCTCTCTCTCTCTCTCTCTCTCTCTCTCTCTCTCTCTCTCTCTCTCTCTCTCTCTCTCTCTCTCTCTCTCTCTCTCTCTAGCTGCATATTATCATATATAATACAAAAGCAAATAATCTTAATACTGAATACCAAATCTGCTATACAGCTGCCTAGGGTATAATTCATTATTCAGTACAAATTTTGAAAACTGCTCTAGAAACAAGTAGACAGCCATTTTTATACGTATAAATAAATAAACAAATAATAATAATAATAATAATAAAATAGTAAATAAATAAGGTAATACCTAAGTAAATAAATAGCGATAATAAATAA
>CM022677.1:25594267-25616767 GCA_012295275.1 Chrysomallon squamiferum
TAAAATTATGATAAAGGAGAATCAGACATTTCATAAGAAGATTTTCAAACACACTGGCTAACAGAAAAACATATATATATATATATATATATATATATATGCAAGTGTGGCATATTAAATAAATTTTGAAATATATACTATCTGCCCTGTTACCTAGAAACCAAGCTATGTGGAGAAGTACTTTGAGTAGAGTGGTGAAACACGAAAATGTCGAAATGAAAATAAAAATAAAGTTTTAAAAATGTTTATATATTTCTATGAGAAAAACATTTTGAATCACTTCACTTTATGCAATAGAAAAGAAACTATATATATCTATATATATATAGATATATATAGATATATAAGCAGCAGACTATCAAAATGGCTGAAACAAATAATCATGTTGATTATTAACAGGGTTGTGTGTTTGTCAAGAAAAACATAATTGAACCTTAACTTAAATGAAATTATATCGCCTATAAAAAATAAATTTTTCTTTTCTTCATTCATTTTTGTAGTGTATGATTTTCTTCAATGAGTTTTGTTTTTCAAGTCAGTTATTTTAGAAAACATATTTTATTTTAATGTATTCATATTTATGAATAATAATAACAATATCAATAATAATAATAATAATAATAATAATAATAATAATAACAATAACAATAGTAATAACAGTAGTTACAGTAGTGGTAAAGATTACATTTCTGGTTTTGTTAAAAAAATAATAATAGGGCAGACATCAAAGGTAGATAACTCTAGTTGGTTTCATTTCAAAATGATAAAAATAAATATAGAAACATATTTTATATATAAACAAACAGCAGAACTAATAAATGATACTATTCAAATTTTGATACAAGTTATAATCACATCAGTAAGAAAATAAATCAGATACATATTGACTATTACTCTATTCAATATCACACGATCAAATGAACAAACTAAATTTGAAGAATCCAGAATGAAAACCTGAAACCTCCCTGAGACGTTAAACAAATAAATTTTTTTGTGCTAATTTAAAATATTTGTTAAAAATAAAATAATTTATAAATCTTAACATCTTTGTGCAACATATAAAAATATATTTGTTTTTAATTATATAAATCACTTTTATTATTTTATTTTATTTTTGTTTTAATTTCTTTTACTCTGTTAGTTTGCTAGTTAACTTTCTTTTGTTTACTTATCTTCCCTTCATTATTTTTTTTTTTCATTTCTTTTTTTATTAATTCTTTTTGTTCTTTTTTTTTTGTTCACTGATATTTTATCTTTCTTTTTTCTCTCTCTCTCTCTTGTTCACATAACTTTTTTTTTATTTAACTGTAATTATCAGTTTCTAACTGTAACTTTGTGCACACTGCATAATGATGAATATATCACGGTTATATTCAGAATCACTGAGATGTAACATTATACAGAATATATCACTGTAATTATAGTAAAGTCTGTAAACTAAGGTTTTCTTGGTTCTGTTTTCAACAGATATAATTCTTTAATACAGAAATATGTATTATACAGCAAACTTTCATAATTTTCACCGAGTTAGTGTTTTTAAAATAAAAATAAGAAAACAGAAGGAAAAAGATTGTTATAAAATAAAATAAAATAAAATAAAATAAAATAAAATAAAATAAAATAAAATAAAAATAATAAATAATTAAATGAAGAAAGAAAGAAAGAAAGATAGAAATAATATACATACACACAGTTTAGATTACCCAATTGTTTCGGCCACATTTTTAATTATTTTCAATCATTATTAACTAATTCTTCTAACTAATCATACAGATTAGTACTAATCAAGCATTCACAGTTGTTTCCTATTAACAAATCCTAAACAAATCAAGAAAATAACCAATTATTTAGTCAGCTGCTAAATTTAATTACTAAATGTCTGAGCAATCAGCATACAGGTAAATTTCAAGCAGCATGGATTATTATTCCTTTGTCACAAACAACAAAAGATGTCACTAATTGAGAACTTAATGAATTAACTGCAACAGGTAAATAGCTCTAATTTATATTCTAATTATTCTGTGTTTTTCTGAATATGTCAAACTTATCCAGTCCAGATTAATGGGTCGTGAAATCTGATTAACAAAGACTGTCAATGGTTTTACTAATGAAAATGATCCAAAGAAATGGTTGTTTTTTTTTTTTTTTTTTTTTTTCTTCATGTAATATCTTTATCTATATATATATATATGTGATTAACTACTAAAATCTTGTTTTATTAAGGCATAATTAACAAAGCAAAATCTAACAATAATAATAAATTTGAAAACATAACACATCTTGTAAAAAAAAAAGAAAAAGAAAAAAAAAAAAAAAAAAACATAAAAAAATATCAATAAAATATTGAGAAAAAAAAAAAAAAAAGAAGAAGAATAAAGCCATAAAATAAATAATTTTGATTACAAAGTAGAGAAACATCTTTTTTTTTTTTTAAATTCTGGTTTTGAGAATATTTGGATCTCATTATCATATCATTAAAATACTGGCCAACAGAGACACTCTAATCTACAGAAGTGGATTATCCTTTTAATCCGTATGTAAATAAAAACAAAAGTGTCTCAATTCATAACCTATAAAATAGAGTTAATATCTAATAAAAACATTTTAATCATTTAATTTAATAAAAACAAGCCAGGTAATAATTATGCAAGTATGAATGAATCTGTTTAATAGGCTCTGTTTAAATTCAGGAGTATCTATATTTTCTTTTGGTTATTCTAAATTATTGTAAAACTTTAGTGAATAACCTTATTACTAGAGATGATTGTATTGTTCATTTCTACACAAGATGTTCTTTAATATGTGTTCTCAGAACATTTTAAACCATGAGAAATGAATATAAAGCTACATTTACCCTTAAAATATTGCACAAATTCATGCTGATTTGTTAATTTTTTAATTTTTTAATTTGTAAGTGGAAGAGAATTGTTAATGAACACACACATTTATGATTTTGGTTTTTTTTATTATACCTGTATCTGACCTGTTGTAAATATAGGAACAAAAAGTTCCATCGATGTTTTTATTTTTTCGTTAAATATTATTTGTAAATGAATGTTTATTACTTGAAATTACTTCTTCTACTGCCACAGAATAAATAAATAATCAAGTAAATATCATAATAATAATAAAATAACATTAAAAACAGCAGCAGTAGTAGAAGTAGTAGCAGCAGTGATAGTAGTAGTAGTAGTAGTAATAATATTATAATAATAATAATAAAAATAACAAAAATAATAAGAAGAAGACGAAGAAGAAAAATAAAACAGTAATAATAATGATGAAACAATAATGTTATTAATAACAATAATTATAATAGTAATAGTAATAATAAAAACAATAATAGTAATAACAATAATAACAATAATAACAATAATAATAATAATAATAATAGAAATTATAGAAAAAATAATAATAATAATAATAATAATAATAATAATAATAAACAATCGTAATACCTGCATTTCAGTTTCACTTATAAAGTGCACGCTTAATAAATAATAATAACAGTTATTTTTTTTCACTGAACTAAGTGATCGTTCACTGAACTACGTCGTCATTCACTGAACTAAGTTATCATTCACTGAATTGAGTGATCATCCACTGAACTGAGTGATCATTCACTGAACTAAGTCGTCATTCACTGAACTGAGTGACCGTTCACTGAACAAAGTCATCATTCACTGAACTAAGTGATCATTCACTGAACAAAGTCGTCATTCACTGAACAAAGTGATCGTTCACTGAGTTTCACCATCGGACCTGGTCCTTGTACTCGTCGAGTAGACTCCATCGCTTGATGGTCTCGTAGCCGAGGATGATGAAGAAGGAGAACATGACAGACTGGACGAGGCGGGCAGACAAGCCCTTCGTGAGAATCCACACCCGCTCCTCCTTCCACAGAATCCTCACAGTGTCAGCGAAACTAGTACCATCCACCTGCAACAACAACAACAACAGTAACAACAACAACAACAACAACAACAATAACAACAGTAACAACAACAATAACAATAGTAACAACAAACAAACAACAACAACAACAACAACAACAACAACAATAAACAGTAATAGTAACAATAGTAACAACAACAATAACAACAACAACAACACTAAACAACAACAACAACAACAACAATAGTAACAACAATAACAATAACAACAGTAACAATAATAGTAACAATAGTAACAAACAATAACAACAACAACAATAACAACAATAACAATAATAACAATAACAATAAAATAATAAACAAATATAACAGTAACAATAATAATAATAATAACAATAATAATAATAATAGTAATATAATAATAATAATAATATTAACAGTAATAGTAATAATAATAATAATAATAGTAGTAGCAATAATAAAAAAATAATAATAGTAATAATAATAATAATAATAGTAATAGTAAAAATAATAATAGTAGCAGTAGTAGTAAAAATAATAATAAACAATAATAATAGTAGTAGCAATAATAAAAATAATAATAATAATAATAATAATAATAATAATAATAATAATAATGATAATGGTCATGATGGTCATGATCAATAATAATAATAATAAATAACAATAATAATAATAGCAATAATAATCATAATGTACTAGTAGTAGTAATAATAATGATGATCATGATGATCAATAGTGATAATAGTAATACTAGTAATAACAATGATGTAATAATAATCAGTAAAAATCATAGTGATACTGATGACATGACAGTGACAATTACAGCTACAACAACAATACCAACAAGGAATACAGAAGATTTAATTTTAAATGAAAATTTACTACAGATTAATAACAGGGCAGCACGTACCTGCATTCTTGCTCTAACCAGGTCGAGTGGGTTTGTTATCATAGCTGCAGAAATCCCACTGAGTGGACCAGAGACAACCTGCACCATGAGTCGGGGAACCCAGGACGGGACAGTCGTAGAAATCAAACCTGTCAATGTAATTACAACAAACACTGAGAGACAGACTCGATATCTGCACAGACCCACAGACAGACAGACAGACAGACAGACTTGATATCTGTACAGACAGACAGACAGACAGACTTGATATCTGTACAAACAGACAGACAGACAGACAGATATATTCTGTACAGATAAAGAGTTGTGCATTTGATATCTGACAGATAGACAGACAGTACAGACAGACTTGATATTTGTACAAACAGATAAAGAGTCAATATATGTATTTGTAGAGACAGACAGAGATATATTTGTACATAGACAGAATAGACAGACAAGCATTTATAAAGATGAACAGACAGATAAACTAGTTAGACAGACAGACTGATGGACAAACAGTTAGAGATGACACTGGTAAAGATTAAATAAAAGTGAAAAAACAACAGCCAAGTCCAAATGTAGACAGATTCTCTTTACAGAGAGAAATACTTGTATAGTGATTTAATGATAAAAAAATGTTTTAACTGAACAATAAATATTGTTTTGTTTTCATGACACACTGATACAGTGGAGAATATGATACAATACATCATTCATGTATTTTGACTTATGTGGGCTTTTGCTTAACAATCTACTTAGATAAGACAGAAAATAATAAGTCGACAGTAATAAAACAGTGACAGACAGACAGACAGACAGATGGATGTTTAAAAATAAATTAAAACAAATCATACTTAATAATAAAAAATAAATACCTGACCATTTTGATTATTTCAAAACACGAAAAGTTTAAATTCAAAAAAAAAAAAGAAACCGACAAAGAAGGACAATTTCAATACCTGTGTACGTGTCGTAGAAGTACCACCAAAGGGCACTGTTGGGAGCAAAGACCATCAGCGACACGAAATAGCCTTTGTAGAATCCCATCAGCCCAGTCTTCCGATGCACCTCTTTAATCACCGCGGAGACCGCACCAAAGCGTTCGTGCTTCACCTTATCCGAGATGTTCAGCTTCTGCAGCGACTCCACATTCGGGGTCAAGGCCACATGCCTCGGGTTCACCTTCCGCTGCCCCAGCAGCATGAGGTGCTGGTTGACGATGTCCAGCGGCACGGTCATCGTCTGTCCAACGATGGAGGCCGTGCCTCCGGCGAAAAACGCTCGCTGCTTGCTGCTGCAGTCGGTGTTCTCCTTCAGGTGCACGCGCGTCGACTCGTAGGTGCTGATGTAGGCGAGGGAGGGCACCAGCTGCATGCAGCTCACCCAGAAGCCTCGGTACAGCCCGGCCACGCCCTCCGTCCTGGCGATTTTCAGGAACGCGTCAAACGTTCCGTTGTAGATGCTGGTGCCCTTCTGAATCTGCAGCCGCGTCTTGATCAGCGAGAGCGGGTAGAGGAGGGTGCGGATGTAGAAGCCGCTGACGAAGGAGAGGGGGAAGTACTTGCGCTTGTCCATCATCGACAGCTCGATCACCTGGATTTCCTCGACCTCGAAGTTCATTTTGTATCTGGATGGCTTCGAGAACGTTTCGAAAATGTCCTGTTTTCGTTTGTAAGTCTCCAGCCTGATTTCGTTCTTTGGTTTAATTTAACTGTTTTTCCTTATTCTGTTGAATTGATATATATATATATATATATATATATATATTTTTATTTATTTAATTTTTTTTTGTTAATTTATTTGTTTTATTTATAATTCCTAATTCATCTATCTATTAAAAGTTTTTGTTATCTAAAGCTGGAACCAGTAACTTGAAAATCTAGTCTCAAGGTGTAACTACTTTTCACAGCCATCTAAAACTGAAGGACTCGATAACAAAGAACAATCAAAAAAAATGACTAATTAGCATTCGTTACAAACGAGATAAAAGAATTCTCTTTGCTGTTTGTTCTTTCTGCTGCTTGTGTCACGCCCTGCTGAACACAACAATGATTAACAAGGAAACAAACTCTAGCAATGAACATTATTAACACACACAGGATCAAAAAGAAAATGAGCACAACATTTAAGGATAATCCAGTTTAAGTTCCATGGAATCTCATTTTGAATTAATTATCTCGAATGGACTTCACACTTTGTGTAATTCAATGCCCTCGTTGCCATGACTACAGGAAGAATACATTGCCTGATTTCCTGAACAATCTGTGACAAAGAAATAAAAATGTAATAGAAACAGAAAAAAAAAAAAACAGCTACAGCAACAACAACAATAATACTAATATTATGGTTAATAGTAATTATTAGAGTATTAGAAATAATAATAATAATAATAATAATATGATGGTGATGATGATAATGATATAAATAAGCTATTTATAAAAAAATAATATCAGCAAAAAATAACAACATCATCGACAGTAACAACAACAAAACGAAGTTGGTGAATAGAGTAAATTTAACAACAGCAGCATTTACATAAATAAGTAAATAAGGACTCCCTCAAATACACAAACTTCTCAGCTGTATATTAACATCTACATAAACATGCAAAAACACATTAACACAGAGAAACTCTTTTTTCCCCCGACCCACGTTATTTGTTTTACACACACACACACACACACAGATACACACACACACACAGACACACACAGACACAAAGATTAACATTCATTGACGTAAACACAAAGATAAACGAAATCTAAACTGTTATATAAATCCGGTATAAATTAATTACCAAGTGAAATCTATCGTGACCTGTGTGTATACCAGGATGTGTTACAACTAATTTATTATGCTACTATGAATATTCTCGCACACACAGCAAGCACAGATAAACAATTGTGTAAATGTAGGACAGAAATTTGTCTCTCAGATAATTTAGTGTCGTAACATCTGCACAAACGCAATTAAGACTATGCACACAGACAGACAGACACCACACATACATATATACAGTTTTCTTTAACGAGACACACATTATATAAACATTCACACACACACACACACTAACACACACACTAACATACACACACACATATACACACACACACACAGACACATACAGAAACAACAAGTTTAAAACCTGAATGTCAGCCATATTCAGAACACTGATTAATTCAAATGCATGTTAGAGTTTAGTTAATGTAGAAAATAATGACCAGTGGTGATTAACATGCAGTGGGCAGTTATAATGATCAACTGACCAGCAGTGGACTGTGACCTATTTCTTGTTGTTTGTGAGTGGACAGTCACACCACATTTTAAACTGAAATTCTGAATCTATAGGAGAGTTTCGTACCATATGTACACTCTCACACAAAAAAGAAACAAGTTCATTCATTCATTCATTCTATCTTTCTTTATCCTCTCTCTCTCTATTTGTGTTGCATCATCTCACAACCCAACACACAAAGATACATACCAGTACAGAGAATACATAGAATAGAGTACTGAGTAAATTACAAATTCTTTTAATTAAGTCCAGTCCAGTCCTTGAACAGCTGTGGTCAGTTTGTAAAGGTCAATGACCTTTAGATGACTGAGTTTCTAAGTACACAGATAACAAAACTAACTGTTTATTTTAATAGTGTTGAAGTTTGATCATTCAAACATTCTAATATATATACATTATTAATATAAGACTAAAATTGTTTTCTGGATCTGAATATTCTACATATTTAAAAAATATTCATAATAATTATTAAAATTATTTTATTTGAAAAATTTTGATAATAAATGGAAAAATAATTATAATAACTAACAAAAAAAGAAAGAACTAAAAAAAAAAAAAAAAAAACTATACTAAACAACAAGAAAAAATAACCTGTAACTAATAAAATAGTTCATAGATAATACTAAATTAATTAAAAATAATTAGACAGTGTAACAAAATTTGTTTGTTTATATTTTTTCAAATATTGCAGAAATTTACTTAATTTACTTACTCATTACAATTAAATAGCATTAAAAACTA
The DNA here is from genome assembly GCA_012295275.1 of Chrysomallon squamiferum. Classification (NCBI taxonomy): domain Eukaryota; kingdom Metazoa; phylum Mollusca; class Gastropoda; order Neomphalida; family Peltospiridae; genus Chrysomallon; species Chrysomallon squamiferum. The sequence goes on from CM022677.1 coordinate 25,603,110, forward strand.
AACTTACTAGCTCTAACAACAATTAAAAATATGGGGTTGTTATTCTTAATCTGACTTTTATTATCCACATTCTAATGTCTAATTAACAACCATCTGAAAGTTAAATTAAATTAATATTTATTACTTATTAAACAAATTCAAAAACCATGTTTAAATTTGAGTTAACAGATCTAACTCTATGGATTAAAAATATTTCATCAAATAATAATAATAATAATAATAATAAAACAATCACGTTAAATCACTATTAAATTATTTAATTATAAACCTTTTTATCCGTTAATGAAGTTATTTTAATAACTTTTACATTAAATTCGTATTTAATAAGCATTTACGTAAATATGGCCTACATATAAAAGTTTGACTTTCGTTTTCTGTCGACAATACGAGCCAGACGGTATCAGACGTCATGCACATAAAATATCAATGAAATCAAACCATATTATAAAATCTGATCCTTCGACGTCCACAGACTGAAACAGATGTTAAGGTACTGTAATTAAAGAACGCAGTCCAAACCTAGATAGACTAATTAAATCGCTACACTAGTCACGATTCTTAATGTTACCAATCTTACCTTTCTACCAGCGGTTACCGGAAGTAGAATAACTGAAGGACGCGACAGTCTCGAAGAAATACAAAATTAGGACTTGGAACAAAGCGTAAACAAATTTCATATATTTTCAACCAAAAAAATATTTACAAATTCTCTCTAATTTTGAAAGCGATTCTCATAAGCGATTCTCATAAGAAGAAATCAGAAGAGAGAAATAATACGTGAATAAAATGCATATAGATTTGATTATTGAAAATAAAACAGGTTACACAACATCCAGAAAATATAATTATTGCAAAAGTTTATTTCAAAATAATATGGGAAATTATTTGGTGTTAATGAAATAGTCGCCTTTTAAAGTTCACACATACACAAAAACAATCGCACACACACATTTCCTGTCTCAGACAGCCACAAGAACACACACAACACATTTCCCCTCTCTCTCTCTCTCTCTCTCTCTCTCTCTCTCTCTCTCTCTCTCTCTCTCTCACACACACACACACACACACACACACACACACACACACACAAACACACACTCATACACCTAACACACCTATGTTAAAAGACACTAACTCAAAGGCGTGTTTGTTTTATCCGTATTTCAGCTTTTTGCTAGACCATTTCATTGTTCGAGTTCGCAATCCGCTAGGCACGTTCCAAATAATAACATGACACGTGACTTTATCTTCATTTCCCTCACAGAAAATGACGGACGCAGGTAATGTTCCCTTTTTTATTTTTGGCACTTTTATTTTTTGCATGCATTAAATTATTACTTTTGGAAGAAAAAATGTGTATCTGATTATATGAGGACTTATTTTTTTAAAATTTTCTATCAAGTTCTGACCTAGAAGACGACATAGAGTGAAAAGGTCAATCTTGCATTCTGAGATTCTCGCTATCTCGAGTGAGATTTTTTAGCATCGTATTTTGTGCGGCGTTATCGAATTTCAGAGACCGACAAAGCAGTTATATAATATTTATGACTCCTTTAAAAAAAAAAAAAGAGTATTAATTTTTAAATAATAACTTTATGTAATTTAATATACCAAATAAAACTGTTTTCAATTTATTATTATTTATTAAATTATTATTATTATTATTAGTTAGTTAGTTTTAGTTATTATTATAATTTATAGCGACGTGTTGCCTGTATTATTTATACTAGTGCTTAATTGGTGTAGCAGTTTTCCAGGTTAAATTATGATAATCATTATCATCATTAAGCTACCTGATTTCAAGAGTAATTGCTAATTAATATTAATCAGTGGTGATTACAGGTAGCCTACTTATCACAATTCTGAAATCCTAAAAGAAACAAAATAAAATGCTAAAAAAATGTTTTGATAAAGCTGTCTTTTAACAGCTATAACAATAAAAGTAAATAAAAATTAAAAGTAAAGAAAAAAAACAGAAAATACCTTAATAATCCCATTAAAATCAGAACAATAGCTTAAAGCTGAGACATTTTTGTAGTGTTGATTCTTAATTATAGCTGTCTATCTTACATAACCTGTTTCAAATTTGTTATAAGAGAACCAGAGAAAAGAAAGAAAGTAAAAAACAAAACAAAAAAATAATAACAACTTCTAGTTCTAAAAAAACAATTTAACTCAAGAGCCTGGAGCTTTAACTACATAATAAATATATTTTATCATTATAAGTAATTTTAAATAATTAATTGTTTTTAACACATATAACAAAATGTATATAATATAATTTTTCTATAGATTGTGAATGTTGATTATTTAATTTAACAAAACACTTGTTGTAAAACAGAATGTTTATGTTACTGTAACTGAATGTTACATCAACATGACATTTGTAATAAAATATGTTTTATAAATGTCAGTTTAAAAATGATAATGTTTCAAAATGTATAGCCATTTAATTAAATCAAATCGGTTTATTTTATTTAAGAAATAGTTACACTGGGAATTGGAACCTGTATTATATGTCATATCCTTTAGTTTTATGAAACTATCTTTAATTTCCTCTTTTTGTCTCTCTCTCTCTCTCTCTCTCTCTCTCTCTCTCTCTCTCTCTCTCTCTCTCTCTGTGTGTGTGTGTGTGTGTGTGTGTGTGGGTTTTTAAATTTAATAAAAAAGTATGTGTTTTAACTGAAATGAACTGAATTGAAATTTATTTTGCATAATACAACAAATTAATATAATCAGATGTTGGATTTACAATGATATAAAATTATCAGCCAGATGACTTAGAGGAGGAAACAAAAAAAAAAAAAAATTTAATGACAAATCAAAGCTACAAAATATAGCAAATTTTCAAAGAACACCATCTTTTCAGACTTAAATAATTTATTAAAATTTATATATATTTGTTTAGATTGATAGAAAAATCATAGACAGTTGTCACTTGATTCTTAAAAAATAAAACCCATTAAAAATATAATTAAAGTCATTTCTGATGTGGTAAGTATTACATACATAATGGACATATCTTATTTTCCACCTGTATATTTTTCCTTCAGCTTCTTTCAGTAAGACACTGTTAAATCAGTGAATCAGTAAGCTTAATTCTGTATTTACCTGTGTTTACTCCCAATTAATTGACGATTTTATCTTCACCTGTGTTGTCGTAGCAACATGTAAGTTTATTAAGCTGTATTTGCACCTACGCTGATTACTCACCTGTTTCTTGTAAACAAGTTGTTCAGAGTGACAAATGTTATAAAGAATTCTTATTTTAATTATTATTAGTTTATTCTGTGTAAAAATAAAAAATAAATAAAAAAATAAAGGTAAAAAGGTAAAGGTAATAAATAAATATAACAATAAAACGATATTTAAAAAATAAAATTTTAACAATGATTAGCCAGCTGTTAAAAAAATAATAATAGTGAAGATAATATTAAATAAATATAACAACAAATAAAAAAATTAAAATAATAATAAAAAGAAGTATATAAAAATGTAAATACATTTCTCTTAATTCTTAAAATTTGATCATTTTAAAATCATCGCTGTAATAATTAATCATGTGTGAAAAACAATAATAATAATAATAATAATAGTAATAATAGTAATAGTAAGTAAATAAATAAATAAATACATATATAACTAATAAAATTTCAAAACTTATAAAATAAAATATTCCAATTGTTTTACATTTTAATGATTAAAAAATAATTAATAGTATTATTTAGTAATTAATCATCCACACAGTTTAGTCTTATAAGGAGATATAAATACTTCTGAGAGAAAACATTTTAGTTTTTTTATTTCAATTTTGTTTTAATTAATTAATGATTACACTACTTAATAGATTTTACAACCGTGTAAAACTCCAGGCTTTAAATTTAAAAAAAAAAAAAAAACATTTTAAAGCACAACAATATTGCCACAGATTTAATCAGAAAAGTTAGGGCATTAAGACAAGATGGAGGGGCACCGAAGGAACTTAACTATTACCAAATTTTCACTGAAGTCACTGAGATTGCCACAATTCAGTGAGAAACCTCTATGGCCAAAAACTAAACAAAAACTGTGACACTTATTTTTATTTTTATTTTTGTTTTTGTTTGTTTGTGTTTTGTTCAGTTGTCCTGTAACATTTCTAGTTCAAAAGTAAACACAAACTAGATACCTAATTAACATGATCCTATTAATATTGACCTTGTTCCATGAACTATTACACAATTATGTAAATATGCAGTCATATGATATATACATATATATGCATATATATATCCATACATACATATATATATATATAAACACATACACACATGCATATACATATATATACACATATATATATATATACATAACTATATATATATATATATATATATACATATACACATACATATACATATACATACATATATACATACATATATACACATACACACACACAGACACAGATACATACACAAGTATATAATGTAGGTATGTGTGTGTGTGTGAATAGAATGTCAGTAGTGTTTTATACTGGTGTGAAAACTGACTACAGTACACATAATTAACATTTGTTTCAGGCTCTCACCCTTACGCACAGCTCCTAGAGAATGTGACGTTTTCGGGAGAGAAGTTAAATTTTTTAACCTTCTTAAACTGAACGACAATCGATATGGTAAGTAGTTTATTACATATGTTACATATCATTTATACTTAACACACTCTTTATAAACACATTAATAATTAGTACACATCTCAAGAACCATTTTATGACTTAGCTGCTCTTTATATAAGCCCTAACTGTTAATGTCCATCTTAAGTGTATTGTTTTATTTGTTTATTGATTACATGGTGTTTATAAGAATCACATGTTTTAAATGGATGTATCTTTTTTGTCTGACTCATAAATGATATCTTTATCTAAATCCAGTGTTGTAAATTTATTGACAAATTTGTGAATTTTTGTTTTTTCTTTAAATGTGAAGGAAAAAAAAACTATTAATATATTTTGTTCTGTTGTTTTTTCAGATTTTTAGTATTTACTATCAAATGATTTAATTCATTGCTCAATCTTTGTTAATAATAAAGTAAACCATTTGAACAACATGCATGGTTAGAAGATGTAAAGATATTTCTGTTTCAAAGAAAAGAAAAAAAACTATATAAGAATCAAAAGAATAACAATAGCTGTAGAAGTAACAATAATAATAATAATAATAATAATAATAATATATTTTTTATATTTATTTCGTTTTTTAAGATAAACTTCCGTTTTCCATTCGAGTGGTTCTGGAATCAGCGGTGCGGAACTGTGACAACTTTCAGGTTCTGCAGAAGGATGTAGAGAACATTCTCGACTGGGAGAAGAAACAGAAAGAAAATGTCGAAATCCCTTTTAAACCTGCACGGGTCATTCTCCAGGACTTCACGTAAGATTTATTTTAGTTTAGTTTTAACACACACACACATACATACACATGTATAGATGTGTGTGTGAGGGTGGGTGAAAGAGTGGTTATGATGTGGTTTTAGATATTGTAATAGACTGACAGAGATTTAGAATATATATATATGTGGATATAGACAAGTGTTGGTATATATGTTTAAAGAGAGGATGGATATATATATACATGAGTGTGACGAGATAATGACAGAGAGATGTAGGTAGGTTGGTATTGATTGAATGTGGAGGGAGAGGGAGAGGGAGAGGGAGAGAGAGAGAGAGAGAGAGAGAGAGAGAGAGAGAGAGAGAGAGAGAGAGAGAGAGAGAGAGAGAGAGAGAGAGAGAGAGAGAGAGAGAGAGAGTATAGGTAGGTAGTGATATAGACAGACAGGTGGCTAGGCAAGTGTATGTGTGTTTCTATGTTTGCATGTTAGAAAGAATGGATACAAAATAGATAAATTGATGGACAGAAAGATAGACCATTTATTTTTTATTATTATTATTATTATTATTATTATTACTATTACTATTATTAATTTTATTTTTATTATTACTATTACTATTATTATTATTATTATTATTATTATTATTATTATTATTATTATTATTATTATTATTATTATTATTTTCATATTATTATGTTATTATTTTTATTTTTGTAATAAAAATCATCCTTTTTTTTTTTTTTTTTTCCTCTTTTTGCTCAGTGTAAGCTTTATTCCAGTTAACCTCTGCCATTTAATGTAATTTATTTAAAATGGGCTGTTTATCAATGAGAGATGTGGTTAAAGTTACAGTGTGAACTTTACCTTTCAAAAGTGAAAATAGGTCACAGGCTTGTTTTGTTCAAGTTGTTAATAAGTATTATCATCATCTTCATTATTTTATATTTATTTATTTTTATTTGTATATTGTTGTTTTAATGTGATTAATATATATATATATATATATATATATTAATTGTTTTTTTAATCTGAAAAAAAAAGAGAAAAACAAGTACTATTTTATTATTTATTTTGTCCAGATAATCCTTTGCTTAATCTAGATGGCATTTAAAAAACTATTTTTTCTGTACATTAATAAATTATTTTAGTACTGTTATCCTGACAACTTCCAACACTACTACTACTACAACTACCATCATCAGACTATTGCTGTTAGTAGTAAAACTACTACTACTATTGCTACTACTACTACCACTCCTGCTACTACTACTACAACTACTACTGCTACTACTACTACTACTACTACTACTACTTCTACAACAACTACTACTTCTACTACTACCACTACCACCATTATCACTGCTACTGTTTTTACTTACCTCACTGCTACTATAATTATTTACAATTATAAACTGTAAACAATATTAAAGTAATACTATTGTACTACCACTACAGTATAATACATTCAGTAATCAGTTACACACTGTAATTATCTTTATTTGGAATAAACAGGTCTAGATAATGAAAAGTGTGGGTACTTAATACATATATACATATACATTTATACATATAATAAATAAAATAAATATGCAGTTAAACAAATAAAAAAGTAAAAAGATGAATGAATAAATAAAAAAAAAATAAAAAAAAAAATAAGAACAAATGAATAAATAAATAAATAATTAAATAATATGGAAATAAAACACTCAAATAAATAAATAAGAAAACAAACAAATAAATAAATAAATAAATAAATATTATGGAAATAAAACACTCAAATAAAAAAGAAAACAAACAAACAAACAAATAAATAAGAAAATAAATAAATAGACAAATAAATAAAAAAACAAGTAAAAAAACAAACAAATAAATAAATAATTGGAAATAAAACATTCAAATAAGAAAACAAACAAACAAACAAACAAACAAAGTAACATATAAGTAAACCACTCAGTTTTTGCTCTCTGTTTTAACAGTGGTGTTCCAGCCGTTGTTGACTTCGCTGCAATGAGGGAGGCAGTGAAGAAGCTGAACGGTGACCCCAACAAGATCAACCCCATCTGTCCAGCTGACCTCGTTATTGACCACTCCGTACAGGTGGATGTGTCCAGGAGGTTCGTATCTCACCTGTCTCTTCGTTACAGGTGTTTTGTCATATACGTTTATATATATATATATATATCTCTTTGTGTTTGATATTTTGTTACTTTAGATATGCATGCATTAACACACATACAAAACAGTATGCTTATACAGCCATTTATTCAATATAAAAAAAAATATAGACATGTATACAGTGATATATATGTGTAATTAAATAACACACACACACATATGTATATCCATACTAACACACACACACATACACACAAATATATACTTATGTACATACAAAACTTTCATTAAAAGAGAAAACAAGACACATGTATCTGAATTCATATTTAATCTGTATTAGTAAACACAATACATACGCATTCACAATCCCACACACACACACAATCATGCATACACATACACTACTAATGCAAGAGCATTCATAAATGCATATGCATTCATTTTGAACATAAACCCCATGTTACCAAGTGACATTTTGCACACACACACACACACACACACACACACACACACACACAAATAATGCCAGTCATAAGATATAAATGAGTTCATCACATTAACATATACAAATAAAAATCTATCATGCACTAAACTTCGCTTCAATTGCAATAAAAGTTATGAGAGAAATACCTCAGGCAGTTGTCGACTTCAGTATGTTACCCATAGCTTGTATATTAAAATTAGTATTATATGTACAATATATTACACCTAGTAACAGTTTGTTTTAAAATAGTTATTTAAGTGAAGGAAAATAAAGTGTCTTTTCAAAACGTTTAAAATAGTTATCTAAAAGGGTAAAAAAAAAAAAGAAGAAAAACATGTTTCTAAAAACTGTTAAAATAGTTACCAAATTAATCATTATTTTTAAAAATAAAAAAAAAAAAAAAAGATAAAAGTAAAAATAAAAATCACCTTTAATAAATTATTAAAAAAAATATTGAGAAAAAGGATGAGATTAAAGTGTTGTTTTTTTTTTTTTTTCAAATCCTGATAGTGTGAAATATGTATCTAATCATGAACAGATTTCAGTGAGTTAGATAACATGTTATCTATGTAAAAATACCCTCACCTGATCATTGAAGTAGTTATTAAGAAGTACTTTTTTTTTTTTTTTTTTTTTTTTTTTTTTTTATATATGAACTCATAGCCACATTTTTATTTTATTATTATTATTATTATCATTATTATTATTATTATTATTATTATTATTATTATTAAAATCTTTATTCATTATATTTTCCATATTATTATTATTATTATTTATTTATTTTTCATTTTTTTTTTTTGTATTTCATTTCTTTTTTATTTTACTTGAGTTCAGGTGTGTGTGTGTATATGTGTATATATATATATATATATATATATATATATAAATATTGGGGTGTGTGTGTGTGTGTGTGTGTGTGTGTAGTCAGTCATATATTTATATATATATATATCAAATTACGTTCTCTCTAATACTGGTTTTGTATAACATCTACGTTACGAATGCACCACTCAACAATCATCATGCTATTTACACCTGTATTTGACACGTCACACCTGAACAGGTAGTTAAAGACCTGTAAGTAATCAACCATCTTAAAACATTAGCACCTGAACTGACTTCATTAATCTTTGTCACTGACCTGTGTGTACAACACAACACTGAAAAATGTCACGGATTTGCAGTAAAAAAAACATGTTTGTACCTGAATTTGGTTGGTTTACTTGCTGACACACTTTGAAAATGTCACCAGCTTGTATTTGTAATGGTCGTCGTTGTTTCAGTGGTTGTAAACACTGATTAGATAAATGATTTTAGTTATCTCAGACCTCAGCCACTTACCCAAAGTTTTAGATTTTAATACACTGTGAAGCTTGTCTATTATTTATTTATTTTATTTTTAATTTTATTTTCTTATTATTATTATTATTATTATTACTATTATTATTATTATTATTATTATGATTATCATTATTTATTATTATAATTATTATTATTATTATAATTATCATTATTATTTTTATATTTATTATTGTTGTTGCTATTATTATTATTATTATTATTATTATTATTATTATTATTATTATTATTATATCTTTATCATTCTTTTCTGTTTTAAAAACAAATTTTTAATTTATTTTTTCTTTCACTGAAGTTAAAAAAAAAAAAAAATCTGCCTGTTAGAAGACAGCAGATACACACAACCTGAAAATAACACCTGATAATTCATTTTCTAATACTCTCTACCTTTAATCAGTGTATTTATTTGTGTCTGAATCAAAAATCAATAACTTCACATTGATCCTGTGACTGTGTGACTGTTAGAAAATATATTAAAACACCTGAAATTAATTTTGTAATAATCTCACCTGTATTAAGTCTTTTCTAGAGAGGCTTAAATCAGACACTGAGTATTTCACATTCGTTAAGTTACAACAGCATCTAAAGATTTCTAACTGTTAGAAGAAAACACACATGTATATTAAAATATTTTCTGATAATGAATTTTCATAATTTTCTCACCTTTAAATCCATCTATTCTAGTGAAATTTACATCAACTTTCAATTTTAATTGTGTATTTCTGGGACAATATTTAAAGTTTTCTACCTGTTAGAAGAAAACGTGTGGATTAAAATATTACCTGTAATTAATTTTGTGATATTCTCACCTTTAAATCAGCATATACCATATAACAGAATAAAAAGTAATAACTTTACTTTGACACATAAAGGTCTGTGACAGTTAAAAACTAACAGGTATGTGTTAAAATACAACCTGCAATTAATTTCCTAACCTTCTCACCTATAATCAATCAGTTCATGATAGTGTTTTCAGAATCAAAGTTAATAACTTTACATTAAATATAAAGATCTGTGACTGTTAAAAAAATAACAGGTATGTGTTAAAATATTACCTGCAATTAATTTCTTATCAGCCTCAACTGCAATCAGTGTATTTATGTCTGATAATTTCTGATTTATTATCTGATTCTGTAATTTGGTGATGTAACACACTGGTGGATCAATTAAACAGATCTGATATTTATATTACACCCACCTTTTCACATCCTTTTTCAAGAAAACATTTCCATAACCGATCATTGACTTTAAAACCACTTTCTGTAGACATAGATAAGAATAATTAAATAGAGATTACTCTTTTTTGTTTTGATTAAACCTTTAATCACTGATAAAAAAAAGGTGAGAAAAAAATAAATAAGATAAACAAAAATGCAGTGTAGTGAAGTTTACAAAAATAAGATAAAATACAACATAATTAACAGAATTAATGTAATGTAATGTAATACAGTACAGTATAATATAGTCTAGTTTAGTGTACTGTAGCATTGTATAGTGAAATGAAGTAAAAATAATAAAATGAAATGAAATAAAGTAAAATAAAAAGTAAAATAAAAATATTGTAATATATAATATAAAATAGAATAGTAAATAAACATTAAAATAAAAATAAAATAATAAATTAAAATTAAAATAAAATAATAAAAATAAAAACCAGTAACTTTGTTAATTCATTTGAGATTCACCTTTTCACCATGATTGGTTTTATTTTCATTTCTATTTTTTATTATTTATTTATTTATTGATTTATTTATTTATTTATTTATTTTTTATTTTTATTTTTTTTAAGTCTGTGATTTGAGCTTTTCTATCAATGTCCATCCATTATATATTAGCATTTCTCTATTATCATTTGATTTCTCAAATACTTTTAGGTTTCTGTCCTCCCTTCACTCCTTTTTTTTTTTTATCATCAGTACACTATTCATATCCATTCATTCTGTAAACAGTTTTACTGTCAGACCAGTGTCAGTCATACTGTAGCATCTCTTGTACTACAGTGTTGTCAGAGCAACACATTGTGCCAGTGTCAGTCTTGTGTCAGATCAGTGTCATTCATGCTACAGTATTTGTCATACTGCAGTGATTTCAGATACAGACATACTGTGTAATTTTTTATTTCCTGTGAACGCTGAGTAAAAGATGACAGTAATTTCGAATTAACTGTATTTATCACAAATTCCCATTAACCTCGAAGAGGCATTAATATCCATTGTTTGAAATGACAGGTCTATCTGGTCTATTACATAATGATTTCTTTCTTTCTTTCTTGATGAGCCATGTTTGATTATTATATCAGAGAGAGAGAGAGAGAGAGAGAGAGAGAGAGAGAGAGAGAGAGAGAGAGAGAGAGAGACAGGGAGAGATACAGAGAGGAGGGAGGGAGAGACAGACAAGAGGGAAAGAGAGAAAGACGGATGAAGACAGAAAGATAGAATAGAGAGAGAGAGAAAAAGAAAGAGACTATAATCTAAATGAAAATGTTGATATTTGAATAGTTTATAAATCTGTGCATATCTGTTAGTCTCCTGAACAAGAAATTTCAACAAAAAAAAAACTTCACCTCATCTCACGACATGTTACTGAATACAAATTTCATCTCTCTTAGGTCAGATAGTGTGAGAATGCATCAAGTCCAGACAGACAGACACACAGGCAGGCAGACATAATTAATACATACTGAATGAAGTATTCTTTTCTGTTAGTTTGGAAATCATGTATAGTTCATTGTATCAATAACGTTTTAATTTATTTTCTCATTATTTTCTTTCTTAACTAATCAATTAATGTTTTAATGAATTTTTCTTTTATTCTGTAGTATATAGTATTATATATGTAAGTAAGTAAGTATCTGTGTGTGTGTGTTTGTGTTTACAGTGCATTTAATTCGAAGAATCATTTCTTAAAGATGTTTTTGAAAATGCACATGCACACATGAACACACACAAAAAGTCCTGATATTTTATAATAGAAATTTTTGCATGCTTTCTCCATTTTGCTTTTTGTTCTGATTATCAACAGCTGTAGGGCTATATTTAATTTTATATTTATATTTATAGATAGACAGATATATATACACACACATAATGCATATGCACACATGCATACAGACCAACACACACAGAGATGTATGTCTGTGTGTGTGTGTGTGTATGTGTGTGTTTATATATTTAGTTGAGTTCAAAATACCTAATGATTTTTATTTACAGTTAGAATGCTGCTTAGTTCTGTACACAAATATCACAGATAGTATTATTAAGTAGCTGTCTGTCCTTAAAGACTGAGAGTGATTCAGTGATTTCTTTAACTCCGACACTACACTGACAGTATACTGACAGTATGAACATGTCACTTACAGCAGTACCATTATGCAAATGGAAAAGAGATTTTTCTTTACATAGACTGATACATTTTCATCTTCAACTTTTTTCTTCTTTTTTTAAATTTTTTTTTTTTTTTAATAAAAGGGCAGCAGCAGCAGTTAATCAAAAGTAATTTAAAAAAATAAAGAAATTAATTAAAATAAAGTAAAAGAAAAAAAGAAAAGAAAAAAAAGAAAAGATTAAAAGAAGAATTCAGCTGAACTAGATGATTACGCTTGCTTCCCTTTCAGTCTACTTAAGTACTGCCCCAACCCTGGCGGAGGCGGGGCAGCCACACCCGACGACCCCCCGCACGGGTTAAAGGAGGGTCAGAAGCCAAAGACGGGTCCGTGCCGAGTTTGTGTGGATGCGTCGGGAGTCCCGGTCCTGGACACTGTGTGTCCTTTTCATGGGCGAAAAACATGCGGGTGTGTCCCTCCATTTTTTTTTTTTTTTTTTTTTTTTTTTTTTTTTTTTTTTTTGTTTTATTCCATTTTTATTTTTATTTTTTTTTTTTCTTTCTTTTTTTTTTATTTTTTTTTTTTTTTTTTTTTTAATTTATTTTTTTTTTTTTTTTTTTTTTTTTATTATTTATTTAATTTTTTTTTTTTTATTTTTTTTTATTTTATTTATTTGGTGTCTTGCTTTTGCTTATTTTTGGATAATTTGGTTCTTAACCCATTTTTTGTTTGTTTTTCATTGTTATCATAACTCATGTCCTGTTGTTTCATAATTTATTTATGGGTCTAGTTTTTCATTTATTTATTTATTTATTCATTTATTCATTTATTCATTTATTCATTCATTTTATTTTTTTTTTTTTTTTTTTTTTTTTTGTTCTTGGTGTCTTGTCTTATGGTATGTGGTTGTTATTACTGGTAGGGTAGTTGTAGTTGTAGTAGTATTAATAGTAGTAGTAGTAGTAGGCTAGTAGTAGTAACATTTCTGATTTCATATGTTTCATG
>CM022677.1:25621767-25651767 GCA_012295275.1 Chrysomallon squamiferum
ATAGACTAATACTAGCTTTTTATGGTAGCAAAAGGTGGTTATTTCCATCAGGTTTCAGTTCTGTAACATAAAGAATACTTTAAGAATGCTTAGATGGGTACACACATTTTTTGTATGTGTTACATTGCATATAGAAGATATATGTAAAGATGTGTAAGTATGTATGAGATAGAGTAATGTGTTTATGATATTTAGTGATGTATGTGTGAGATATAGCAATCTATATATGAGATATAGCAATGTATGTATGTATAAGATACAGTGATGTGTGTATGAAATATACTGAGTTATGTATGGAATAATGTTAACAAATATGAAACCTAAAACATTTGGAGTTTATTTCATTACACAGAAACAGCTAAAACAATAACATCTGCCATCCGTTTGTGGTTTTTGTATTCTCTGTGTATAAAATATACTGACAGATGTTTGAGATCTATTGATGTGTGTGAGATACACTGTATGTAAAATATGTTTGTTATCATATATATGAGAACTTTGATGTATGAGAAATATATTTATGGATGTGCAAATTGTATTTTTGTGTGTGTGATGTATGTTATTGATGTGTGTGTAGGAGATATATTGATAAATTTGTGACATATTGATGTATCTATCAGAGGCATTGATGGTGTATGAGATATAATGATGTATGTATGATGTGATATTAATGGATGCATGAGATATAGTAATGTATGTACGAGACGTATGTAATAAGACATCCATTACTACATTTATAATTTGTATTGTGTTGTTTTTGTATGTATGTGTGTGTGTGTTTGGGTATGTGTGTTTGTGTGTACGTGTGTGTAAATAAGTTGAGGTGTGTATATTTATTACTGTATATTAAAATATACACTTCAATATATATTTATTCTATTTTATTTTATTTTTTCTGTTTTTTCTTACAGCATTTGCGACAGATAGGTGTGGTTGGGAAGTTTGTCGAGTTTTTCGGACCGAGCGTTGTCCAGCTGTCCATCGCTGACCGAGCTACCATCTCCAACATGTGTCCTGAGTACGGAGCCACTGTCGGCTACTTCCCGATAGATGACCAGAGCATTGAGTACCTGAAACAGACCGGTCAGTAGTATTCACTGAAGTACGTTTGTGTGTCGTTCACTTCACCTGTGTAACTAGCTGTCTGTCTGTCTGCATCAGTTTCTGGTTGTAATATTTCTCCCTTTGACTACCTGTGTATGTCTGTTTCTATATCTGTCTCAGTTTCTGTCTAATTATTGAGATGTGTCTGTCTATATCAGCCTGTCTGTAAGTTTCTATTCATGTCTGTCAGTTTATCTGTGATCTGCCTACATGTTAGTGTCTGTCTTTTCTGTCTCATTATATCAGTCTCTCTCTCTCTCTCTCTCTCTCTCTCTCTCTCTCTCTCTCTCTCTCTATATATATATATCTCTCTCTCTCTCTCTCTCTCTCTCTCTCTCTCTCTCTCTCTCTCTCTCTCTCTCTCTCTCTCTATATATATATATATATATATATCTATATCTCTCTGTCTCTCTCTATATCTCTCTCTCTCTCCCTCTCTCTATATATATATATATCTGTCTCTCTCTCTCTATATATATATATCTGTCTCTGTCTGTCTCTCTCTCTCTCTCTCTCTCTCTCTCTCTCTCTCTCTCTCTCTCTCTCTCTCTCTCTCTCTCTCTCTCTCTCTCTCTCTCTCTCTCTCTCTCTCTCTCTCTCTCTCTCTCTCTCTCTCTCTCTCTCTCTCTCTCTCTCTCTCTCTCTCTCTCTCTCTCTCTCTCTCTCTCTCTCTCTCTCTCTCTCTCTCTCTCTCTCTCTCTCTCTCTCTCTCTCTCTCTCTCTCTCTCTGTCCCCTTCCTCAGTGTGTCTCTCTTCTTAACAAATAATCGGTCTATAGTTTATTTACTTAGTAACTTATTTATTTTATTATTTTTGTTCATTTGTTGTTTTGTGGGGATTTTAATCTGGTTTATTTTTTTTTTTAATTTACTTTTTTATTTTATTTATTTATTTATTTTTTTATTTATTTACTTATTTACTTACTTATTTATTGATATTTTATTTTATTTTTTTATTTTATTCAGATCGTCCCAGTGACAAGATAGAGATGGTAGAGAAGTATCTGAAGGCAAATGGGATGTTCAGAGATTTCACAAACACTGCCCAGGATCCAGTTTTCACTGAGGTGATTATCTCCCATAGAACTTTCACTTTCGTTTTCAAATATTTACATATAATTTACATTTCCTAACTAAAAGTTATTTTTGTCTGGATTGTTTTGGAATCGGTTACAAACAATTTGAAAAGTTTAATGTGTGAAAGTATATTTTCGATGCCTTTCTTTGTGTGTGTGTGTGTGTGTGTGTGTGTGAGAATATATATATTTACTAGATAGTTGAACTGGATCGGAGTTCAGTGTGTGTGTGTGTGTGTGTGTGTGTGTGTGTGTGTGTGTGAGAGTAAGAATATATATAATTTATGTGTTATATTTACTAGATAGTTGAACTGGATCTGAGTTCAGTGTATGTATGTATGTATAATAATATATATAATTTATGTATGTGTTATATTTACTAGATAGTTGAACTGGATCTCAGTTCTGTTGTTCCGTGCTGTTCAGGACCAAAACGTCCACATGACCGAGTCCCTGTCACTGAAATGAAATCCGATTTCCAAACCTGCCTCACCAACAAGACTGGATTTAAGGCAACTTAAAATTTACTTATTTGTTTTATCGATTTTCCGTTTTTCACTAAATATACTGTTGTAATTCGATACTGTTTAAATGATTGTATTTGTTTGTTCAGTTCTTGGAAAACATCTATATATTAAGAGAAGATTAACAGCGTGCAAAAAAGTATCATTTTTCTTTTCTCTCTTTCTCTGACTCGTCTCTATCTTATTCACTCTGTTTGTCTCTCTCTCTCTCTCTGTTTATTTACTTTTAACCATCAGATTGTTTATATTTTTTTTAATTATTATTTATTAACTTGTTTAATTTCTTTCTTTTACAAATTTATTCCATATTGTTATTTTTAATTTTCATTTATTTTTATTTATTTTTATTTATTTATTTATTTATTCAGTATTACTATTTTTAATTTTGGTATAACTGTCATTATTTTTTTCATTTATGATATTTTTATTTATTTATTTCATTTATTTATTTATTTATTTATTTATTTATTTATTTTTATTTTTATTTTTTTTAATTTAATTTTTTTTTTTTTTATTTAATTTTACCCAGGGCTATGGTATTGATGCTGACAAGATGGATGTAAAAACTCCAATCGTCTATGAAGGAAAGGAGTACCTCCTGTCCCACGGTTCTGTCGTTATTGCTGCCATCACCAGCTGCACCAACACCAGCAACCCTTCTGTCATGTTAGGAGCTGGTCAGTTTCTTCATTAGCATAGATATTTAGAAAATAGTATTTTGTTGTAAATATTTTATATCGGTCAGTCTTTTTGTTAATATTGATGTTTAGACAATAGTATTTAGTCATTAATATTTATTTTATTACTCAGTCTCTTTATTAACATAGAAGTTTAGAAAATAGTATCTTGCTGTTAATATTTATTTTATTACTCAGTCTCTTTATTAGCATAGAAATTTAGAAAATCGTATCTTGCTGTTAATATTTATTTTATTACTCAGTCTCTTTATTAATATAGAAATTTAGAAAATAGTATCTTGCTGTTAATATTTATTTTATTACTCAGTCTCTTTATTAATATAGAAATTTAGAAAATAGTGTTTTGTTGTAAATATTTTATATTAGTCGGTCTTTTTGTTAATATTTATTTTATTACTCAGTCTATTAACATAGATGTTTAGAAAATAGTATTTTGCTGTTAACATTTATTTTATTACTCAGATCTCTGTATTAATATAAAAGTTTAGCAACTAGTATCTCGTAAATATTTATTTTATTAGTCAGTCTCTTAATTAGCATAGACATTTTGAAAATAGTATCTGGTGGTAAATATTTATTTTAGGAATCTGTTTCTGTGTTAATATAGAAATTTAGAAAATAATATTTTCTTTGTATAGTTTAATAGTTTCTGGCTGTCTTTCTTATATTTATTTGATTCTGTTTTAACACAGAGGTTTAAAAAATAGCATGCAGGTTTTATAAAGCTTTTCACATATTTATTTTATCTCTTTTAATATTGACATCTGCAAAAACAGTACGTAGTTTTTATAAGGATTTTTGTTTTAATTTATGTTATTAGTTTTTCTGTTAATAGAGAGAATTTTAAACTGTGTTCATTTTAATAAAGATTTATTGATTATTGTTTTTTTATTATTATTCCAAATTTAAAAAAATAAATAAATAAAAACATTTAACTAATAACTTGCAGGTTTGCTTGCTAAGAAGGCGGTTGAGGCGGGGCTGTCTGTTGATCCGTACATCAAAACCAGTCTGTCACCGGGGAGTGGGGTCGTCACTTACTACCTGAAAGAAAGCGGTGTCACGCCATACCTGGAAAAACTCGGGTTTGTAGCGTTATTATATTATATTGTTGTTTTTCTTATTTCAAATACTCTTCTATAGCTTTTTTTATGTTATTTTATTTTATTTATTTTTATTACAGGTAATTTTCTTGTTTATATATTTATCTGTTGGATTATTTGTTAGGTTTTGATGTACTGTCTCTGTCTCTCTCTCTTTCTCTCTCTCTCCCCCTCCCTCCCTCCCTCCCTCTCTCTCCCTCTCTCTCCCTCCCCTGTAGTAGGTAATATAAATTCTGTTATTTATTTTTATTACTTTTATTATTGTTCTACTTTTATTCTTATTTTTGATGTTATTTTTATTTATTTATTTAGTTGTTTACTTGCTTATTTATTTATTTATTTATTTGTTTAATTATTTATTTATTTATTTATTTGTTTGTTTATTTGTTTATTTATTTGTTTGTTTGTTTATTTGTTTGTTTGTCTGTTTATTTGTTTATTTTTTGTTTGTTTATTTATTTTTTGTTTGTTTGTTTGTTTGTTTGTGTGTCTGTTTGTTTGTTTGTGTGTCTGTTTGTTTGTTTGTTTGTTTATTTATTTGTTTGTCTGTTTGTCTGTTTCAGGTTTGACATAGTTGGCTATGGGTGTATGACTTGCATTGGAAACAGTGGCCCTCTCGCTGACTCGGTTGCTGACGGAATTGAAAAGGTAAACACTTAAAATGTTTACTTGTGTACAACTGTGTTAGGTGTCAGTAACATGGGGAGTAGCTGAGGTTCGGTGGATATTTGTAGAGAGGGGTGTGTACACATACGTGAGTGTGTATGTGAGATACATTGTGTATGTGTGTGTGTGAGAGAGAAATGAATGAGATAGGGTGGTGAATGAGATAGTTAACTTGTGAGTTATTAACTTGTTTTTGTGTATTTGCTTCTACATTACTCTTTGTATTTAATATTTGAGTATTACTAATTATATATTTATTATGTTTCATTTTAATATTTATTTAGTTGTTTATCTATTTATTTATTTACTTATTTATTTATTTACATATTTATTTATTTATTTATTTATTTATGTATTTATTTATTTATTTATTTACTTATTTATGTATTTATTTAATTATTTATTTATTTATTTATTTACTTATTTACTTATTTATTTATTTACTTATTTACTTACTTATTTATTTATTTATTTATTTATCTATTTATTTATGTATTTATTTACTTATTTATTTATTTATTTATTTATTTGTATATTTATTTATTTATTTATTTATTTATTTCTGTACCAGGGAGACTTGGTAGCGTGTGGAGTGTTGTCTGGTAACAGAAACTTTGAGGGCAGAATTCATCCCTTGACCAGAGCCAACTACCTGGCCTCCCCCCCTCTTGTCATTGCATACGCCCTGGCTGGCACAGTCTGCATAGACTTTGAGAAGGACCCTCTAGGTAATCTCTTGCATTCTCGCTGTCTCTGTGTGTGTGTGTGTCTGCCTGTCTCACTCTTTTTGACTGTTTGTCTTTCTGTCTCTCTCTTTATTTGTCTTTCTCCATCTCTGTCTGTATATCTGTGTCTCTTTTTCTCCCCCTTTCTAGGTTTTCTGTTTCTGTCTCTTCATCTTCCATTTGTCTCTCTCTCTGTCTCTCTTTCTATCTCTCTCTGTAAGTATGTTAAGAGGTGAAATCTCTGTTTTTCCCTCGCACTCAGTGCATGTAGAGAGAGAGAGTATTTTACTTCAGTAAAGAAGTTAGAGTTAGGGATAACAATAATAAGAATTTTTAGACTGTTACCATTCAGAGAATGAATGCATATTAAAACGTATAACACACGATCATTTTAATACTGGTAACCTGCTCCACTATTACAGTTTGAAACAGCTGTAGTCAGATAACCCAGTGTATTTTATTCAGTAACAAATCTGCATTAATATTTAACAGTTACTGCAACATGTATATATAACATAAGAGAATTGTAACACCACTATTAACACTTCGTAAAGTTTTAAACGCTGTGTACTTTCGTATCATGACAACGCAGACGTGAATGTTTAGCAGCTACGAGGATGTTTTAGATGAGAGTATTTGTTATTTTGTAACACAGGCACAGACTCTGAGGGTAAAGAAATATTTCTGAGAGACATCTGGCCAACCAGGCAGGAGATTCAGGTGAGTGTGGTTTTAGTTTTTAAATTGTAAATATTACTTTTATCATCTTAAAAAAACAAAAAATCAACAGATGTTTGTTAAATATTATAACGTTATCGTAGCTGTGTCAGCTTGTTTCTGGTGTCTGAATGATAATAAGATGATGATGATGATGATGATGATGAATTAGATAATTTAGAATTAAAAATTAAAATTTATTATTAAAATAACATGTACCAAGATATGATAATGAATCCTTAACGACAGGTGAATTTAATTTATACATTCACATCAGTTTGGTCCACAATGTGACAAGATACTAAAAATTTGCCATAGCTGCCAGATAATCTTTATATATATATATATAAAGATTATCTCTATATATTTTTTTTTTTTTTTTTTTTTTTTTTTGAAATGGAGAGTGTGATAGACACAGTGGGTGTGTTTTTAATTGATGAAAAAAAAAAAAATTCTATTTAAAATATCTAAATGATTATTTTTTTTATTATTCTTCAGAAAGTGGAAAAGCAGTTTGTGGTGCCAGCAATGTTTAAAGATGTCTACTCAAGAATAACAGTAAGTTTCTGACATAGTTTGTATTATTATTGTATTGTTATTATTATTATTACTATTATTATTATTATTGTTATTATTATTATTACTATTATTAGTATTATTGTTGTTATAATGGTATGATTGTTGTTGCAATCATTATTATCATACCATTATCATCATTACTACTATTACTACTACTACTACTGTTGCTATTATTATTATTATTATTATTATTATTATTATTATTATTATTATTACATTAGAATTTTATTTTTGTCATGGTGGAAAAGAAACCAGCTTAAATCTGACACCTAAGTGCACTGATGTTTGATTAGATTTCATTGTTATTATTATTAATATATTATTTATTTATTGTTGTTTACTTACTCTATTTATTTATTTGTTTGTTTGTTTGTTTACAGAAAGGAAATTCTCGCTGGAATGCGTTGGATGCGCCAGAAACTCTTCTCTACCCCTGGGACGACAAGTCAACCTACATCCAATGTCCACCATTTTTTGACAACATGGTAAGTGTCTCTGTTTCCATAGCAACACTAAATATTGAGTAAATTATAGTGTTTATTTTTTTTAATTTACCTCATTTTTTATTTTTATTTTTATTTTTTATTTTTTTCTTCTTCTGCATGGCCTTAGGAACACTAAATATTTGCAAAACTTTTTTATATTTGGCTTTATTATTATGTTGTGATATTAAAAACAAATTCTGAAGGAAGGAAAAAAAAAAAACATGGGGTTTTAAAAACATTTGGTTTTCTTATTTATATTTATAATTCTTCTTTCTTACTGATTTTGTTTATTTTAGTGGGGGTTTTTTTATGTATTTATTTTGTTTATTTTCTTTCTTTTTTTGTTTACTTTATTTCATTACAGTTCATGTATTTTATTTTATTTATATTTATATACTTATTTTTTAATTATTTATTTATTTATTTATTATTTTTATTTATATTTATTTATTTTTTTATTTTTTTTATTTTATTTTTTTTATTTTATTTTTTTTTAAATTATTTATTTTTTTATTTTTATATATTTTTTTTGATTTTCATTTTTATTTTATTTTTTTTTAATTTATATTTGTGTTTTATTCACTCACAGACAAAAGAACCGGAAGTCCCTGAGTCTATTAAAGATGCGTACGTACTTCTAAATCTGGGTGACTCGGTCACCACTGACCACATCTCTCCCGCTGGCAGCATCGCCCGCAACAGCCCTGCAGCAAGATTTCTTTCAGCAAGAGGGTCAGTGACCTCTAACGTGTTCATGTTTTATCATTACTCTCTCTGTTCTTACGTTTGTATATTTTTCTTTTTTGCTCTGTCTCTCTCTCTTTCTCCCTCTCCCAGCTTTTTCTTTTATCTGTCTCTATCTCTTGTTTTCTAATTCTCATTTATGTCTCTCTCTCTCTTCAACATTAATATGTACATGTAACAAATTCTACCTTATCAAGAGTTCCTGTTAAATAAATAAATAAAACAGTCAATAAGTAAACAAATAAATAAATAAATAAATAAATAAACAAATAAATAAATAATCAAATAAATAAAAAAACAAATAAACAAATAATTAAATAAAACAGTCAATAAATAAATAAACAAACAAACAAATAAATAACCAATAAAATAAATAAATAAAAATACAGAGTTATAGGCACACAAAAAAAAAATTAACATTACCATTTTACTTTTCATCAAATATTTGTTTCATTTTTGTTATTATTATTTACCTATTATTTACCTATTATTTCTGTCACTAAATGTAATTCTGATCCCAGGCTGGTTCCAAGGGAGTTCAACTCGTACGGGTCAAGGAGAGGTCACGATGGGGTCATGGCACGCAGCACGTTCGCAAACATTCGACTTGTCAACAAGTTCATTGGAAAAGCTGCTCCAAGAACCATACACCTCCCCAGTGGAGAAGAGGTGAGGGCGGGGTTGTGGGTGTGGCCCAGTCTGTGGGTATAATAGTTGTGTAGATGTAGTGGTTGCATGTGTAATTTATGGGAATGTACTGTAAGGTGTAAAAAAAAAAAAAGAAATGTTAATTTATGAGAGGTTTATGAGCAAAAGAAATTAATTGTGTTTGAGAAAGAACTGTATTTTGTGTTAGATTCCATGTTAATTTATTACAGTTGATGAAACTAAATTAATTATGTTTTATTACTGGCTTTTATGTTTCTTCCATGTTATTCCTAAATTATTAAAAGTTATTTTTATTATTATTATTATTATATTGTTATTTTATTATTTTTGTTATTATTATTATTATTATTATTATTATTAATAAAATGTTGTTATTATTATTATTTGTTTTATTATTATTATTATTTTTTGTTATTAAATTATTATTATTATTGTTGTTGTTGTGGTTGTTATTGTTAAAGTCATTGTTGATAATATTATTAGGATTACATTTATCATAATTATTATTATTTTTTTTTTTTTTTGTTAGCTCTATCATTACCATTTTAATATTGTTTTGCATATTTCTATAGTTGTTTATTTGATCATTCATTTATGTATTCAGATATTTATTTATTTACTATTTATTTACTATTTATTTATTTTATTTATTTATTTATTTATGTATTTATTTATTTTACTATTTATTTTATTTTATTTATGTATTTATTTACATACTTATCTTTGTATTTATTTATTTACTATTTATTTATGTATTTATTTATTTTATTTATTTTACTATTTATTTACTATTTATTTATGTATTCATTTATTTATTTAGTTATATATGTGTTTTTTGATATCTTACTTACATACGTTTTTATTCATTTACTTGTATTTAAATTTTATTTATTTTCAAGATGGACGTGTTTGATGTGGCAGAGCGGTACCGCAGTGAAGGAAAACAAGTGATTGTATTGGCTGGTAAAGATTACGGCTCCGGTTCATCCAGAGACTGGGCAGCCAAAGGACCCTGCCTTCTTGTGAGTTTGTTATTGTGGGTTCAAGCACATACAGACGTGGCCATATTTTATCACAGAACATGAATATTTTGTATATAATTTATAGAAAATTCCTATAATTTTCTGAAGAAGATGTATGTATGTATCTGTGTGTGTGTTTATGTTAAGTGTTGTGTGTAGATCTATTTTATTTATTTATTTATTTACATACACACAGGTAGTTAGGGCAGTGATAGCTGAAAGTTATGAGAGAATACATCGCAGTAACCTGATAGACATGTTTGTTTTATATGTCTGTGTGTGTGTCTGTCTGTCTGTATGTGTGTGTGTGTGTGTGTGTGTGTGTGTGTGTGTGTGTGTGTGTCTGTGTCTGTGTTTGTATTATATGTGTGTGTGTGTGTCTGTGTGTATGTGTGTATATCTATTAATATTACTTACTTGTACAGGGAGTGAGGGCTGTGATAGCTGAGAGCTATGAGAGAATACATCGCAGTAACCTGATAGGGATGGGACTGATTCCACTGCAGTATCTGGATGGACAGACAGCAGACACACTTGGTTTGACTGGCAAAGAAACCTACTCCATCTTTGTACCTGAAGACTTGAAAACCGGACAGATTCTCCAAGTGAAGGTAAATGTGTTGTCAGGGAAACAGTAATTGAAAAGGAAGTTACGAGTTGTGTGAATATTTTCATTCAGTTTTATGTTCTATTCCTTTTCCTCCTTAATTTTTAATTTTAATTTTAAATGAGAGAGAGAGAGAGAGAGAGAGAGAGAGAGAGAGAGAGAGAGAGAGAGAGAGAGAGAGAGAGAGATTATCAAAACAAATGATTGTGTATTTATTAAAATATTACTGTTGTCATTATTTTTATGTAATTATTTTGTATCAACAGCTCATTATTATCATTATCATAATTTTTTTTTTTTACACCAAAACAACAATTAATCAAAAGTAAAACATTTTTACCAACTCAAACCTCACTGTTTTCATCCAAATTTCCATTCTCAATTTATTTCATGTTAATTTTTATGCATATAAACACACAAAAAATATAACTACATTCTTAACTTTTTTATTTTATTAAAAAACAGAAATAATAATAATAATTTTAATTTTAAATTTTAATTTTAAACTTTGTATTTACAGCTGAACGATGGACGCACATTTCAAGTGAAGGCGAGATTCGACACAGACGTAGAACTCGAGTATTTCAGACATGGTGGAATTCTCAACTACATGATCCGAAAAATGATTTAAATTTAAAAAAAAACAAAAACATGAGACCTCAAACTTATAGTAACAATCACACAGGACTTATTTAGGGCTTGGAGTCTTTTTTATATACGTAAATATTTCATCCATGTTTGTGAAATAAAAATGCAGTTCATGTATGTGGGGAAATTTGAAATAGAAAGTGTACTTGGTGTATGTGGAAAAATAAAATAAAAGTTCTGTTGATAAATGTGGAAAATTAAAATACGTTTTAAAATTAAGAGAAAAGAGAAATGGCTTCTGATTATTATTAATCATGTGCTGAAACTAATGTAAATTTTTAAATTAATTAATTCAAAAAAATTTAATATAATAATGTTGTGTGATCATTTCTTTTATGTTAAATTTCTGTAAAATAATCTGGACTGAGAATTTAATAAATAAAAATTAAATTTTAATTAAAGATTTCTATTTTTGCTGTTGTAAGAATGTGGTGAGAGAAATCTGTGACATATTACTTCTTGGATAAGATCAAAACTTATTTGTGTGTTAAAGAAATAAAAAAACTTTTTATGAAATTTAAATTATAAAGTATTTTCAGGTTTTGTTTTGGTAATAGCATTAAATACAGTACGAATAAATATACATTAAAAAAACTAAAAAAAAAAAATATTAAAATTAAAAATATACCCAAGACACAATGATTGAATATGTAAAATTTAAAATAAAATCATTTTTAGGTCAAATTCAGAAGGCTTTATTTTTAATTTTTTTTTTTTTTTTTTTTTTTTTGGTTGGGGTGTTAAATACTAAAGAATAATGAGATAAATTGAAACAACTTTTACAAAGTATTATCATACATAACATCAGTGACATAATTTTGGATTAATGTTTCATGTTTTACACAATCACATTGTGTTAGATTTGTTACCAATTTCAAAATGTTATCACAAAAATCATTTTCTTTAAAGTTTTTACATTCTGTTGTTTTTGTTGTCTTTTTGATTTTAAAAATAAAAATGGTTTATAGGTTAAACAGGCACACATTAAATATTTAAAAGCACTAATTTTGTTTCAAATTCATTTAAAAATTTAATTAGAAGCTTTTTGTAAATAAATTACTTTTTAATTATTTTTATTATTATTACTGTTGTTTTTGCATTTTTTATCCTGTTTTTTAAATAATTGTTCAAGCTTTCATCTTGATTTGTTTAGCTAAAATTGTGCTGAAATGTTAAACAAGAAAGTAATGTGCTATTTATAATTTATATTTTTGTAAGAAAAGTGTACTGAAATTAAAGAGAAATGTATAAATCTTTTTTTTTTTTTTTTTTTTTTTTTAATTTAATAATATTATTATTATTAAATATTAATATTATTTATATTATCATTTCATTTTTATTTTTTTTTTTTTTCTAACAACGTTTACCATAGCATAATGTGCTTAAGTGTCAACCAAATGTCTTGATCTCTTTCTTCAACTATGAGTTTATCCTTATACACAGTCTTGCTAATGTGTCTACCCCTTTTTATACTTTCCTTTCCGTGTATATTTGTTGTTTTGAAATCATTATAAAATATTGGGTTCATTACTTCTTTGTTTGCCTTTGTTTTTTTATTTTTTATTTTGTTTTAATCTTCTTTGGCAGGGAGAAAGGGTGTTGGTTTTTTCTTTTCTTTTCTTTTTTTTTTTTTTTTTTCTTTATTGTGTCACCAACTATTTTTAGAATATGAAAATTGATGTACCTGGGCATTATTTGTGAATTTGATTTCTATTAATTATCGAGTCAATTCTGAGATAATAAAATAAAAAAAAATAAAAGGAATGTTACTTGTACTTTTTTTTTTTTTTTTTTTTTTTTTTATTCAGAAGTTTTTCTGATAAAAAAAAAAATATTATTTTTAAAACATTTTATAACACACATCATTATAAAATTAATATTGTATAATAAATTATAGTTTTGTAATCCTGTTCTAGTTTTGTAAATTCCAGAGAGTTATGTTTTCTTTACTAACTCTCCTATTTTATGAAAGCATAAAAAAAAAATCTTGTTCAGCATAAAAGAGTATTTTACTATTGAGCTTCATCTTTCTGTCTTTTCTTCACTAATGAATGTTTATAATTTAAATGTAGTAATAATAAAATATTGCTTTATTTTGTAAACTTTTGTGTGGAAGTGTGACATTAATAAAAATGTATTCATTATCCATTTTTATTAGTACTATGTTAGTTTCATTTAGTGGCAGTAGTAATGAAGTAGTAATATTACTATTATGATTATTATTACCAATTTGGTGAAGGGGATTAATTAAAAATAATATTTCACTTTGTATCAATGAAACAAAACGCACACTTATAATTTTTTTTGTTAATTATTTTTTTCTTTCTTCTTTTCTTTTTTTTTTTTTTTTTTTTTTTTTATTACTATCATTTTTTAACATTTATATTTATTTACTCACTGAATTATTATTATTATTATTATTATTATTATTATTATTATTATTATTATTATTATTATTATTATCATCATCATTATTATTATTATAACAGTTCAACACTTTTTCATTTTAGTTCCTTAATCAATACCATTACAGTATGACTAATTAACAAAAGTCAAAATATTTATGTATAGCTATACTAACCTAAATCCAGACTGTAACTTTGATCCAAGTCTTATTTATTAATCTGCCACCAGCTTCAGTGAAAGTTTACAAAATGTGATTACTGCTGTAGTTGTATAATGTAAGAAATAATTCATGTTGCAGTTTTGAGAACTTTGTAGATTGTGTTTTTTTTATTTCACAGTTTATGTGTTGCTAGGTGCTTCATCTGGCAATTCAGCTAAGCTTATATAAGTCTGAAATAAATAAATAAATTTTATAAATATATATATATAATAAAATATGTCTAATTAAAAGTTTAAATGAAAGAATGTTACTAGTTTCTGATCCTTCTGAAAAGTAAGACCTGAAAAAAACTTCATCGAAACTAAAATAAAATTGAAATTTTGTGTTTTTTGAGAAACCTGATATCTGCAATGAGAAGAAAAACAAAATAAACACTTATTTTTATTTTTATTTATTTTTATTTTTGTTTTTATTATTATTTTTTTTTTATTTCTTTCCTTTTTATCAAATGGGTCTCATTTTTGTCTGTACTGTATTCGTCAAAATTTGTTTTATTTGAATAAGCTGAGAACAAATAACTACTGGTTAAAAATATATTTTAAAAATGATTTGCTAGTATTTATAAGATAATTATCAATTATGTTATGACAGTTAAAAGTAAAAAACAAAAAAATATAGAAAGAACATTGTGAAATTTAAGAACTGTATTTATAAAATAGAAAATAGATTTTTAAGATGTTTACATCATGTCCCAATTTTTTAGAATTATTTTGTACTTGGTAAATTTGTTAACTGAAAATTTAATAAAAAAATATGTACTGGATAATAAACTGTAAACAAATAATACTGTTGTTTCTTTCATGTTTGTTCTTTTTTTGTTGTTATTATTATATGTTTAATATAGTTACTTTAATTGTTTATATATATATATATATATATGAGAGAAGGGGGGTAGAGTAATTAACAAAACCGGTGTAATACAAGAGTTAAAGGAAAAAAAAAAAAGGGGGGAAAGGTCATATTTTTAGCCCAAAATTCATTTATCTTTACAACAGCAACATTAATAATTTTAACAGCTTCATTTGTAGTTGGTTCACTTGGACTAATAAAGAAAGGTAAAACAAATATAAAAACATTCGTGCTGATAAGATATAAACAATTTTATAAATCTAGTTTAATTTCGTTTATATCCGAAATCATTATATTGTCCGTTCCTTACTTTTGGTCCAGTTCGATTTTTACAGCGACTTCTCGCAAACCATTTCCGGTAGAACTGAAACGAGAGTTTGACTGTACCGCAAGAAGCGAGAGAAAAACTGTACACAAGCAACCCTCAAAATGGGAGGCCTTCTAGAATTAGAATTGTTCGACGATGTTCGGAGGATGAACAAAAGACAGGTTAGGTGCCAACAAATAAATTCAAAGCCGGCTGGCGGAAATGTTCTTTCACTTTTGAAAGATGTGCAAAAAAGTGTCTGTGTCGCGTGCTGTTCTAGGGTTCTAACAATTTTCCCATATGTCGTGTTAAGGATGACGTTGATAATATCATAATAATATATTAAAATAAATAGCCTCTGATTGTGATTAAAAATTTACTGACATGTATTTAGATAAATCATTAATAAAAAAAAAAATTTAAAAAAAATTATATAGTAATTTTATTTTAATTAATGGTTTACTTTTATTACATTTCCCGGTATTTTATTTTAATATGTGTAATGATAAAAAAAAAACCAAGTCATATCATGTTTAAAAATGGGTTGTATGATTAAAATAATGTTGGTGTTATCTCTCTCTTTCGCATTTACAAACACACACACGCACGCACGCACACACACACACACTTAAAAATACATAAATATACATCAGGTGGCAGAAAAAGTTTGTGTTTTTTCTCAAGATGTGCAAAATGTAGTCGAACAACATTACATAGCGATCAGATGTTTTATTCTCCAGAATAGTGTGCATATATTTTTGAAATCTTTCTTCCAAATTGAATTAAAGCTTAAATATAACTCTCTTATAAAATTCTTTACATTTTGATGAGAAAAAGTTTTGAAGTGCTGACTTGCATAGTTCCTTGACATGCAGACTTCTGTTGAGCAAGTTGTTGCCTGAGGACAAGACAAAGTAATAATCTGTTGTTGGTATGTCAGAAGAGTCTGGTGGAGGTAGTCTAGGGTAAAAGCTAATTTAGTAGTAGAAAAGCGAAATGCAGTCACACACTGACCTTCAGGAATACGATTAATGATACCTTTGTGATTAACTATTACAAGATGCTTCTGGGTCACTTTGTGTTTGCGTTTCTCTACTGTAAACACCCGAATCAGACTATAGTCTGGAGGTGAATAATCTACAGAGTTTCAGTGATGTTGAGTTTGTTTATGAACTGTTTCTTACTTAAAGTTCAAGAAGTTATCAAACAAGAGTTTCAAAAACTGTACAAACATTTTTGGCCACCTGACATCTGTATCTGTTTATCTATATCTATTTTATCTATTTATCTATGTGTGTGTGTGTGTGTGTGTGTGTGTGTGCATTGAATCTTTTTATTTAGTGTGTGATGTAATAATTATTTGCATTATCCAAACAACATACACAGATGCATGGTAATAAAATTTATTGTTATTTAATTCTAAATTAATGTACATCGTTGAGTTTTGATGATTTAAAATTAATTCAGTTAAAATCACTGAGTTCACTGAGTGAAAGCAGGATACTCAAAAATTGAAGAACATTACACTGAGTTATTTAATAGATAGCACCAGTGGTACAATATGTTGTATTGGTACTTCATGTACTTACTTTACTGATGATACTAGCACCATTAGTATCCAAATGATACTTTTACTCTGGTACCAAACTAACTATACTATGAATACTACATTTTTTTATCACATAATATTTGTTTTTAATGCTTTCTTTTCATTTTTCCCATCTATTTTTTAAACAACCTTTATTTTATAAACTTTTATTTTATATTTATTTTATAAACTTTTATTTTATATTTATTTTATAAAATTTTTATTTCGTTTCTGTTTTATTTAATGAAATAACTGTCTGTTCACAGCTGTACTATCAAGTACTCAATTTTGGGATGATCGTAGCCTCAGCACTGATGATATGGAAAGGTTTAATGGTTGTCACAGGAAGTGAGAGTCCCATAGTCGTCGTACTGAGGTAGGATTGTCTCCCTTGACAGAGAACTCTTTTTATAACTAAGATAACTAAAACAGATCATCAGATTTCAAGATTATGATACTTGCAACTGCTCATAGCAGCCATTGTTAATTATATACTTATTTCTGTTCCATTGGTTCTATTTTTATTTTTTATTTTTTTTTTTTTCTGTTGTTGTTCATAGGACATAATTGCAAAATTTCTGATAGTTGATGCTGAAAAAAAAAAAACCTACAGAAAACTGTTATGTTTTGATCTACAGATACAAATAATTTTCAATTTTTATTCAATTAATTATTTTTCCTATACTGCTATTTATTTTACGCACATTCCTCTTGCATTTATAACTGTTTCTTTCAAATTTAGATTTATTCTTTATCGTGATATTACTTGCATATTTTTTTGGCTGCAGTTTTATTTAGTTTTCCTGTCGTGCTGTTTAATTTGCTGTTGTTACTGATGTTTTAAATGTCTGTTTTCTCCAGTGGAAGTATGGAGCCAGCATTTCATCGTGGAGATTTGCTGTTTCTCACAAATTACCGAGATGAACCCATCCGCGTGGGGGAAATTGTTGTTTTCAAGGTCGAAGGTCGCGACATACCAATAGTCCATCGTGTTCTGAAAGTCCATGAAAAGTAAGTTTTTAATCTGAGAATCTAGCTTGTTGTCTCTCTGGTTCTCTGTCTCTTTGTGAATGTATATCTCTCTCTCTCTCTGTGTATCTGTTGTTTTTCTTATATTTTCTTTTAATAAATTTGTGTTGTGATTTTTTTTTATTCTTTATTTTTTTTTTAAATTACCATTTTGAAACAGATTGTTACTTGTGTTTTGTAGGGGTCAGTGGAGATTTTCAGTTTTGTTTTTAAAATTATTTGTCTGTCTCACTTTGCCTGTGTGTATTTATATATCTATCTTTCTTTCTGTCTGTCTGTCTTTCTGTTGTTTATTTAGTTCTCTTTTTTATTATTATTATTCCATTACTGTTTTTAAAAAATAAAATTATTTTGCTTGAGTTAATAGAGTATTTCAGTTTTGTTTTACAGCTCATTTGCAATTTTTTTTTGCATTAACATTTAACTGTGTATCAACTTTTAACTTCAAGGAACTTTTTTCTTTAACTATTTTTTTTTTATTATTTGATGTATTATAAATAATATTTTTAACTTACATTATTTATATATATTTCCTTTAAACTTTTTGTTATTTGATGTATTATAAATAATAATTTTTACTTACATTATTTATATACATTTCCTTTATACTTTTTGTTATTTGATGTATTATAAATAATATATTTTACTTACATTATTTATATATATTTCCTTTATGTATATATTTTTTTCCATGTATTTCTTTTTGTTATTTCTTAATTTTATTCATTCATTTATTCATTATTATATATATTTTTATTTATTTCTTTTTCTCAGAGCTAACGGTACAGTTAAATTCTTGACAAAGGGAGACAATAACAGTGTAGATGATCGTGGGTTGTACGCCCCTGGACAGCTGTGGTTGGAGAAGAAAGATGTTGTAGGAAGAGCTAGAGGGTGAGATATTTCTGTATTCTATTTTTAAACATTGTGTTGTCTTGGCAATGACCTTAGTTAAAGAATTTCCATTGGCTGAAAACCACATTTGTGTAGACAATTTGTATAGTTCATTGGCATAAAAAGTAAAATGTTGAGTAGTGACAGAATTTTGTGTTTGCTCTTTGGAAATGTATTCTGCTACTCTGTATGCATGTTTTTGTGTGTGTGTGTGTGTGTGTGTGTGTGTATGGAGAGAGAGTGAAGATTATAAACATTTGTAGAATTCAGGAATATAATAATAAATAAAACAAAATATTTTGATGAATCATGACATTGGCAATTACAAATAGATGTTTAAAAAAAAAAAACTTTATAGATCATCTATAATAGAAAAGGATGATGATGATGATGATAATAAAATGTATGTCTGTTTCTCTCTGTCCATGTTTGTATGTAGAGAGACAGGTACATTTTTGACATCTGTAGAATTCAGGAATATAACAATAAGTGAAAAATTAACGATAAAATATGTTTATTGATCATTACATTAGCACTGAAAAATAAATATTAAAAATGAACTGATAATAATAATAAATATAATAAATATAATGAAATGTGAAGTATGGTAGTATAAGTAAAAATCTCACTTGCTCTTCCCAGTACTTTTATTTTTTACACAAGTTATTTTAATATTATTGTGTTTCAAATTATTACATCATGGCTAAATATTATATGTTAAACAAAACAGAAAAAAACCCAGTGTCTTCCACCTTCCTGGCCATAATCAATAATCAATAATCAGTTACTGTTGAAAAAAGATGTAGAAAAACCTCTATTGTTTGATTTTTGATTGTTGAAGTTTATTTCTTTTTTATTTTCAGTTTTGTTCCTTATGTAGGAATAGTAACTATACTCATGAACGACTATCCTAAATTTAAGGTGAGTTTGATCTCCATTTAGTACCATCATGCACACACATACACACACATACACATGCATGCATGCACACGTCTTGTATATTAAATTTGACAGTATTCAGATAAATTGTTTCGTTATTACTATTAGTACAGTACGTTATCAATTTCTAAGAAAAGAAATGTTTTATTAATTATTGTTATTATTAGTTGCAGGAATAAAAAAATTTAACTCTTGTAGTCTTGTAACTAAGCCAAAAGTTTAAAAAAAAAAACAACATTATTATTGTTATTGTTGTTGTTGTATTTTATTATTTTATTGTTATTTATCTTTTTTTAAATCCTAAAATGTTTTGTTGTTATTGTTGTTGTATTTTATTATTGTACTGTTATTTATCTTTTTCTAAATTCTAAATTATTTCATTTATTTTTTTTTCCAGTATGCTATACTAGCATGCCTTGGCTTGTTCGTTCTAATACACCGCGAATGAGAGAAGACGGAGAGAAAGTAGGAAAGGAGGAAATTGCCTTATCACATGTGTTTTAAAAATTGTTCATAATTTAAACTTCCATTGTTTGACAAGTATTACATTCATTTCAACAGTTTGGTCATTTCATGTTTTGATGTCCCTTGCTTGTTTTATTCAGGGGTTGGATTGGGGTTTTTTTTCAGTGTGTTAATATCATTAACATTTTTATTCAAATATTGTCAAGTTTTTAAAATTTCCCATTAGTATGAAGCGTTAAAGAATTAAAATAGTTTGAATTTATTTGATTTGATTTCTTAACCTTAAAAAAAATGTATATTTGTATTATTATTATTATTATTATCTTGTAGTTTTACCCACATTTTTTTTTCTTATTTTTTTTTCTTTTTCTTTTTATTTTTTTTTTTTTTTAAATCAGGAAAAATAAAAATTTGTTGTATATTTGCAGACATTATTTGAATTCTGAATAAAGAAAGACATTTGATCATCAGAAGTAAAATTTGTTACTTTCATTTTGCATGTTTCTTCAATTTTTTCTATTTATTTATTTATTATTATTATTATTATTATTATTATTATTATTATTTATTATTATTCATTATTATTATTATTATTATATAATACTAACATCCCTAAAACAATTACAAGATTTATTTCAAATTTATTAGTTGATGTAGATTTGTTTCAGTGACAAATAACTAGGTGCTATAATAGTAGTTAATGACATCTCAGAAATTATTTACAAACACTGTGATAGAAGAGTCATTTTTATTTTTTTATTCAAGAAACATTTGTAATTTTATTTTAACAGAAGTTAGACAAGTTTAATCTTGGTTCATTCTAATTGTTTTTTTTTTATTTAATTTGTTTTTTTTAATCTAGAAACACTTAGATTTATAATTTAATTTTAACAACAAAAAAAAATTCTTATAATCTTCTTTTTTTATTTTTTTTTTTATTTTTTTTAATATAATAGAAAGAAAAATAATTAAACAAAGATGTAGTATTTATCCACTAAATGTATTTTGTATACAGTTTTCCAAGAAAACTAATTTAAATTAAATTTCTCACATTGTTTGTGAGGGAGCAAAAAAACTGAATTAAATAATATTATTCTAATTGCTGTTGTAGCATTTTTAAGTTTTGGGAGAAAAACAAAAAAATCAAAGCCAAATAAAAAATTCATGGATAATATTTTTTGTAATTTTATTGATTTTAAGTTTATTTTAATAAATGAAAATTTGGAAGAATTAAAATGAAAATATTGTTTTCTTTCACATTCTTATCAGCTTTATTTTATGAAAAAAGTGATTGACATTAATTAACATGTCCATGTGCTTCATAAAGTCACATATATACTTATACACATACAGAAACACACAAATTAAAAATGATTGCAAATACCTACATACACAAAATTAGATAATTCAATAACAGAGATTGTTGTTTCTATTTTGCATAAAATTTGAAGGTTACATTTGTTTTCAGCTTTTGAATGAAGAAATATTTCATTATCATACATTTCAATATGTAAAGTTATTAAATGCTTGATTTAAGATAACATAAAAAGAAAAGGTTATTTTTTTTAATTATTAGTAGTAGTAGTTATTTATTTTTTAGTGTTTTGTTTATATTTTTATTTTTTATTTTATTATTTTTTAACATTAGGTGAATGTGTGAATTTGATAAGCAGAAAATGTGTTTACAAATAGAAATTTGTTTACTAACAAGATGAATAAAATAATTTTTAAAAAAAAGTAAATTACTTATTTACTCATTTCATTTGTATGTACTAATATTAATAATAATAACAACCATAACAATAATATATACATAGTCATAAATAAAGTTATATTTAAAATTTAATTTCAGGTGTGTATTTTGCCAGTATTAATATTTTAGATTGGTTACTGGTTACAAGATCTCATTTGTCAACTGGTACATGATAAAATTTAATGCTTTTTGCACTATTTTCTTATTTCACATTATTAAATACATTTTTAAATACTCGGTTTTAATTCCCAATTTTCAACTTGTAAAAAACGTGTGGTTAAATATTTTTACAAAACTTCATTATGACATCAATACATTATTAACATTTGTTTTATTTTAATGTTTAAATTCTGACTTTTTTTTTTTTTTTTTTTTTTTACCAGTAATTAAACATCGAAAAATTCTTTAAAAAGACCCCACAAACCCAATTCCAGTAATTTTGAAATATTTTACAAAGCAAAACAACATCAACAGATTTTTAATTTGTGTAAAATTTGAACTTCTTTGTTAATAGTTTAATTACATGAAAATGTTATCTGAATATAAAATGAAAATAATAAACTAGTATTAAATTTATTGTATGGTTTGAGTTTGAATGAAAATGTAAAATTTTATTTACTGAAATTTGAGAATGTTCTTCATTAATGGAGCATGAAACCCAAGAAATAAATTCCTAGAAAATGAATATTACATATTAATAATGAAAGTGGTGCTCTTGTGATTTTGTTTGATTTTTTTCACACAAAGATGCATGCACATACAAACACAAAGAAAAGTTGCACTGATATATAAATGATTTGACAAGTGAAATCTTTTGTGTAACAGAATGTAAGATGCATATACACACTCCATTTCATTTATTTCTTTTATATATTTCTTTTTTTTTTTTAATACTACTAAACTATTTGTTTTCTATATATTTATTTAATTAGTTAATTTGTTAGTTATTTTTATTTATTTTTTTTCATATAAATTAAATAATTTTACATGTAACAACAGCCATGACTACATAAATTGAAACAAGACAAAAAAAAAAAAAAATCACTCTTAATTTATTGTCTTATAAAATAAAACATTTCATTTATTTACTTATAATCAAAACAGAGGAAAATTAATCATGGTGCATAGGTTTGTGTTTCTGTATTATGTACACATAAAACAATACAGTTACGTTTTTGAAAGAATATATTGGTTGTGTTAAGGTTTGTACCTTCAAGATTAATAAATGTGTGGAGAAAATAAAGAGTTTTTGAAGTTATCGTGTATTTTTGTTTGTGTTTTTATATTGCATACTGTAACAAGCATAATTCATAACAGTCAGGATTTGTTTCATTATTTTAAAATAAATATTTCAAACATGCTTTGTTAGCAGTAGCAGTGATGGTGGTTGTATCAGTATATATATATATATATATATATATATATATATATATATATATAAGTGGTTTTGGTAGCAGTAATATTTTATTAATGATACTGGTAATAGAGGTGGTGATGTTACCTTTGTTGTTTTTGTTATTATTTTTATTTGTAGCATCAGTAGTAATAGTAGTAGTAGTAGCAGCAGCTGTAAAAATAGAAGAGTAGTAGCAGTAATAATATAACACGTAGTAGTAGTAGTAGTAGTAGTAGTAGCAACAACAACAGTAGTGATAATAATATTATTATATACATAGCCAATCTCCATATAATACACAATTTTGTCTATTTTGATAAATTGCCAGTCATAAAATATATAATGAGCCTTTGATAAACAAACCTCAAGGTTTAAAATGTCTGATACCAATTCTTTAACAGCCTGTTTTCTTCGTGTCCTTTTAATCTGTAAACAAAATGAAACATGGCTTCAGAGTTAAATCCTCACGGAAAACAGAAACAAAAGTTAACGTAAATTCGTCAAACGTTTTGTTAATTTTAGCACGCAATAAGAAAAACCGGGAGAAGTCACGGACGACGTGAAAGATAATGACGTCATAATACAATGACGTATTAGTAGCGAAGCTGTACATTAATGAATATAAAGGTAAGTTATAGCCGAACACAAAAGAAAATTACTAATCACAAATGTAGTAGTAGTATGAGTAGTAGCAGTAGTAGTAGGAGTAGTAGCAGTAGTAGCAGTAGTAGTAGTAGCAGTAGTAGTAGTAATAGTAATAGTAATAACAGCAGCAGTGGTAGTAGTAAAAGGTAATACTAGTAGTACTAATAGTAGTAATAATAATAGCTGTACTAGTATTTGCTTGTAATAGAAGTAGTTGTAATAGTAGTAGTGGTATAAGTAGTAGTAATAGTAGTAGTGGTATAAGTAGTAGTAATAGTAGTAGTGGTATAAGTAGTAGTAATAGTAGTAGTGGTATAAGTAGTAGTAATAATAGTAGTGGTAGAAATAGTAATAATACTGGTAGTAACATCATTAATAGTAGACATAGTAGAGGCAGCAGTATTAGTTGAAGTTTAGTAATAGTAGTTACCGTGGTAGTAGTAGTAGTAGTAGTAACATAAGAAGGTTTCGAAACTCAAATGTTTTCTCTAAATCGTAAGTTAAATAAATCGAGTTCAGTTTCTCGTTTTCCAAACTGAAGAAACTGACGGAATTTGTAATTACAGAAGCGGTGTTATCTTCAAATCGTAATTTCTTAGGTTTATTTTATTTTATTTATTTTTAAATAAAATTGTTGGCAAAAATCACGTGATTCGACCTCCCCCCACACACACACGCACACACGATTCTCTCTTGTCTTTGAGAAAAAGGTTTCATTTAAATGTAAATGACAGTATAAATTTATGTCAGCATTTTTTCTTTCTTTCTTTTCGTTATTTATTTCAGATATTTTTTTTTCTTTTTCTATTTTTTTTTTTTTTTTTCTTCTTTATTTTAAAAAAAAAGAAAAAAATCTGCACTGCACAACAACTGTCATCCGGTTGCATAAATTCAATCTGACATTAAAAAAAAAAGAAAAAAAAAAAGAAAATGAAAAAGGAAGTGTTTCCCCAAACACACGCATGCCTGTCACGAACAAGGGAGATAACCTAAGACGGTAAGAATCCCCTTAATGCAGATAAAAAAAAAAAAAAAAATTTTTATCTTGAAATACGATTTAGATGAGAAAAAAATAAAATAAAAGATGCCAATCGTTCGCTTAGAAAATAATGACCAAAGTTAATATTCATAAAAATAATAATAAATAAATTAAATATTCAACCTTTAATTTTTGAATAGAAAATGTATAAATACATTAATTTTCGGTTATGATTCAAAACCTAGATCCAGGCCTACTAATTAAAATTCGTTTAAATTTTAGAGAAAGTTTGAAATTAATGAAATCTGTCTTTTCTGATAATGTTTCAGTCCTGCTTTGGAAAGAAAAAACTCGTAAATCCTAAAAATGTACAAAATAAATA
Source organism: Chrysomallon squamiferum (assembly GCA_012295275.1). NCBI lineage: Eukaryota > Metazoa > Mollusca > Gastropoda > Neomphalida > Peltospiridae > Chrysomallon > Chrysomallon squamiferum. The sequence continues at coordinate 25,646,986 of CM022677.1, forward strand.
AATAAACAGCTGGTCATATGGATTGAAATGTCATTAATCGGTGAAACAGAGACATATTTTTTTTTTCGATAGAAATCTTATAACTGTTTAACCAATATCTGGTAATGATTTATCCAGCTTTCTTACATGTACAAAATCTTGAAATCCTCCAAAAATGAGTTTAACGAAATTTAACAAAACTTCTTTTACTAGATTTTGCCAGAAGAAAAAAGCAATTGTTTCTCCATTGCCGTTAGTTAATATTTTTTGCATTAATTTTTCACTCTTTGATCCTCTCTCTCTCTCTCTCTCTCTCTCTCTCTCTCTCTCTCTCTCTCTCTCTCTCTCTCTCTCTCTCTCTCTAGCCCTCTCTCTTTATTTCCCTTTAATTTATTTTTCTCTTTGTCTTTTTTTTTTGTCTCTCTCACTCTGTATGTGTTTGTGTGCATGAGTGTGTGCATGAGTGTGAGTGTGTGTGTGCGTTGTGTCCATGTGTGTACACAAGTAAACAGGAAAACACATTTAACTATTGTTCAGTGTGTATGTGAATGAGGGAGTGCGCTCGTGCATATGTATGTATGTGTGTGTTTATATATATATATATATATGGATCATACATATGGATGTAAGTACGTACGTATGTATGTGTGTGGGCATGTATGTTTGTCTATATTACACACAAACACACACAAACACTCATATATAAATATATATATATATATATATGTGGGTGTTTTTTTCTGTGTGTATATGTATCTATCTATATATATATATATATATGCGCCGGTTTTTCCGTGCACATTTTCCTATATATATAAAAAAACCGTGAATGGATAATGTTTATTTTTACACGCAGACGTTTACGAATGTTTGGTAGTTGAGGTATGAAATTAGCTTCAACGTAAAAAAAACAAGAAGAAAACACCAAACACGTGTTTTTTAAATCTTCTCTTTTTAACCACAGATTCTGAAACAGAGTATAGCGACCCGCAGCCCCCCGTACACCCCACCCCGCCAGTCCGTCCGATCCCGTAATGCTTCTCGCTTTCTCGCTGGTGCATAGCGAGCCCCCAAGCCACGCGCTCATCTCGCGACCTGTCTCGTGCGCTCTTCGTCGGAACGTGGTTGCGACAGATCGCTAGATGGCGCTGCGGATCGCTGCAGACGACAGAAACAAACGTTCCCATTCATTTGACGAGAGTGCGTCGATCGAGAGAGAAGAGAAGAGAGAAGAGAGAGAGGAAGGGAGAGAGATCGCTGTTTGTGAGTGAGGTGAGTAGTAAAGAATTTTGTGGAATATAATCTTGTTGTTATTGTTATTATTATTATCCGTGTGTAGTTATTTGTGTTGCATTTTAAACTGTGTGTGTAACGTATTTCTTGTATTTCACATTTTTTGGACAAAGACGAAGAGTTTTACTGACTTTTTAACTTGTTAAAGTAAAAAGTTTGACAGTATCACGTATATATATATAGTTATTTATATTGCACTGCATAGCTGGTGTGACATATTTCACATTTAGACAAAGACAAAGTGCTTACTTTTAATTTATTAAAGTAAAAGTTTGACGGTTTTAGTATGACATATAAAATGGGATTACATTTATACTTCATACTTTTAGAACATGTTACTTATATTTCGCATTTAGACAGATACAGTTTTTATTTATTAATTATTTTAATATTTGTATATAACTTATGTTAACTTTAGATACAGACTGAAAAGTTACGTGTAGTTTAGTCACAATGGGACTGTTTCATACAGCACTGTTAATTAAATGGTTAATAAGCATCAACCAAAGTACTCTCTCTCTCTCTCTCTCTCTCTCTCTCTCTCTCTCTCTCTCTCTCTCTCTCTCTCTCTCTCTCTCTCTCAGACTCCTTCATAATAAGAATTATTCCTTACAACCAGACCGAAATGCAATATTCACTTATCTTACTTGTTCGTCAAAGTAAGAAAAGTAAATATTCTTACTACTATTTCGTCTGCTCAGAGATAAATCAGAAAAGAAGTATCATTTACTCATGTTTTTTTTTTTTTTGGTTTCTCTGTCTATCTCTTTTCTTTTCATACTTCAAGTAATATTAGTCCTATCTTTTGCTCTAACAGAGACTAAAATTTATTTTTCTTCTTTAACATTTGATTTGTCACGATAAAACGTATACAGTAGTATTAATATCCTTTGGTATCTTAAGATAAAAAGAAAAACAGACATCTTATTTTTCTTTTTACTGTTAATTTTTGTTTTCTTAATTTGAAACTGCGATAATATTAGTCATATTTTTTTTTATTCTCTCTCAAACATAGATTACATTAAGAAATAATAATAATAATAATATTTTGTTACTCATAAAAATTAAAGTTAAACAGATTACCAATAATCCACATAAATCTGTAAACGTGTATACAACACAACTGAAAACTATATGCGTAACTTTTCCGTTACCTTTCATTTCCTGTAGTAATAACTAATTAATTTTCTTAATCTTCATTAATTAATTGCTTCGTAGATTATTTTAAGCATGTATTAATTTTGCTCAACAGTTTAAAATTCGTCACAAGCGAGTTATGAATATTCATGACCTAAAAACAAACAAAACGAAGTTTTTAACATACAGGAATGTTCTTCCGTTTAGGTCCCGAAACGATTTCACAGCTGGCGAAGTCGGGGGGATTCCATGACAACACAAAGACGACGTAAAGAGGCGGAGATTTCCGACATAATTCACGGATGACCGGGAATTGCCGAAGTTAATTCTAGCTTGACTCTACTAAACAAGGGTCATCTTTAGCTCGGGGCGAAAAAGATATTTTATTTTTTGTTATTGTTGAATTTCTTCGAGTGAAAAGGACTGAGGCTGAGCTGTTAAGTGTCTCTAACCTGAAACTAGAGACAGAATTGAATAAAGGAGAAACAATTTTTAAAAACAGTTTTAAAATATATATATATATATATATATATATATATATATATATATATATATATATATATATCGACAAAACGAAAATAATAATAATAATAATAATAATAATAATAATAATAATAATAATAAGTGAGTAAATAATGAAACATAATTAAAAAAGTAAATAAATCAAAAAAAAAAAAAATAAGTAAATAAATAATGAAACATAATTAAAGACAAAAATAAATAAATAGAAATAAGCTAATGATCAGTCATTTAAATGACAACAACAACAACAACAACGACGACAAATGATTACTTTTCCTTCATTATTCACGACCGGATTTCAATTCACCAGCTGAAGTCGCAATTTCTTTTTTTTTTTTTTTTTTTTTTTTGAATAAGCGGATTTCTTACTTTGTCAAAAAACTTTTATGGCTGTGTGTATAGGAAACGTTTTCGTGACGTCATTTCTGACTGTAAGACATTCTTAGTTTGTAACTTGAAGCTGTCATTTTACGAGACATCAGAAACCGACAGGAAGAGAGCGTTCAATTCATGGCTGAAAACGAGGCTAATTCTGCACGTGCTGCGATTTGACAGTGACAATATTAGGATGTACTGAATGCAGAGAGAGAGAGAGAGAGTGAGTGTCCATGTTGTAACTGTAAAAAAAAAATTTATATCTTTAAAACTGAAATAATAGAATTAACAACAACAAATCGTTTTTGGCTGGATTAAATATTCAGGATTTTCTGCTAAAAGTTTCAAAAGCTTGCTATTATTGTATAAAAAAAGAGCTTTTTCTGTTAAAAAAAAAAAAAAAAAAAAGAAAGAAGAAGAAAAATAAAAGTGCTATTTCAGAACTGTTTCAGTGTACAAAAAATCAACATTTAAAGTTTTAATCTTCCATTTTGAACTATGACGTCATAGCAGACGGTATCCGCCGATGGGTAACAAACGACTTGATTCGTCAGTTTCTAAATAAAAGAAACAGAAATAATTAGAAGATTTATAAAAAAAATAAAATAAAAAAAAATTAAAAAATGGATGAGAAACATTTACAAGCTCACAGAGAGGGCAGGGAGAGAGACAGTGTTACTGAAGAACGTCAAGGACGTATGTACAGACGCAGGGATTCACGCTGTGACGGACGGATTTGGATTTTTCTCATTCTCGGTTTCATGATGGTCGTCTTCGGCGTCGTCATTGGAGGAATGTACCTCAACATCCGGGCACTGACAGAATCGCTGCAGTACACCGAAGTACTTCCAACGTACCTTACAGCGGTCGCGGTAAGTAACGTCTTCATTATACTGTGTGTGTGTGTGTGAGAGAGAGAGAGAGAGAGAGAGAGAGAGAGAGAGAGAGACAGACAGACAGACAGACAGACAGACAGACAGAGAGACAGACAGAGAGAGAGATACGGACAGACAGACAGATACAGAGATAGATAATTATGGATATACAGAGGAGACAGATGTACAGTCAGATATGTAAACAGATAGACTGATGGACATATTATAGATAAACAGATAGATGGATAGGAACAACTATATAAATATATATTATAAGAGCTAAGTAGATATAGTCAGAGAGATAACTAGAGATAGATAGATAGATAGATAGATAGATAGAAAAATCTGGTAATACAGATAGCTTGATTGATTGATTAAACTGAACAAAGTGAGAGAGGACATAATGAAATAACACGATGACCTATTGACGAAAGAATGCGTGTGCATGAGCAAGCGTTAAGATATTACTGTTGTTACAATAACTTAAAGAGTATAACGTTATTAAATCAGCAGATGATGTCACGTGAGCTTTTTTTAAAACTCTTTTTCATTTGATCCTATTGTGATCCACTGTTAGCATTTCCTGTTCTCACAAACTGTC
>CM022677.1:25656767-25681767 GCA_012295275.1 Chrysomallon squamiferum
CTACTATCACTACTAACATTACTTCTGCTACGACTATAATATTACTACTAATAACAACACGAAGAACAATCGAAAATAAAAATAATAATAATAATAATAATAATAATAATAATAATAATAATAATAATTAGATGATTAAAAAAAAAAAAAAAGAATAATAAATCAAAGAAATAATAAAATATATATTTTTTAAGTTTTTCCTTTGTGTCCTATAGCCGGGTTACTTTCTTATGTTGAACATTCTGGCATTATTTGGAGCAGTTGTTTTCTTTAAAAAAAAAAAAAAAAAAAAAAAAAAGTATGAAAAAAAAAAGAAGAAAAAAAAAGACGTCTTTCTCAGAAAAAAGTCTCGCCTGCTTTGTGACGTCACATATCGGCCTTATCACTAACCGTCCACATCCGCTAGACGTATTAATTATTTACAACTTCTTCCGCCTTACTTGATATTTAATCAGTCAGTGCGTGATCGTTTTTATTTCATTTTATTATTATTATTATTTTAATTTTTTTTTTTTTTTTTTTTTTTTTTTTATTATTATTATTATTATTATTATTTTTTTTTTTTTTTTGAGTCGTGGGAAAATACTGCAAAACATAAACTCAAAACAAAATCAGTAGTGATACTACTATTATTACTATCATCACGATTTCGAAAACGTCAATGCTGCTGCTGCTGCTACTACTACTACAACTACTAAAATTTCTCTTACTACTGCTACTACCATTCTGTTATTACTGCTACTACTATACTATTTTTACAGCTACTTCTGTTGCTGCTACTTTTACTAACATTGTTACCACTACTACAACCACAACTTTTACTGTTAAAACCACAAGAACTACTGCAATAACTACTACTACTACCACTAGTAGTAGTAGTAGTAGTAGTATACTACTATGTAGATGTATAACTACAACAGTTGCTATCACTAATTACATTACTTTCACCGTCGCCATGACTGCTAATTTAAAACTTTGAGAACTAACGAAACACAAGAAGAATGTGAAACAGAAGCCGTCGTCGTTGTCAGATCGTCAAACGAAGCATGACTGACGTCGTTACCAAATGATCAAAACGGACAAACTTTCCCGTATTTCAAAGCAAACCAAACAAGTGGAGTAATTCGCGTTTTAGACGACCCCTTGTGTACGTTGCATTGCGCGGTTTGTGGCGGGGTGGGGGTCATCTTTTCAACAGTTTTGGCGCACATTGTCACGTGACACAAAAGAAAAATATGTCTGCCAAGGACTTGATGTGTTTTCTGTTCACTCTAATCGGCATGGAGTCGTTTTGAACGTCTGTTGACGATAGAGCAGTGATTTATGACAGATGGGGGACCGGTTTAGGTTTTATCGTGGGTGGGGTTACGAGAGAGAGAGAGAGAGAGAGAGAGAGAGAGAGAGAGAGAGAGAGAGAGAGAGAGAGAGATGGGACTAAACTACATGCAACTTTTCAGTCTGTTTATAAAGTTATATACAAATATTAAAATAATTAATAAATAAAAACTGTATCTGTCTAAATGCACTTTATAAGTAACGTGTTCAAAAAGTGTGAAGTATAAATGTAATCACATTTTAATACCGTCAAGCTTTTACTTTAATAAATTAAAAGTAAGCACTTTGTCTTTGTCTAAATGTGAAATATGTCACAGAAACTATGCAGTACAACATAAATAACTATATATATACGTGATACTAACAGAGAGTTACTACGGTCGTTTTCAAAAAGAAATGAAGTGAATATTTAATCATTGTTACTGTAATATGTCATGTACGTTCATACCAATGTAAATATAATTATTTATACTTTTATAGAATTGTTAAAGGTTTTTCATAAAAAAAAAAACATACACCTCTCTCTCTCTCTCTGTTCCAATTATCCTTTTTTTTCATTCTTTTTTTTTACCCCTACCATTTAAAATCTTTGGTTGGATATTATTAGTGAGTGGTTACTATAAAGACAACAATAATATTTCAAATTATAACCGCGCCTGTGCTGGACTTTTTTTTTTGTATTGGTTTTCGTTGATAAAGAAAATAATGGTCACATCTTTCACTGAAGGAATTTAATAAAGAAGAAAATACGGCACCTGTCATCTGCCGACCCCGTTATGACGAGTACTGTGACGTTATTTTCAGTCGTTTTAATAGACAAGTGGACAAATGGAACATTTTTTTATCGTTTCCTTGACAACGGGGTTTTCATAATCTTCGAATGAATTTTATAGTTTTAATATTATTTTCATTCTTGTTTTTCTTTATCATCTTTTATTGTTTCACTTTTCTTTCTGTGTTTGTATCTATGCATTTGTTTATGGTATTATTGTTTTCTTTATTTGCGTTTTTTGAGTAAATGGATATTGGTCTTGTCTGATTTGTTTTATTAAACTTTATTCTGTGTGTGTGCGTGCGAGAGAGAGAGAGAGAGAGAGAGAGAGAGAGAGAGAGAGAGAGAGACAGAGAGAGAGAGAGAGAGAGAGACAATCTTATTTTTTGTTTTTTTTTTTTTTTTTTTCTTTTTTTCTGCTTATCTGCCTAACTTAAAGATCCATTTAATAACAGTATTTAAAAAAATATCAGATAAATAAATGAAATACATAAACAAAAAGATAGCACAATAAACGTTTCAACTGTATCCAGAATCTTCTAAAACATGCCATCACATTGAATTTTGACATTGTGTCACATTGTTTCGAGTTCACCTGGATTTTAATGTGTTCACGACATTGTCGTTACCTGTAGATTGACAAGGAGACGTGTGTGTAACATGCCTGCACACTCACCTGTTCAAAATCAGTGAACTGTGTCGAGCGACAGGTGGCAGGTGCAAATCTTGTTTGTTGTCAGAAATGTAATTATAGTCCGTTTCAGTTAATTTAGCAATGGAGCACTTTTCTTTTCTATCTTTTCTTTCTTTTTTTCTTTTTGTTGGGGATCGGAGAATGTTAGACTTTTACAATTATCTCTCTCTCTCTCTCTCTCTCTCTCTCTCTCTCTCTCTCTCTCTCTCTCTCTCTCTCTCTCTCTCTCTGTGTGGGGGGGGTATGTGTATGCATGCATGTTTTTGAGTGAGTAAGTGTGTTATATGTTTAGGGTAATTTAAAAAGTGGTAGTAATCAGTAGTAGTAGTAGTAGTAGAATGTAGTAATAGTAGTAATAGTAGTCATACAGGACAGTATAGTATAACAGTAAGGTAATAATAGCAAAGGATCAGTATTAGTATACTGTTATTAATAGTAATATTAATACTGCTAGTATAATAATAGTAATAACGTAATAATACTAATATAATTTTGTTAACAGCAAACTTAATGGTAGTTTAAAATAAATGCAGTAATATTAGTATTAACAATAAAGCTTATAGTGCTAGTATAATATTTAAAATAAAGGCAATAATACTGGTACTAGCAAAGTATTAATAGGAAGGTAATATAGTATAGTATTATAGCAATATTAGTAGCAGCACCAATAATAGTTGTGCTGGTAGTATCAGTATAGTATTATTAGCTGTACAACAAAGCCTGTAGTACCAATGGTAGCCACAGTATCAGTATCCCTACAACAGCAAATATAGCAGGAGTTTCCTTGTTTACATTCTGTTAGTTGTCAGTTTGAGGAATTTCTTCCCATCCTGTCTTACCCTACACTCTAATGTCCATCTTCCATTATCTTTACTCTCTCTCTCTCTCTCTCTCTCTCTCTCTCTCTCTCTCTCTCTCTCTCTCTCTCTCTCTCTCTCTCTCTCTCTCTCTCTGTGTGTGTGTGTTGAATCACAAAGAAACAAAGAACTGAGAGTAAAAATGTCAACAGCTGTTACAGTGCAACATGATCCCACTTTCCCACACATCTCAAAGTTTTTTTTTCCACTTTGTTTCTTCAACAAAAAAAAAAAAAAAAAAAAAAAAAGAAGATTTGAATTCTAATCCAATTACAAGATGAAGTCATTTGGTACTGGAGGAGATTTCTAACATCCCTTAACAAAAAAAAAAAAAAAAAATAAGAAGGAATAAAAAAATATATATATATATATATAAAGAAAAGCGAAAAAACAAATTTGAATTCTTAGACATTTTCTTCCAAGGACAGGCTGTAGCCAAGGCAACCCATAATCTGAACAAGATCTGGTCTCTGATAAAAGAAAATCTAATCCCAGATGTTATATTTTATTATCCTTGAAGGTGTTTTCTGTCAGTGAATTAAATTAAGAAATGGTAATTTAATCCACAGATTTACAACAACTGCAGTTTCTTTTTATTAGATATATATACACACATATATTATCTTTTAAATTAAATTATTTAAGTAACGTTAATCAGATTTATTACTGTTGCGATTTTGTAAATGATGAATTTCAGTATAATTTATATTACGTGAATTAAAATCTGTGTGTTTATTGCTTGTCGTATTATTAATTTTAAATTAAATATTTTAATATGCATACTCATTTTAATATTGTTATAGATCCTAAATATATAGCACACCACTGGCTTAAATATTAAGTAATGTTATATCGTGATTACATACTAGTTTTTATTTATTTACAGGTGTTGACCTCTGGGTTATTTATATTTCTGCTGTTTTGGAAAAGAATTCCATGCCTGGTAAAGTATTAATTATTTCTATGTTTTAATGTGTGTGTTTGTCTGTGAGTGAGAGAGAGAGAGAGAGAGAGAGAGAGAGAGAGAGAGATTTTTTCAAATTAGGTATCTTTTATATAGTAAAAAAAAAAAAAAAAAAAAAAAAAAATCTGTCCTACAACCTTTGACCTTGACCCATCATGTTAAGACTTTTAACAGTTCCTTTCTTTCACTTTCACTTTGTTTCCAACCTCACAAACAAAAGTGTTTTTACAAACACATTCCATTACCGAACAGGATACCCCGAATGAAGTCAGTAATCTCCCTTTGCGTAAACCTTCTTTGTCAGAAGACCTGATTTTCCATCATGAATTTTCTTTTCTTTTTGAAAAGATCTTTTGTAACCTGAGTTTGCTTAACCTGTTGTCATGACAACTGAACAATAAGAACCTAATCGTGCAGTGTTTGTTTTGTGTTTTGGGCTGAGGATGAAAATGGTGTTGTTTCTGAGTATTGTGTGTGTGTGTGTGTGTGTGTGTGTGTGTGTGTGTGAGAGAGAGAGAGAGAGAGAGAGAGAGAGAGAGAGAGAGAGAGAGAGAGAGAGAGAGAGAGAGAGAGAGAGAGAGATTGTGTGTAGATAAGAAGAATATTTAAGAATGAAATAAAAATAAAACCCTTTTTCTCTCTTTCCGTCGCCGTGTCTGTTTTTCACTTCATCTCTCTCTCTGTGTGTAGCTTGTACGTGTATCTTACACACACAGACGCCCTTAGCAGATCTTTCTTCCACTGTTTTTTTTTTTTGTCTGTCTTCCTATATTTATGTCTAACCACTCTTATACTCCTTAATGAGTCTGCCTGTCTTTCTCTCTTCCTGTCTCATTACATATCTCTCTATACGTCTGTCTGCATGTCCATCTGTATGTCTGCTCCATTGTCTGTATATCTGTCTGCTCCATTGTCTGTATATCTGTCTGCTCCATTGTCTGTATGTCTGTGTATATATATATATATATCTGCTCCATTGTCTGTATATATGTCTACTCCATTGTCTGTATGTCTGTCTACTCCATTGTCTGTATCTCTGTCTGCTCCATTGTCTGAATATATCTAATCCATTGACTGTATGTCTGCTCCATTGTCTGTATATCTGCTCCATCGTCTGTATGTCTGTCTGCTCCATCGTCTGTATGTCTGTCTGCTCCATTGTATGTATGTCTGTCTGCTCCATTGTCTGTCTGTCTGCTCCATCGTCTGTATGTCTGACCGCTCCATCGTCTGTATGTCTGACTCCTCCATTGTCTGTATGTCTGTCTGCTCCATTGTATATGTGACTGCTCCATCGTCTGTATGTCTGTCTGCTCCATCGTCTGTATGTCTGTCTACTCCATTGTCTGTATGTCTGTCTGCTCCATTGTCTGTATATCTGTGTTTTTCAATCTGCATCAAGCTACCTACATCTTCCTCTCAGCTGTCTGTTCACGCAGATTACGTTCGTCCCATAATCCTCTCTGCGTGTTTTTTTTAATCTTCCCCCGTTTTGATCTCACGTGCAGGTGTTCACCTGCGTTCTCGCCTGCGTCACGACTGCTCTCCTGTGTGCGATCGCCGCCATTTTGACGGGAACGCACGTGATCCAGCCCATAGAGGCGTTCATCCACTGCACCTACTACGACAGCCTGAAGGAATGCCACTGCGTGTCGCCGTACAGACGTGAAGTTCTGGACCTCCACCATTCCGCGCTGAGTGAGTTGGTTAAGTAACCCGCTGATTAGATTTAATTAAATTTTCGTTTTGTTGTTTAATTGTTGATTAAATCTTGCGAAATTAGTAACTGCTAAGATGTTGATTAAATATTGTTAATTAGATGTTGTTGAATTGTTGATTAAATAATGCTGTAAAGGTTAATTAAAATAATGTTATGATGTTGGTTAAATCTTGTCAAATTGTTAATTAAATTATTATTTATTAAATGTTGTTAAATTGTCAGTTAAATAATGTTATACTGTTATTTAAATATTGTTAAACTGTTAATTAAATATTGTTAAATTGTTAATTAAATCTTGTTAATTGTTAAATTCTTAATTAAATTTGTTAATTAAGTATTGTTAATTTGTTAAATAAATATTTTAAATCGTTAATTAAGTAATGTTATGTTGTTAAATAATATTAATTATTATTGTTATATTGTAATTCAGTATTAATTTGTATTGTATTGTTATAATTATTAATTATTGTTAATTTAATATTAATTGTTATATTGGTATAACATATTAGGATGAATCAGTTCAATATTAATTAGTGTTATTAATGTTAATTAAATATTAATTGCTACTATTTTTTGTATAATAAATATGATATTATTTTATAGTGGTAATTAAAAATATCACTAAATTACAGCATATAAAACAAAATTATCACAAATGTTGTAAAAAATTTACTATTACAATTATTACTATTACTTTCACAATATTTATAGTTATGTATAGTCATACATATGTGTATGCACATTGATCAGGTATTTATTACAGAGAGGAGAGTGTAAACCACTATGTTTAAAAATGATATTAATTAATTACGAAACCATCATTTACAAAAGCTGTTTAATATTCCAGATCCTACAAACTACGTGTTCCGTGACAGCAGCAACTGCAGCAGCATCCAGGCAACGTTGCTGCACATGCTGTACGCCCTCACAGTGATGTATTCAGCAGCTTTTCTGACGTCGGTTTTGTCAGCCATTTTGGCTCTTCTTGTTCTTCGAATGGAAAGACTTCGAAGAGGCATGTTTGAGGTAATTAACTTTTCTTTATAGAAACGGTATATTTATAGTATACAGGAATAAACGTTCATTGGCAGAATGATTATTGTTACTGTTCTTCTTCTTCTTCTTCTTCTTCTTCTTCTTCTTCTTCTTATTCTTCTTATTATTATTACTGTTATTATTGTTATTGTTGTAATAATCATATTCCTCCTCATTATTATAAATACTACTACTACTACTACTAGACCTACTACTGTTACCATCATACTACCAAAATAACAGCAGCAACAACAACAACAACAGCTACACTAACAACTACTAATAACATCAGTACCACTACCCTTCTACTGCCAATACTACTACTACTACTACTACTACTATTACCTCCATTGTTAATACTACAACCACTTTCCACTACAAATTACAGCATTATCATTATCATTACAGGATGATACATACGAAGAGATCTTCACCGTCAGCAACAGTTCCACACCCCTCACGTCGGACAGCGACAACGACAACAACAACTTCTGCCTGCCTCCTTACAGCGACGCCATTTTACCTGACATATCTCGAACGGCAGCCTCGGAAACTCGAACGAACGCAGGCGTCATTCGCAGGTGTCGCAGTTTCACTCAGCCGCGGTTTTTCGACGCAGCCGTAGAACAGTCCATCAACGACGCGAACCTTCCGAAACCGGAGACCGAAGAAGAGCTGGACAAAGGGGCAGGTAACCAAAATGGCGGCGGAAGGCTGAAGGAGAACCGCAGACGACATCGGCGCGCCGTCACCCTGCACAATCTGGACACGCGGCAGCTGATGATGATTCTCAGCCTGCACATGAGGTACCTGGAAGAGAACGAAGCCGCGACGAAGTCCCAGGGGCAGATCAACATTGAGAAGGGTGGTGGTGGTGGGGAGGAAGAGGGCGTCGAAGGGAAGGCGAGGACGAAACGCACGCAGACACCGCAGCCTCATCATCCTCAGCATCATCAGTACAGACGTTACTTTTCTCAGGACGATTCTTCAGCCGGGCAGACGAGAGCAGCGAGGTCGCACACGCCGCAGCCGCACCACGAACGTCGACGTAGTCAGTCGCAGGAGGAAACGTTCAGCCCGTCGCCTTACGTGATTCGATCTCACACCCCTCAGCCGTACAATTTGCGCAGTAACCCGAACAACAAGAACAACAGACAAGGCGGAGAAGAGCAGAATTACGAAAACACCTTTGACCCGAGCGAGTTCGTGCAGCAGATGCGAGAACGGACCACGGCTGGCGTTCAGAGACAGCAAAGGGAAGTAACTCCTTCCAGGGAGGCAACTCCGAGCTCTGCCGGACAGATTTACGAAAACCTGATGGACACGACGGACGTTAGTAGTCTGTGCGGTTCGGAAAGCTCCGACAGTCCCGTTAGACAGGTTTCCGTCAAAGCCAGACAGAAAACGAGAAAACCGTCACATTTAAATCAGGGCGTGGCGTCTGTGTCTGGGTACAGAGTGAAGACGTCACCGCCAAGGGACGTAACTCCACCGCCGAGGGAGATCAGTCCAAACAATTACGACGAGATTGATGACATTTCGTCGTGTGTTTCTGAAACCTCGAACCAACAGATTTACGAAAACCAAGACGAATGCGAGCAGCAGCAGCAGCTGGCTTCCAAAGATCAACCCACCTCCTCACAGCCAAAGAATCCACCAATGAAATCATTCCTTCCATCTCATCGACCAATCAAGAAAGTGGAACCGCCCACAGTTCCGTCTCCTCAACCAGCCGGTGAAACCAACGCATTCTCAGTTCTACCTCACAACCCAATGAACGACGCGGTCACAATCTGTCGCTCGCCGGTCACTTTGCTAGACACGCCCTCCTCCGTCTCAAATCAGCCAATCAGCGAAGCCGACCCGCGCACGCCACCTCCCAGAAAGACGAAGAAGGAAGTGAAGAAAGGGAGGACAAAACGCGCGACGAACTCTTCAGAGGACAAGTCTCGATTATCCAGTCGACTGAAAACTGCCTCGGATCATCTCCATCCAATCCAGACTAACATCCCAGGCCACCTTCTTGACCGCTGTCCGACTCCTTCGAGACCGAAAAGCTACATCAACGCTGTGGAGCAGGCTTTGTCGACGCGGGCAGACGACTGTGCTCCTGGCAGCAGCGACAACGTCTCCCCTGACTGCGTCCTCCACTATTGTGACGAGGACGAAAGCACTGAAACGCAGCCACGTCCGAGTGAAGGGTATTTACGAATGGATATGAAGAATGCGAGACAAGATCCTGACGACATTTATGCTCAGCCAAAGAAAAAACATGGCTCTCGGAACGCACAGAAGTCTCACGTACAAGATCCGTACGGACAGCAAACCGGTTCTGTTGCAGAAACTGATGAAGTCAGCCAAGCAGCAAAACATCGTGAACGAAAAAGGACATCTCAGTTTTCTGGCGAGAGATCAGCTTTTCACGCAGTTAACAAACATTACAGTTTTGAGCCAATCAGTGATCCTTACTCCGTAGATCAGCCAATCAGACTGCATCAGACACCTGATCACGTGGTAACCGATATCCATGGTAACGCCGTGTATCCTTTCGTACTCGACCAACCAATGCCATCAAAGCATTTGTCTAACCAGCCAACAGAAATACCCCATTCATCTAACCAACCAATCGGATTGTTACATTCCTCACACCAGCCAATGAAATCGTCACGTTCGTCTCATCTGCCAATGGAATCGGCGCAGACGCCAGGCCACGCCTACCCGACACGCTGCGACATTTCTTATCATCCGGCGTTCGAGAAGAAGTCGCCGCAAGCGGGTTACGCGCCTCCCCCTTACTCTCCGCCGCCCTCCTACACGGACGTGTTCGCGCACTCTCGCGACAGTTCGCAGCAGTCGCTTCTCTCCACAACCACCTCGGCCGGCAACTCGGTCTGCGAGGAGTTTTTGCCCCACGACAGGAAGGCCGCGGTCGCGAAGGGACCGCTGGCGGAGGAGCAGTTCTACGAGAACAACCCGCACGTCGCTAGGCTCGTGCACGCCACGTGCGCGGAACATTCTGGAGCGTTCGCGGACAAAGGCAGAGGCAAGGGTTCTCTGAACCAGCAGCAGCAGCAGGAGTTTCACCTGCAGTCCGGGGGGGCGCAGTGCTATGGAGGGCGGCACTGGGGAGGTGCGACTCAGGCGACCGGCAGTTTGAAGAGTGTCTGAGTCGTGGCTACGTCGACGCTGCGGCGAGAGGCGAGTGTCAGCAGCTACGTGGACGACGCGACGAAACGCTCTACGCCGAACAGACGAGCTGCGCAGACGACAGCGATGTAGATGCCATGGAAACCGTCATCTGAGCCTCGACCGTAGTTCTACTTCAGTGGATCCTCGTACCTACTACTTCAGTGGATCCTCGTACCTACTGCTTCAGCTACTTCGGTGGTGGATCTCCATCCACAGTGACTGTTTTATTCATTATACTACTTCAGTAGATCACAGTATTCACCCGTGACTACTTCAGCAGTTTATATCCAGCTACTTTGCTACTTCGTTTGGATCATTGTGTCTGATTTATGTCCACTTTAGCAGATATTTAAACAGTGCTTCTTATGCTTCAGTGGATATCAGTTTCAGCTGGATTATAACCAGACATTCCAGTACATCACTGAATTACTCTATTAATTTCTTAAAAATACATACTTGTTTGGATTGTAGTATCCTCTATATCTCTACATCCTCGGATCATAATAACGAATCTAATACTCCAAGTCTTATTTGAATTGCAGTATCCTGTGTATTTCTACTTCAGTGGATTGTAATAAACAATCTAATACTCCAGTACTTATTTGGATCATAGTATTAAGTTTATAACCCTACTTCAGTGGATTATTAAGGCATTAAATTTGGACCATTTTGTCCAGTACTCTACATTACTTCATCTGATCATAACAGATGTTTCTACTTCTTTGGATCAAAACAGTGGCGTGTGTGTAGTCAAGTACATTAGTTCATCTGATCATAATAACAGATGTGTCTACATCTTTGGATCAAAACAGTGGTGTGTATGTAGTCAAGTATGCAGTGTTTTTTTCTAGATTAATCAATATTTTGTCCATGTTATGGATCCATGGACCTGCCCAGGATTTCTTAAATGTGAGAGAAATCATTATAGTGACATAGTGCATGTATATGTGTGCATTGTATCTATGTGCATGCTGGACTTCAGCAAGGCCAAAGAACTACATTGGCACTGTACAGCAGATATTGATATGGGAAACCCATTTTCATTTAATCACTGCCGAAAATTCTTGTCCAGTCTGGGTTTTTTTTATTACAGTGTAAATCATAAAAAAAAAAAATGAAGTACACAAATTATATTTGTTTAATGTGCTTTACAGACAATATATCTAAATATATTTAGATTATAGATACAATGTTTTTAAAATTATTTTTATACAATTTGTACATAGGCAGTGTAGTTAGATTTAAAAGATGGAATAGCACTAGATATGTGGGACCATTATAGGAACAGATGATGATGATTCTGTATAGTTGCATTGGTTGGATAGTGTGTGTGTGTGTGTATGTGTGTGTGTGTGACAGAGACAGAGAAGAGAGAGAGAGAGAGAGAGAGAGAGAGAGAGAGAGAGAGAGAGAGAGAGATTGAAATATCTAAAAATGCGACCAAACTATGAAATAAAAAAATAAGTAAATAAATTTAAAATATATATATATATATATATATATATATAATAAATAACAAATCTGACAGACCAGTGAAAAAAAACTCTGCACAATTGTCTGTTATCAAGCAATAATATGCGCTGAACTTGTCATCAATAATTTAGTTTATGTATCAGGATTTCTAACAACCTACTGTACTGAAATTTCAGTAATAAAATATATTTTGACCTGTCTCTTTGTTGTCTGTCTGTCTGTTTACTTTTGAATGGAGATATCAAAACTGATGTAAACTGGAAAGATACGTAGATATATGAGAAACTGACAGCATGGACTACACGATTGAATGACAGAGAAAAATGACATGTTCATGGAAACAATTACACATGGATATATGTATATAAATTATTATATGTATACATACACCTATACATATATATGTATATGAATAGCTGATTTATTATTAAAGTCACAATTCACATTTATAAAAATTGAAATAAAATTATAGCACATATGATCCATTGTTTTTTGACACTTTTTGTTCTGTCATTCATTGACCCTGTCTGTAGGTGACAACTGTTTCAGATTTTTGGGCATGCAGAAAATGATGAAAGACAAAGAATGATTTACTTTGTAGAAGTAACAATTAACTTTCCTTACTGAGTAATTGTTTTTCTTTCTAAAGTTGTCTTGGTGACCCTGTGGTAATTTCTTTCTACAGAGAGGAGATAAATGAGTGTCATATGTTTGTATCTCATCAGTGGCTTTTGAGGTTGTGATTGGACTTGTCTTCCTGTGCCAGACTGTTCCTGAATACTGTCTATGTGCAGAGTCTAATCAGACATACATAAGACACAGAGTATGTTTTCCTCAATACCTATATATATATGCATGCATACACACACATTTGCACACATTCATAGATACACACAAATACATACATTTTGTATACACACACAATGTCTGTGTATGTATATATATGAAACACACACACACACACGCTACTTATACATATTTTAATAGGAAAATAAATACAAGTGCACTTGTAGCACTAATGTGATTTAATGAAAAACAAAAGCAGATACAACTAAAACTTTAATTCAATACTTGTGTCAACATGAATCTGCTTGGATCTGAATTTCTCATTAACAATGTTAATAAAATAATAATAATAATAATAATAATAATAATAATAATAATGATGATAAATTGAAAATGGATTTCAATTTTAAAAATGGCTTCAACCTGCATTCAAAGTACGTCATGCTCCCTGCCTCAAGAAACGAACAAACAAACAAACAAAGTCAACAGCTATATTAATGATAAATTGAAACCATTACATGTGTGAATATTATAGAACTATGCATTTGGGTTTGTTTCTGTATGTCGTGTATATGTGTTTGGCTGTATGTATGTACATGCTAGAAAGATATGAAAGGGAGATGACTCAAGGAAAGAAATTCAGAGGAATGAACTAGATGGTAACTGGAAAGGAACCATAAGACAAAGAGGACTGAGAAAGGTAAAAGAAAATGTTGCTGAACAATAGAATATTGAATAACAATGAAAAGAGTATTTCTATTTATCTATGTCATATACGTATGTATGTGTGTATGTATCTTTTTTTTTTTTAATCTTTCTATCTATATCTATCTATCAGTTTGTATCTCTCTGTGCATTCATATCTGAAAGCAAAATCAATGTTATAAAAATTTCTTTGAAAAATATTAAAGAAATTGTATACATTTATTTTTGTCTATTTAATTTTTCCTCCATTTTATGATTGAAGTTTAAAGAAATGACAATATTTCAAATGTTGCCTCCTCTGTTTAATAAATGGATGGATGTGTGTTTATGTATATATTTATTGTGATATATGTCATAAATACAAACACACACACACACACATTTTCAGTTTATGAAACTTGAATAGCTACATGATACAAACTATTTATGTTCAGTGTAGCTGTTCAAGTTTCATAAACTGAAAGTGTGCATGCATGTGTGTGTGTGTTTATGACATATATCCGAATAGAACATAGATATCACAATATTAAAACATTACATGTAACTATCTGTGTATATATCATATATTCTCTCTCTCTCTCTCTATCATACACAAATACTTCAAATGAATTCACACTTTAACAAGGAATAACTTAAATAATCAATTTTGTTCAAATTGTCATTTGTGTTAATCATTAGGATAAATATTAATTTAAACTGAGTATGCAGGTGGAGCAAGTTGTCGCAGTCAGATATACTGCAGGACAACAACAACAATGCTGAAAGAAAGAAAGAAATCTAAAATATTTATTTACTGAAATAAATAAATAAATAAATAAATAGAAATCAAAATAAATGGAATACAAAAGGAAGAAATATATATTTTTTAATACACAAAAGTTGTAAATAGATAAAGTTACAAGTTAATAGAATAAATAAATAAATAACAATAAATAAATAAATAAATAATTAAACTTTTTCACCATGTTAGATTCACAATTATTACACAAAACTGAACTACAGCAAGGAAATAAATTCTCAAAAATTAATTAATTTTCAATTTACTAACAACAAATTAAAATTAAATCATTAAACCGTTTTTATTAATGAACATTTTAAAGTGTATGTTTGAAGAGATGAAGAAAAACAACACATTTAAAATTAAAACTATTAAAAAAAATTAAATATATTCTACATACTTCAACTTACACTTTATTTCAGTTTTTTGCTACCCAAACTTAATTAATAATGAAGTATAAAAACTCTGTATGTATGTTTATATCTGTGTGTTTTGGCCTTTGTGTGTGTGTGTGTGTGTGTGTGTGTGTGTGCATGCACAACAAAGGTTAGTTTCCCATAACAATAATTTCAAATTATAAAACAATTATTTTTAAGACAACTTGCCAATTGAACATTTAAATAATAATATAAAAATATATATATATTTCTGAACAAGAATTAGGTATTTATTTACATACGTTTTAAAGAAAGAAACAAAGAAGAAAGAAGACAAAAACAGAAAAGCAAAAGAAAAGAAAAAGAAAGAAAGAAAAATTTAAATGTTTGTTCACCTTGTAAAATAGAACAAGTTGCTGATTACCAGAGGGCTCTTTCTGAGCAAACTGGCAACACCTGAAATAAAAATAAATTTATAAAATAAAAAATATAATAATGCACATCATTTTAAATGTAAAAACATTTATCTTTTTTCTACTACCATTACCCCTACTACTATAACTACTATTACTACTGTTACCACTACTACTAATTCTTATTTATTTATTTTTATTTATTTATTTATTTATTATTATATTGTATTATATTCCATAATACAGAGCACTTTAATGAACACAAAAATAAAAATAATAAAAAATTAAATAAATAAATAAAAATAATGATGATGATGATGATGATGATGATGATGATGATGATGATGATAATAATAATAATAATAAACAAAAGGAAATTAAGAATATTAAGAAAATAAAAAAAATAAAAAATCATTGTTTTTCATGTTCTTGCTACTGTTCTTATATAAAAGACATTTTTTTTATTTACCACTTCTGGCAGCAGAGGGATTGACTGGTACAGCTGAAATTTAAAAAAAAGTAAAAAAAAATAAACATAAATAATAACAAAATATAAATTAAATAAACTGTGACTGTGTGTATGCTCATTTGTATGAATATGTGTATTGTGTATGTGTATATGTATATAGATATGTGTGTGTGTGTATGTTTGTATGTATATATGTATGCAAATTCATCATTACTGTACTTATTGTTTCTTTAATTATTATTATAATTATTATTAAATTTACTAAAAATCTTCATCTTTCTCTTCTTCATCTTATTTTTATTATTAATTATTATTTTATTACATCATCAATATTACCATTATTATTATTATTTAATTTACAAAATATGATCTTATTATTATTAACATTATTATTGTTGTTTCTGTTATTTATTTAACAAAATCTTGTTATTTTTATTTTCATTATTACTATTATTATTATTATTATTATTATTATTATTATTATTATTATTATTATTATTTAATTTATTAAAATACTGTTATTAACATTATTAATATTATTTTTATCATTATTTAATTTACCTTTAAAAAATCGTATTATTATTGCTATTATTATTGGTTATTGTTATTATTACATTATTATTATTATTATATTTATCATTATTATTATTTAGTTCAGTAAAATATTATTATTATTATTATTATTATTATTATTATTATTATTATTATTATTATTATTTGATAAAAATCTTACTCTGAAGGTAAAGGGTGAACTGACGGCTGACGATGTTCGCCGATTTCAGTTTACATGTAAACTGGCCGGTGTCATCGACAACGATTGTATTGATGGTTAATTTGTAGCTTTTCACGTTGGCTTCCTTGAAGTTCGTACCACGGCTACAGTGAAGATAATACTTCGGCGACGGCGGTTTGACCTTGACCTTACACTTGTCGTTCTGCTGGCTTACACTGGCTAACGGTTTCAAATCGGGGAGGCGGTAGAATTCAATGTCATCAGTCAACGAGGCCGCATTGAGTACCATGCAGATGAGCTTGAACGGTCTTCTGTCGTAAGCAACAGAATTGGAACCAATGAGAACTACTTTCAATTCTCGAAGAAATGAAAAGGACATTAAATAATAATAATAATAATAATAATAATAAATAAATAAATAAAAAAAAATTAAAATTAAAATAATAATAGTAAAAATAATAAAACAACAAAGAACATTCATTAATCAGTGAACACAGAAAACATAAATGATAAATGATTGGATTGCTAGCCAAATTTTTTGATACCCCCAAACTAATGTAAAACAAAATTTTCAAACGCAAAAAAATATATAAAAAAAATTTTTAAAGACTGTTTTTCCTTCTTAAATTTAATTTGGGTAAGAAATTTATTTCCTTTGTAATGTTGATCACGAAACTTAAATTTTGTGCTGATGTCATTTTAAACAAAATTTACTTCAAATAAAAACTGGACTTATTTGCATTTGTAATGATGAATTTTACATGTAGAATGCAGATTAATAATAATAATAATAATAATAATAATAATAATAATAATAATAAAAATAAATAAATAAATAAAAATAATAAAATAAAATACTACTTCGTTTTCGTTGGCTTTCTCCATCTGTTTTCACCCCCACCCGCCCGCCATCTTGACATTTTCTTTTTAATTTTGACTCAAGAGTCAACAATTTAAAAAAAATAATAATAATAATAAAATAAATAAATAATAGATACACCGCATGATCTAAAATGAAAATAAAAAACAAAACAAATATATCATAAACTTAATACCATTAATTGAATCGACGTTTGAGGATTCGAGAACAAGGACTAAAATAAACGACGAAACGATATACGTGAACATGGCCATTTATGTGAAGATCAGACTGCGTTTGAAAAAGGAATTACGTCACGCCACGTCACTAACCAGCTATGGTAAGGAATGCAAATGTTATCTGTGGACGAATGCAGGTGGGATGAGTATGATTGGAGCTTTTCCATGACAGATCAATCGCCATAATTTTTAAATGCGTAAACTTAGAATGCGATTTAAGAATGTTACGAACTGTCTATATAAAATAATATAATTAAATAAAATAAATACTGATAATGTTGCCATTACATAGTCATTACATATACTATACGTACGTTATTACATATAGAAACACTGCCGACATATGTAGGTTGATACATTTAAAACGCACATATCACGTTTTATGTGTGTGTGTGTGTGTGTGTGTTATGCCACACTAGTGTGTTAAAAGGACGTAACAAATATAGTCATAGAGCTATAAATATACGGGACATATTTATAAGCCTTGTCTTAGGATAAAAGCAGCAATAAAGTTAAGTAATATATATTTTGGCAGTTTATATTTTCAATATTGTTATTATTACTTTTTAAAATCGTTTCCTAAAATTGATGATATAACTAAACAATACATTTTTTTTTTTTTTTTTTTTTTTTTTAAATATGAAATGACGTGTCTGTGTATGCATGTGATCAGAAAAAACAAAACAAAGCAGAATCAAGTATGAAAGTATTTATTTCATCATTTTGTAAAAAAAAAAAAAAAAAAAAAAAAATCTCAAAATTTACTGTTATAAAATATATTATGTACAAAAGTATAATTTTATTAAAAATTATTTAGAAATATGTACAAAGTAACATAAGGACTACACTGAAATTTGAAATACTAAAAACACAGGTGTTAAATGAAGGTGAGAATGTACAGAACTCTAAATCAGTTATAAATATATGTACATACCAAATAAAATTGATTTTATAAAACACACACACGCACGCACGCACACACTATTTGCCAGCAGTGGATTTTTTAAAATTTATTTTTCTGTTGTACTCACACACGCACACGTACGCATACACACAAAACAGAAAGAAATATTATACTCTCTCTCTCTCTCTTTCCTCTCTCCCTCCCTCCCTCTCTCTCTCTCTCTCTCTCTCTCTCTCTCCCCCTCTCTCTCTCTCTCTCTCTCTCTCTCATATCTAACCTACTACAATCTTATTTACATAATTATTTTATTTCTCACAATCATATATATATATATATATTTATTTGGGGGGGGGATATCCAAGGCAACAGTATCGCTGAGTTACAAATAAAAATGTGCATTAACAGATTGCAATGAGACAAGGACATTAATAACCACTCAGTCTTTATTGACTTTTTTTTTACGATGATTATTTGTGTCGTCAGTTATGGAAACGATGCCACAGCAGATTGCAATAAGATCATGATGATAAAAATTATAATAAAAATAATAATGATGATGATGATGATGATAATAACAATAATCATAATACACTGTAGTAACTATGGAACTCAATGCCCATTTCGTGCTTTAGATACAATTCTAGACTTGTCTGCAACAGTTCATTTTAACGTCTGACTACGACACTAATGTTTCTAATAATTCCATTCTAGCTGAAGTGAATTTTTTTTTTAAAAATTACTTCTATTGATAGCTGGCGGGCCCTAGAAATAAATTTCTTTCATCGTCACTTCGGTTACCTCTTGCACTAATCATAATTTATCAAAACTGAATCATCTAAACAGGTAATTAGACAGCTAATAGATAATGACAGATGTCAAACTGATAACAACACCTGAGACAAGAGAAAACGGACTTTTGATATACAACAACAAAAACAAACAAAATAAAACAACAACAACAACAAAACAAAACATTTAAAATGATAATTAAACAGTCAGAAATGAGTATATTAAAATATTGGAATGCATATGAAATCAGGAATGCATATAAATTGTTATTATAATCTTTGATTAAAAAAAAAAAAAAAGATAAAAAGAAAAATGAACATTCACAAATGAATTAATTAAAATTTTGGAATGTCAGTGAAGTGATGAATGCATAAAAATTATTTAAAAAACAAATTTAGACAGAAAAATGAAAAAAAAAATGTTGTAATGCAGATGATGTCAGTAATAAATAACAATTCAGACACACACTGAAAAATACATCATCATGGAATTGCGTTTTGATATCAACAGTAATAATTAAACACTGAAAAAAGATTAAAAAAAAAAATAATAATAATAATAATAAGAAGAAGAAAATAAATAAATGAATAAATAAAAATATTGGTATGTGTATGAGAACGGGAACATATAAAATAAAAATTAAACGTTTTGTTGCCTACATCAAACCGGTGTCAAGAAATGATTTAAAAACAAAGAAATGATGTAGACAGAAAGGGAAACAACTCTAACTGCAGAAGATGAAACTTCGCGAACCAGATCTTCAGATATGAAGAGATAATTGTCGACGATGTGCACGACCCCGTTTGTAGCACCAAGGTCAGTGTGCAGAATGCGAGCGCGAATGTTTCTGAACATCAGTTCTTGATCTGTGAACATAACAAACGTAAGTACCTAAATGTTGTTAAACAAAACGTTTTCAACTGAAATGTCATGAATTAAAATACATAAAAATAACGTTTTCAACGAGAGGTACTTTAATTGAAATAATTTAAGAATAAAATTATCACCGAAAAGTCTTTAATTGAATTAATTAAAAATGAAATTATCACCGAAAAGTCTTTAATTAGAACAATTAAAAATAAAATTTTCAAAAAACAATTAAAAATAAAATTTTCAACGAAAAGTCTTTAATTAAAATAGGTAAAAATAAAATTATCAATTAAAATACATACTAATAAAATTATGAGTTAAAAATGGTTAATTTTAATATTTTACAATTATAATTTTCTCTAAGAAGCAATTATGATTTTCAGTTAAAAAACTTAAAATATTAATATGTTTTTTTTTTTTTTTTTAAAGTCATTGTTTAAAATATTTTACAAAATATTTTTGGCAAAAAAACAAATCTAAACTTAAATGTTTTTGCTGTAAACCATTATCATAAAAGATTTAAAATGAAATTTTCAGTTAAAAACTGTTAATTAAAATAGTCTTAAATTAAAATTTTCATTAAAAGGTGTTTAATTTCAGCATACATAAAATTCAATTTTAACTGAAAGTCATAAATTAACATATTAAAAAATGATCATTAAAATATTCAAATATTTGTAAACTGAAATTTTAATTACCAAGTAGTAATAAAATATTTAAAACTAATAGGTAATTTAAAATATCTTCAAACACTACAATCAATTTTTATTTAAATATCTAATTTTATTAAAATATTTGTTTTTATTTAAAATATCTTCAAATTAAATGACAACAATCAAATTTTATTAAAAATATTAGTTTTTATTTAAAATATCAACTTAAACCAGTACTTAACTGTTTTTATTTAAATATTTGTTTTCATTTAAAATGTCTTCAAATCAAATGACTATGTTTTATTTAAATATTTGTTTTTATTTAGAACATCTTCAAATCAAACCAACCATTTCGATTTAAATATCTATTTTTATTTAAAATATCAACTAATTAAAAGACTACTTTCTATTTTTATTTAAATATTTGTCTTTATTAAAAATATCTTCAAATGAAAACTGTAAAATGAAATTTTATTAAAATATTTGTTTTTCAACTTACAACTGTCTGTGATGACGTTGATTTGAATCTGGTCACCTGTGTCACTGATGAAGTAACGATAACCACGTGACAACTGATCTATGTAAATCTTCTGATTCCTTATCAACATCCGTCGCAACACCTTTAGTAAATCGATAAATAAACAGATAGATCAATAAGTAAATGAATTGTACATAAACATAAAACAAAGAAATAATGTGATTGTTTGTTTTTTTCAATTTAAAGAATTATTTATAGCTTACTACTGCAACTGCAGCTTCTACTACTACTTCTACTACTACTACTACTACTACTAAAATTACAAATATTAATATTATTACATCTACCACTAATATTAATACTGTTTATTATTATTATTACTATTATTATTATTATTATTGTTTTATTCTTACTAGTATAATATTATTACTATTTTTATTATTCTTATTATTACTACTACTACTACTAACATTGTGATTATTATCATTACTACAGTTACCTTTACCATCACCCTTATCCTTATCCTTATTCTTATTCTTCTTATTATTACTGACATTAAATATTATTATTACTATTGTAATTACTTATTAAAAAAAAAAAAATAAAATAAATAAATAAAACTCACATATCTTAACCGGTTTTTATCTTCAAATAACTTCTGTCCTTCCATGGTCTGCTGAAAGTAGTCAGTAGTCGTTCCGTTGGGCACGAAGATGGTGAAGTTGCACAACTCCCCACTCTCCCCACACCCTCCTCTGATCAGCTCACTGGAGCTGCTGCTGCTGCTGCTGCTGCTGTTGTTGTTGGCATATTCGATGTTGCGGCGGGGGTCGTTGCTGTCGCATGGCGGCGGTAGTTGATGCTGAATGCGCACGTCGGCGAGGTATTCGTGTAGGCCAACGGTTCTTAGGATGTAGAAAGTTTTTCTGTAGAGAGAGATTAAAAATAATAATAATAATGATAATGATAATGATAATGATAATGATAATAATAATAATACAGAGAAAAATTAAAAATAATAAAAATAATAATAATAACAATAATAATAATAACTAATAATCATAATCATAATCATAATAATAATAATCATAATAATAATAATAATAATAATAATAAAAATAATAATAATAATAATAATACATAGAAACAAATCATTAAATATAAGAGATTATATTTCAATTTTTTTTTTTTTATTATTAAGAGTTAATAATGTATGTATTTGATTTTTTCTTCTTAAACTGAAATTGTTTTATCTATCTCTCTATCTGTCTGTCTGTCTTTATGTGTCTCTGTCTATATCTGTCAGTCTGACTATGTTTAAAGCTACCCATCTTGCCTATCTATCTACCTATTTATCTGTCTATTTATATATATTATTTGTCTGTCATATATAGATATAGAAAACAATATGATAGCTAGACAGACAGATTATATAATATATATATATAAATATATATTTATATATATATATAAATATAAAACTTGTTTTTAGCCAGTATACAAATATTTAAATACGTACTTCTTTTACTGTAGAGAAAAGTATACTGATAAATTACTTAAACAGAGAAATACATTCTAGAATCTGTTTACACAGAGAAGTCATTAAGAGATAATGTTTATCGTAAACTGGTTGTAACTTTGTATGTAGAGGTTTAAATAACAAGACACGTTTTTTGCTATTTATATAAACATCTGTGTGACCTGTGTGTGATATGTGTGTGATATGTGTGTGATTGTGTGATTTGTGTGTGATTTGTGTGTGATCTGTGTGTGATTTGTGTGTGATTCGAGCGACACTCACATCAGCCAGTCTTCACAGTTGATAATCCCTGGGACGTCCCTGTACGGAATCCCGAAAATCCCATCCACCAGATGTACGTAACCGTTGGTTACGCCCACGTCTGGACGAATCACCTTAGTTTTAACATAGCCTCCTTCAGCCCAAGTCTCTGAAAAATAATAACAATGATGATGATGATATAATAATGATAATAATAATAATAATAATACTACTACTAATAATAATAATAAATGTAATGAATTACTTCTGCAACTATTACTATTTCGATTGCTATTAATCCTCCTAATGCTGCTACTGTTACTATTATCATCACTACTTCTATTACTATTTATCCTACTAATACTACTAGTACTACTACTACTGACACTATTACTATTACTACTACTATTACCACCATCACTACTTCTATTACTATTAATCCATCTAATGCTGCTACTACTACTACTACTACTACTACAACTACTACCACTACTTCTATTACTATTAATCCTTCTAATGCTAGTACTGCTATTACCACCATCACTACTTCTATTATTATTAATCCCTGCTAATGCTAGTAATGCTATTACCACCATCACTACTTCTATTATTATTAATCCCTGCTAACTGTCAACTTACTCACTACTCACGAAGACTCAAACTCACCGTTTCCCTGGTTGTACACTTTGATCCTCCACTCGTTGTACTGTGAGCGAGGAATCTGCTTCGACTGGTATCCACCATTGACTGACGTCAGCGTGAACACGTTGCCTGCCTGCAACAGGTGCAGCTCGAACACCTGCAACAACAGCAGCATTGTTAGTGACAACTTCACACATAGACATAGTGACAACTTCACAGACATCGTTAGTAGGAACTATACAGATGTTACTGACAACTTCACAGATATTGTTAGTGACAACTACACTGACGTTAGTGACAACTTCACAGTCATTGATAGTAGCAACTACATGGATGTCGTTAGTGACAAATAAACAATTATGTAAATGCAGTACTGAGAACATACAAACAAAACAATTTAAATAACACACACAGATATATATAGATACATATAATTATACATACATATATATATCTCTCTTTATCTATGAAGTATTTATTTATATATATATATAAAAAATAAATACTTCGTAGATAAAGAGATAGATACATCAATAAGTATATAGATGTGTGTGTGTGTGTGTTTTTATTTTATATGAGAGAGAGAGAGAGAGAGAGAGAGAGAGAGAGAGAGAGAGAGAGAGAGAGAGAGAGAGAGAGAGAGAGAGAGAGAGAGAGAATTTTTTATACCATTGACTGGCTATTAACGTATATCTGAGTATCAGTTATTATTTACGTTATGACAATTTAACTTTTTCTGTGAGAACACTACGGTTGCTATAACTACTTCTAATAACACAACGAGTCAGTCAGGTAAGCGACTCACCTTGTTAATGAGGCCCTGGTCGTTATCAATGTCCACACCTGGAAGGTAACGAAGTTTATCGAATGCCGAGTTGATGGGTACAAAGACTGTGACTCCATTTGGTTGGACGAGAAAGTTTTGTAAGTCTTTTCTTCCATGGTGTGTCAACAGCTCAAACTTTCTGCAAGAATTCGTTAAACTTTTTATTGTTTTAAAATATTAAAATCAGATCGGCGAGGTGTTTTTGGAAAAAAAATTGTAAATTTTTATTTTATTTTATTTTATTTTATTTTATTTTATTGTTTTGTTTGTTTGTTTGTTTGTCTTTATTTCTGTTTTTTTTTTTTTTTTATCATTTTATTTTATTTCATTTTATTTATTTGTTTGTTCATGTCTTTATTTCTGTTATTTTATGTGTTTATTTGTTTAATTATTTATTTATTTATTTATTTATTCATTCATTCATTCATTCATTCATTAATTTATTTAACTAATTAATTTATCTATCTATCTATTTACTTGTTTGTTCATTTACTTATTTATTTCTTACTTATTTTCTTAGTTTTCTTATTAATGCTATTATTACAGTTGTGTATTACGAAAATTGTGATTTTGTTGTTATTGTTACTATTAAAAACAATAATTATCATTATTGTTATTAGTTATTATTAAATAACATTTTATTTTTCACTGATCTTGTAA
>CM022677.1:25691767-25694267 GCA_012295275.1 Chrysomallon squamiferum
CATTATTATTATTATTATTAAAACTTGGTTATTATTATTGTTGTTGATGATGATGATGATGATGATGATGTGTATTAGAAAAACAAAGCGTCTGACGTCACAAGAAAAAACAGGCTGTATCGGGCATTTAAATAAAACTTCGAACATTAAATTATACCGCACGCAATCTACGATGCTAATTTATTTTTCATTTTCTATCAACACTGAAACTAAACAATAAAACAAAACTATTAAATTTCTCCCGTGGGCAGATAGAGCGCGTGCCAGCTGCGAGACGCTGAAATAGCACGAGCGAGCGCGTGCGAAGGACAAATTAACAACTTCTGTAAAAAAGTGAAATAGCTACTTTAGATAACGGCTTTTGCCGGAATGCGGACTTCGTTGCTTAGTAACCCGTTCCGCCATTGTGACGTCGTGATCGAAACAAATAGTTTTGGTAGATATGCACAATCAGCCGGTTTATTATTATTATTATTATTATTATTATTATTATTATTATTATTTTCTTTTTGAAGCTGTTTCTTAATGGCATTGTACTCAAAAAACAACTGGGATTTATTTATTTATTTTAATTTATTTTTTTTTTTTTTTTAAATTAAATTTTGTTTTATTTTATTTTATTTTATTTATTTATTTATTTGTTTATTTATTTATTTTACATTCTTTCTTTCTTTCTTTCTTTCTTTTTTTTATTATTTCAAAAACATTAATTTTTCATTTCTCTTACATTAACAAATTTTGTGTATGTATTTATTTTTTTTTTTTTTTTTATGTGAATGTTATTTTTCTAGTTTCATTCATAAGTCTCTCTCTCTCTCTCTCTCTCTCTCTCTCTCTCTCTCTCTCTCTCTCTCTCTCTCTCTCTCTCTCTCTCTCTCTCTCTCTCTCTCTCTCTCAGCTCTCAGATAACAAGAACAAATGACTAATATTCTAATCATCTGCAATAAATCGTTTCGGACTCGGATGACTTCCCGATAGCAAGCTCGTCACCCAGAAGTAAATTAATTTTTTATTTCTTTTGTGGTCACGTCAATCGTTAAATATTAACTTCTTAAACATTAATCCTCAAGCATTTCCCATACGTGTGAGTGAGAAAGTGCGTGAAGGGCGAGGGGAAGTGGGTCTAAGACTGCAGTCCCCTCCCAGAATATGCTACACACATCTGCCTTCGAGATTTTAAATAGTAATAAAAAAAAGTGAAACGAAATCGTGAGAAAGATGGAGATAAAAATTTGATCCCTTTATCTCCGAGCACAAAAAGTTAATCTGGTTTAATCTGAGTTCGCGTGGTTGATTTGAATATTGATAATAAATGTTTAAACTGAATTTGAAACTTGCAGATGGTTACCGAGTTCATTACGATAGTCGTTGATTTTACGTCTATATATATATATATATAAAGCACAAATAAAATAAAAATCTAAATCTTAAAGAAAAATACCCTACACAAATTATCTTTCCCTTTACAAATGATAATGATAATGATGATGATGATGATCCTCCTATATCACTAATACTAGTACCGCTACTGCTGCTACTACGACAACTACAACTACTACTATTACCATTACTACTAGACTACTTTCGCTGCTGCTGCTACCATTACTTCTACTACCAGTACTACTGCTACTACTAATATAAAGAAATGGAGACAGATACACAAATAGATAGTTAGACTTATTGATGAATAAAGACACACATACGCATATATACACACATATACATAAGCACGTAGAGAGAGAGAGAGAGAGAGAGAGAGAGAGAGAGAGAGAGAGAGAGAGAGAGAGATTTTGGTGAAAGTATGAAATACTATAAATTACCTGATTTTTTTTAATTTTTAAATTTTTTGTTTCTGTACTTAAAATATAATTACGTGTTAATAACAATTGTGTCACAGTTTTAATTTAAAAAAAGTGAGAAAATAAACAGTTATTACCAATGACAATTTGTCACTTCTGAAACACATTTCATTAACAGTTTAATTAAAATTAAATAGACTAATAATTTATTTCATTGATATCTGATCATTTGACTCATTTAAGTGATAAAAAAGAGAAAAATAATAATAATAAAAAATAAAAATAAAAATCCCTGGATATCATTATCATCATCATCATCATCATTATCATTATCATTATTATTATTATTATTATTATTATTATTATTATTATTATTATTATTATTATTATTATTATTATTATTATTATTATTAATTACATAGGGATCTAGCTGCTTTGTTTGATATATACTTTTAAAATACTTTTTATATATATAGAGAGAGAGAGAGAGAGAGAGAGGAGGGAGAGAGAGAGAGAGAGAGAGAGAGAGAGAGAGAGAGAGAGAGAGAGAGAGAGAGAGAGAGAGAGAGAGAGAGAGAGAGAGAGATGTATGGATTACTATTATTCTGACTTAATGAAGATTAATATCGATTGAATACTATTTTTAAATTAGATATATGACTGTGAAAGTGAGAGAGAGATGTATATTTGTATTACTATTA
>CM022677.1:25706601-25752343 GCA_012295275.1 Chrysomallon squamiferum
TTTGTGAAGAAATATAAGATAAAAATTATAAAAGATGAGGTTACCTTTCTCCTGAACGTTTAGTTCATTGGTCACTTTCTTTCCCAGTTTACACCTCCGACTTACTCATATCTTCTTCTTCGCATTTGTTACCAAGTGAGTGAAAATCCTCATTAATCTCCTGTAGTCTTAGCACATGTGCAGTTATGATCCCTTAGTTGGGACTTCTTTTACAGGATGTAGACGCAACCTGGAGTGAAACAAATCCTTACCATTATCTCTTTGAAAGCTCAAAGGAAACGATACGCGAGCAGCAGGCGACATGGCTGCAGGAAAATTCATAATTGTGTCCCACAATAGCAGAAAGTGGTGCTTTCGAATCGACGTAAAGTTCCCCTGGAAATTCAAATTTAATATTAATACACCTTCTGACACTGCATCCAACATAAATTCAACATAGCATTGATAACATGTTACAAATCTAAGACAATCAAGGAAAGGAAAAGGAAATATTTTTCCTCTGTAACGTCAATAGCACTTCCATTACTCTAAGGGAGCAATTATATGACCTAGTAAAACAAATGCCAGTCCATTAAAGAGGACACACAGAGAGTTCCTTGTATCTTAGCTGTGCTTTTTAACAAATTTTTTAACAACAAAATATAACGTGCGTGTAAAAAGGGACTGTTTCACAAATCGTGCTTTATTTCTTTTTTAAACATTTTATTTCGATCTTTATTGTACCATCCTAACGTTCAGGAATATTGTTAATTTTTCGTCCAACTTGACATCTCCAACTCATGTCCTCCCCTCTGTCACATTTGGTGCATTGTCAAAACTGTAGGTCCGTATCTTATCAATGCTCTTCACATTTACAGTGGAGTCCATTCTTTGCTGACACTTCTTTTACACGATGTCGAACTGAACAAACTGATGTAAACTCTTTTTCCAGATTTTTTTGTTTGGAAAACCATTGGCAATGATACGTGAGACGACATTGCAGAGAAACACGTAATTGCTTCCTATAACTGCCGTGCTTGGACCCATTAATCGTGAGAGGGAATATTCTGTGAAAATGCAAATTTATTTTAGTTTCTAAATACTTAATGTAACGGTTTCTTTCTTCTTCCTGCATTTTAATGAAACCGATTAAAAGGAAAGACGGAAACAGAAATATATATATATATATATATATCAAAGAAGCAAACAAACACTATTTTCTCTTAACTGTCTAACGGCATCTAGAAAAGTGTGAAAATTCTTCTTCAAGTTGTTTCTTTCGTGAAAATCTGGATCCCTTAAACGAAACTCTTTAGGTTGTAATGTGAACTAAAATTAACCAGGGAACAGAAAGCTCAATTCGACACTTCGAAATTATCAAATATTGTTAACTAATATTTTGATGATTGCCCAGACTGCCGAACATTTGAGAAATAGTTTTTGAAACACAGAAACAGTTGAACATAAAAAAAAAATCAGTGACACCTATTGCCGTATCAGTATATTGTTTTACACGTATTACCAAATAATAAATAAATAGGTACAAATGTACGAAGGAAACAGAGAAACGAAGGCATCGACAAAAACAGTAATACAACCACAGAAGAACAGCGATAAAAATGTTCTGAGTCATGTAGTATTAATTTGTCTCTCTTCGCTATCTCTATTTTTGATTTCCTGATATTTCCAAATGTCGTTGTACCTCTGGATTTCAATCCATCAATATCTCTAATTGTCACTTTGCATCCATTTTATTTCTCAAAATATTACCCTTTCTCTCTTTTTTACATACGTCTATTTCTTAAGCTGTCAGTCTGCCTTTCTGTTTATCTATAAGTCTATATATCACATTATAACTCTATATCTGTTGTTCAGTCTGTCTTCTCTCTCTATCGCCCCTCCCCCTCTCTCTCTGCATGTTTCATCTTATCTGTCTATCTATATATCTACATATGTCTGTGTCTCACCACCATGTCCATCTGTTTCAATGCATTAGTCAATAAATGACATTCCTCACTCCGTTTTTCCTCTTTAGACTGATTATTCTACTTTTATCCTTTTCACAACCAATCTCTCTATTCATTCTATCTCTATCTGACACATATCTATCCATGTGCCCACCTCTCTATTGCTTTCTTTGTTGTATCTATACATTCGGATACTACGATAGAAAGGCCCCTGTTTTGTTCCTCGTGATGTCATGTTGGTAATGTTTCACATAATACTCCTTTTTATCAGTTTTATTTTTTATTTTTCTATTTTTACTTTACTACTAACTTGACCTCATTTTTACTTACTTTTACATGATTCTGTGGTGTTACAGGATTCATATTCTGTTTCGTTAGAATTCCCTATGCACAGTTTTATTTTGGTTGCAGTCTCTGGCAGTGCCTTACATGTCCGAATTTTCCATACAACAGCTGTGCCAAAGCCACATGTGTTACTACACTTATCACTTTGTTTTGTCCATTCATTCCATTCACCAGAAACTTACACGAAGAAAATAAAAAATAAGGGAGAAGAAACTTAGTATATAAACATGTTACTGTTGACTAATGTTTGAAGAATTAATTTGTATAAACGGATTGAATTCTTTTCTTCAAAAAAAAATGTTGTAAATATTCATTTAGATCATAAACTAGAATGCGTCTTTACTTACCAGCGGAGCATACCAGTTTATACTCTGATGATTTATTTTCCACGTCTTTCTTAATTTTATCTCCGATTAAAGATCTACATGTTTCATTCTTCTCGATGGAATGACCAGCATCTTTGAAACACGTTGTTGATAAATTGATCATCTTTGTTCTACAACAATTACAGTTTTGTAAAGGAAAAAAGTAAATGAATCAATAAATATGTTAATAAATACATAAATTATAAAATAGATACTAACAATAACAACATCAACTACAACGAAAACAAAAATGAACAAAAACCATAATAACAATAATTATAATAATCTAAAGATATCTTTCTTCCATACATATTTAAAAAAAAACATTCATAGAAATATCGACATGCTGATTCCTAGTGTCCTAGGTGAGTACATCTGTACAGAAATATGCATAAACTCAGGCTTCAATCTCTAGACACATCAATATATATATGTAAATATATGTGTGTGTGTGTGTGATTGTGTGTGTGTTTGTGTTTGTTGTTGTGTGTGCGTGTTTCTGCATGAAAAGGTATCGAAGTATACTTACGTGCAGTACTTTTTTCTGAACGATAGAACATTTTCTCCTTTCGGAATAGATCCTTTTTGACCTCGAGATAGCATAATCGCCATCGATTCTTTTGTGTGACCAGTACGATTTAAACATCTGGCTAAGTTCGATTTATATATTGCATTGCATAACTTTTCTTTGTCTGAAAGGTAATATACAGTAAGCATAGGTTATTGTTTTCGCAGTGATGATACTTTTCTTAGTTTTCATTTGCTGCTTACATATCACAATGCAGTATTTCCATTTCGTTAATTCTATCTAGACGGTGTTCTATTTAAATTTCTGTCATTATAATGCATTTATACCTTGTTTACAACTAAGACAATTGATCTAAGTTAATACCTGATACAATTATTATTACAGATGATTCTGAAATTCAAATATAGCTTTATTATTGTCCTGCACTATATTATTATCATCATCATCATCATCAGGATTATTACTATTACTGTTATTATTATTAATATTATTATGATGATTATTATTATTATTATTATTATTATTCTTCTTCTTATTATTATTATTATTATTATTATTATTATAATTATTATTAGTATTATTCCTGCGATTGTTGCCATAATTGAAATTGTTATTGTTTTATCTTAAGTGATATCCCATTTGATGAATGAAAATAAAATTAAAATATCCATTTTATTAATAATGTCTCGGTTATTATTTATACGGTGATGATATCTTTGCTATTTCTGTTTAGACCACGATTGCACTTTTGTAAATAATGATGGCGTGTTTACTGAGTCTTTATCTATTTGTATATCTAGAACACTTTACATTCTTTTAGTTCTTAGAAGATAATACTTGTAAGTTTATTCCTCTTATTTGTTGAATGCACGGCTGTATTAGGACAGACATATATGAAGTAAGATATATATATATATATCTTTAAAAGATTGATATTTGGAATTCAGCTTTTCGTAATAGTATTAGAAAATTTAATGATAATTCCTGATACATTTGTACGTTCGACAGGGACTATTCACAGAGAAATATTTTGCATATGATATGCTCAATCACAGAAGGAATAAAAGAATACAGAGATGAAGAAATTAGAAAAAGAGATGACCAGATAACAGAATGGGAAGAAAAAACAGAGAAGTGGAAATCTTTGGCGTAAAAATGCACATTTAAAAACTAAGGACATAATTTATATATGTCTTAAACTTACCTTCTTTATCTTTCACCTTTGGTGGAACTTCAGCACCTGAAAAAAGTAATATTAACATCTGCTTATCTCAGTTTCTGTGATGCATCTCTATATTTGTAGATATGAATGAATCTCTGAATTTTTATATCCGTAACCATCAGAGATTGAAATTTCTTTCTATACTAATTTCTCTATCTCTGTACATCTCTCTCTCTCTCTCTCTCTCTCTCTCTCTCTCTCTCTCTCTCTCTCTCTCTCTCTCTCTCTCTCTCTCTCTCTCTCTCTGTCTCTCTCTCTCACTCTCGCCATTTCTCTCTATCGCTATCTATCTCTCTATCTAGCTCTCTATCTCTCTTTCTGTGAAGTGTTTATTTACATTATAAAATCCCTGTAAACTTTTGACTGTCAATTTAATTAAATATCTCAATAGGTGAATTTTGTCATATGCCATAAACTGGTGTATACAAATCCTATCAAGATATGTTTACTCTTACTTGTATTTTCCTTCACGTACAGTATTCTGCTTACTGCGTTTCCAACTTCACATCTATACATTAACACTTCGGTCGACACCTTCGGTATTGTCAAACTGTAGACATGCATATCTTCAGTAATTTCCTCACACCGACAATAATATCCCATTTCTATAGGATTTCCTTTACAGGATTGCGTAACTTCACAAACGGAGCTGAACTTTTTCTCAGAATATTGTTGAAAAACTAAAGATGACGATATATATGAAGCTGGAGAGGCATTACAGAACAGTACGTACTGTTTACCTAAAACTGGACCACCTGATCCACTTATTTTCACAGATAATACTGAAATTTCAAATTATAGTTGCATTAATTTCATTTTGTTGTATTTGTTTCTTTCTTTATGTATGTATGCCTTACCTAAGTACAATATTGTTTTAATTATATATATACTTTCATTTTATTTCATTTGTTTTTTTCTTTAATCGACAATGCCAAATATTATGTTGGTACTTTCGATTTATCTCATATTTAAAATGATAATCACGATGGAAAAGTATATATTCATATACACATAGATAAATATATTGATTATATTCTTTATTGTTGTCTCTATTGATGTTGATTTTTGATTCTGTTACCTCTCTTGATAACATTCAGTATCCTGCTCGTTGTCTGTCCCAATATACATCTCAGTTTACTGACATCTTTTTTTCCTGGCTTGGGTTATTGACATTTTGTAAACTCGTGTGTTTCCAGTGGTGTTTGTACATTTGCACTCATGACTAGCTAGTGCAGACTTCTGTTTACACGATGGTAGAACCGTACAAACAGTTTGAAATCGTGTGCCCACTCCGACTTGAAAGACTAGTGGCGATGCTATAGATGATGCAGGAGAAGCAGAACAGAATAACACGTAGTCAGTTCCAAAAATGGTACTGCTCGCTCCACTAATTTTCAGTGATAATCCTGAAAATTCAAATAAACGTGTTTTACCTCTACTAGATTATTTATGCATGGAACTTAGCATGTAGCTTTGAAGCTTCTTCTTCCTTAACTTTATTCCTCTTTCTTATACACTATGGACATTTTGTGAGGTTTCATAGTTTAAACAGATGCCGTACATCGAACGTTGCCTATTAATTTTTATATTTGTGTTTGAGTACCCTATTTTTCTATGGTGTGATTTAACAGGAAAAGAGAGTGCTTGCATATTACCTTCTCCTTAATATTCACGACGAGGCTAATATGGCTTCCAGTTAGACACCTCCATTTACTAATATCTTCTTTCGTTATATGTTCAATTGTCAGACTATAAACTATTGTATCTCCAGTGTTGTTCTCACATTTACAGTGATGATCAGAAACACCAAGCTCTTCTTGACAAGATTTAAGAACCTTACAAACTGAACTGAAGCCTTGTCCAAAATCTCTTTCAAAAAGCCAAAGGTAATGATATTAGAGAAGAGGGAGACGCTGTACAGAACAATACATACTTCGCTCCTAACATAGCAGCACCTGATGTTTTGATTTCAACTGACAGTCCTGCAGATTTAAATTTCATTTAAAGTTAAAGTATCCTCATACTGTAGTATCTATTTTCTTCGCACCTTATTTAAGAAAATATCTAAGAGGATTACAAAACATGCTCCTTTCCAACATATCTATATCTATATATATATATATATATATATATATATATATATATATATATATATATATATACACGCACACTTGATCACCATAGATAAAAATGTATATTTAGCTCTCAATCAACCGCAATAATAATAATAATAATAAAGAAAAAGAAGATGAAGGAGAAGAAGAATTATAATAATTACAATGATAACTATTGTATTTATACAAGTAATAAATGACCAGTAGAAGATCAGATACAAAACTTTAGAGAAAATATTTATGAAACAAGACAGACACCTATGTAGATATTGCTAATGGTTATTATTTCCGTCTCAAAGTTTTACCTTTTCCCTTTCCTGGAACTTTTGAACCTGCCAAAATCAAGTAAAATTAATCTTATTCCAACATTTTTTTATCTTTCTTTTTATTTTTATTTCACAGTACGTCTCTCTCTCTCTCTCTCCCTCTCTCTCTCTCTCTCTCTCTCTCTCTCTCTCTCTCTCTCTCTCTCTCTCTCTCTCTCTCTCTCTCTCTCTCTCTCTCTCTCTGACTGTCTGTCTGTGTGTGTACGGATGATGATTTATTTTACTTTAGATATTTATGCGAGTATATTAAATACCAGCTATCATCATACACGAAGAAAGAAAAAAAAAACAGTTCGTTGTTGTTATTTTTTTTTTGACAACCTTTATCTTTTTTTTTCTTCTTTCCTGGATCTAAGGTTTCTGACAATATCAAATAAAATTAGCAATCTATATATCAATGTCTCTGTGTAGTTATCTATCTAACTATGTATCTAATCTATCTATCTAACTATCTGTGTATGTATCTGTTTCTACATCCATATATCTATTTATTTGCCTGCCTTGATACCTACTTATCTGTAAATGTGTACGAGTGTGTATATAATCTGGTAATTTACATATCTGAACATTTAATAGCTGTTTTTTTCTTTCGTTGATTCGTTTTTTAGCTATTGATAAAATTCACAATCCTAATGATAGTGGATCTGACAAAGAAAGGCGTATTTAATTTCGTAAATGTTAATAGAGTTACAGAAGCTGAACGAAGAAATTAGATAGAGGTACAGAGAACAGAGGTATAACGATGAAAACATGTATTCACTAATGTATATTTTTGTTTAACCTGTATCTGTGATATTTCCAGGAACTTCTGCACCTAGAAAAACAATAATATTAATAATTTACCTCCAGTGACTTTCTTATCTCTTTCTTACATCTTTTTTTATAGGAAAGTGCATGTGTATCTATTTTATCTGTGTATCTATACATTTTCCAATTTTATAGAGATTTCCTATTTATTTAATTCTTCCTTATATTCTCTGTCATGGGCGTTCGTCAGTAGTTTAATGAGTATTTACATTTAGGTTTGATTCCTTCTTATGTTCATAAGACACTGCATCCCCACGAACAAATAAATGTACTCGTACATACTAGTCCGGATGAACGAAAATAGGTACAAATGTACGAAGAAAACAGAGAAACGAAGGCTTCGCCATAATACTCCTTTTTATCAGTTTTATTTTTTATTTTTCTATTTTTACTTTACTACTAACTTGACCTCATTTTTACTTACTTTTACATGATTCTGTGGTGTTACAGGATTCATATTCTGTTTCGTTAGAATTCCCTATGCACAGTTTTATTTTGGTTGCAGTCTCTGGCAGTGCCTTACATGTCCGAATTTTCCATACAACAGCTGTGCCAAAGCCACATGTGTTACTACACTTATCACTTTGTTTTGGTCCATTCATTCCATTCACCAGAAACTTACACGAAGAAAATAAAAAATAAGGGAGAAGAAACTTAGTATATAAACATGTTACTGTTGACTAATGTTTGAAGAATTAATTTGTATAAACGGATTGAATTCTTTTCTTCAAAAAAAAATGTTGTAAATATTCATTTAGATCATAAACTAGAATGCGTCTTTACTTACCAGCGGAGCATACCAGTTTATACTCTGATGATTTATTTTCCACGTCTTTCTTAATTTTATCTCCGATTAAAGATCTACATGTTTCATTCTTCTCGATGGAATGACCAGCATCTTTGAAACACGTTGTTGATAAATTGATCATCTTTGTTCTACAACAATTACAGTTTTGTAAAGGAAAAAAGTAAATGAATCAATAAATATGTTAATAAATACATAAATTATAAAATACATACTAATAATAACAACATCAACTACAACGAAAACAAAAATGAACAAAAACCATAATAACAATAATTATAATAATCTAAAGATATCTTTCTTCCATACATATTTAAAAAAAAACATTCATAGAAATATCGACATGCTGATTCCTAGTGTCCTAGGTGAGTACATCTGTACAGAAATATGCATAAACTCAGGCTTCAATCTCTAGACACATCAATATATATATGTAAATATATGTGTGTGTGTGTGTGATTGTGTGTGTGTTTGTGTTTGTTGTTGTGTGTGCGTGTTTCTGCATGAAAAGGTATCGAAGTGTACTTACGTGCAGTACTTTTTTCTGAACGATAGAACATTTTCTCCTTTCGGAATAGATCCTTTTTGACCTCGAGATAGCATAATCGCCATCGATTCTTTTGTGTGACCAGTACGATTTAAACATCTGGCTAAGTTCGATTTATATATTGCATTGCATAACTTTTCTTTGTCTGAAAGGTAATATACAGTAAGCATAGGTTATTGTTTTCGCAGTGATGATACTTTTCTTAGTTTTCATTTGCTGCTTACATATCACAATGCAGTATTTCCATTTCGTTAATTCTATCTAGACGGTGTTCTATTTAAATTTCTGTCATTATAATGCATTTATACCTTGTTTACAACTAACACAATTGATCTAAGTTAATACCTGATACAATTATTATTACAGATGATTCTGAAATTCAAATATAGCTTTATTATTGTCCTGCACTATATTATTATCATCATCATCATCATCAGGA
Organism: Chrysomallon squamiferum; assembly: GCA_012295275.1. Lineage (NCBI taxonomy): Eukaryota > Metazoa > Mollusca > Gastropoda > Neomphalida > Peltospiridae > Chrysomallon > Chrysomallon squamiferum. The sequence continues at coordinate 25,716,047 of CM022677.1, forward strand.
TTATTACTATTACTGTTATTATTATTAATATTATTATGATTATTATTATTACTATTATTATTATTCTTCTTCTTATTATTATTATAATTATTATTAGTATTATTCATGCGATTGTTGCCATAATTGAAATTGTTATTGTTTTACCTTAAGTGATATCCCATTTGATGAATGAAAATAAAATTAAAATATCCATTTTATTAATAATGTCTCGGTTATTATTTATACGGTGATGATATCTTTGCTATTTCTGTTTAGACCACGATTGCACTTTTGTAAATAATGATGGCGTGTTTACTGAGTCTTTATCTATTTGTATATCTAGAACACTTTACATTCTTTTAGTTCTTAGAAGATAATACTTGTAAGTTTATTCCTCTTATTTGTTGAATGCACGGCTGTATTAGGACAGACATATATGAAGTAAGATATATATATATATCTTTAAAAGATTGATATTTGGAATTCAGCTTTTCGTAATAGTATTAGAAAATTTAATGATAATTCCTGATACATTTGTACGTTCGACAGGGACTATTCACAGAGAAATATTTTGCATATGATATGCTCAATCACAGAAGGAATAAAAGAATACAGAGATGAAGAAATTAGAAAAAGAGATGACCAGATAACAGAATGGGAAGAAAAAACCTAGAAGTGGAAATCTTTGGCGTAAAAATGCACATTTAAAAACTAAGGACATAATTTATATATGTCTTAAACTTACCTTCTTTATCTTTCACCTTTGGTGGAACTTCAGCACCTGAAAAAAGTAATATTAACATCTGCTTATCTCAGTTTCTGTGATGCATCTCTATATTTGTAGATATGAATGAATCTCTGAATTTTTATATCCGTAACCATCAGAGATTGAAATTTCTTTCTATACTAATTTCTCTATCTCTGTACATCTCTCTCTCTCTCTCTCTCTCTCTCTCTCTCTCTCTCTCTCTCTCTCTCTCTCTCTCTCTCTCTCTCTCTCTCTCTCTCTCTCTCTCTCTCTCTCTCTCTCTCTCTCTCTCTCTCTCTCTCTCCATTTCTCTCTATCGCTATCTATCTCTATCTATCTCTATCTAGCTCTCTATCTCTCTTTCTGTGAAGTGTTTATTTACATTATAAAATCCCTGTAAACTTTTGACTGTCAATTTAATTAAATATCTCAATAGGTGAATTTTGTCATATGCCATAAACTGGTGTATACAAATCCTATCAAGATATGTTTACTCTTACTTGTATTTTCCTTCACGTACAGTATTCTGCTTACTGCGTTTCCAACTTCACATCTATACATTAACACTTCGGTCGACACCTTCGGTATTGTCAAACTGTAGACATGCATATCTTCAGTAATTTCCTCACACCGACAATAATATCCCATTTCTATAGGATTTCCTTTACAGGATTGCGTAACTTCACAAACGGAGCTGAACTTTTTCTCAGAATATTGTTGAAAAACTAAAGATGACGATATATATGAAGCTGGAGAGGCATTACAGAACAGTACGTACTGTTTACCTTACCTAAAAACTGGACCACCTGATCCACTTATTTTCACAGATAATACTGAAATTTCAAATTATAGTTGCATTAATTTCATTTTGTTGTATTTGTTTCTTTCTTTATGTATGTATGCCTTACCTAAGTACAATATTGTTTTAATTATATATATACTTTCATTTTATTTCATTTGTTTTTTTCTTTAATCGACAATGCCAAATATTATGTTGGTACTTTCGATTTATCTCATATTTAAAATGATAATCACGATGGAAAAGTATATATTCATATACACATAGATAAATATATTGATTATATTCTTTATTGTTGTCTCTATTGATGTTGATTTTTGATTCTGTTACCTCTCTTGATAACATTCAGTATCCTGCTCGTTGTCTGTCCCAATATACATCTCAGTTTACTGACATCTTTTTTCCTGGCTTGGGTTATTGACATTTTGTAAACTCGTGTGTTTCCAGTGGTGTTTGTACATTTGCACTCATGACTAGCTAGTGCAGACTTCTGTTTACACGATGGTAGAACCGTACAAACAGTTTGAAATCGTGTGCCCACTCCGACTTGAAAGACTAGTGGCGATGCTATAGATGATGCAGGAGAAGCAGAACAGAATAACACGTAGTCAGTTCCAAAAATGGTACTGCTCGCTCCACTAATTTTCAGTGATAATCCTGAAAATTCAAATAAACGTGTTTTACCTCTACTAGATTATTTATGCATGGAACTTAGCATGTAGCTTTGAAGCTTCTTCTTCCTTAACTTTATTCCTCTTTCTGTATACACTATGGACATTTTGTGAGGTTTCATAGTTTAAACAGATGCCGTACATCGAACGTTGCCTATTAATTTTTATATTTGTGTTTGAGTACCCTATTTTTCTATGGTGTGATTTAACAGGAAAAGAGAGTGCTTGCATATTACCTTTCTCCTTAATATTCACGACGAGGCTAATATGGCTTCCAGTTAGACACCTCCATTTACTAATATCTTCTTTCGTTATATGTTCAATTGTTAGACTATAAACTATTGTATCTCCAGTGTTGTTCTCACATTTACAGTGATGATCAGAAACACCAAGCTCTTCTTCACAAGATTTAAGAACCTTACAAACTGAACTGAAGCCTTGTCCAAAATCTCTTTCAAAAGCCAAAGGTAATGATATTAGAGAAGAGGGAGACGCTGTACAGAACAATACATACTTCGCTCCTAACATAGCAGCACCTGATGTTTTGATTTCAACTGACAGTCCTGCAGATGTAAATTTCATTTAAAGTTAAAGTATCCTGATATTGTAGTATCTATTTTCTTCGCATCTTATTTAAGAAAATATCTAAGAGGATTACAAAACATACTCCTTTCCAACATATCTATATCTATATATATATATATATATATATATATATATATATATATATATATATATATATATATATATATATATATATATATATATATATATATACACGCACACTTGATCACCATAGATAAAAATGTATATTTAGCTCTCAATCAACCGCAATAATAATAATAATAATAAAGAAAAAGAAGATGAAGGAGAAGAAGAATTATAATAATTACAATGATAACTATTGTATTTATACAAGTAATAAATGACCAGTAGAAGATCAGATACAAAACTTTAGAGAAAATATTTATGAAACAAGACAGACACCTATGTAGATATTGCTAATGGTTATTATTTCCGTCTCAAAGTTTTACCTTTTCCCTTTCCTGGAACTTTTGAACCTGCCAAAATCAAGTAAAATTAATCTTATTCCAACATTTTTTTATCTTTCTTTTTATTTTTATTTCACAGTACGTCTCTCTCTCTCTCTCTCTCTCTCTCTCTCTCTCTCTCTCTCTCTCTCTCTCTCTCTCTCTCTCTCTCTCTCTCTCTCTCTCTCTCTCTCTCTCTCTCTCTCTCTCTCTCTCTCTGACTGTCTGTCTGTGTGTACGGATGATGCATTTATTTTACTAGATATTTATGCGAGTATATTAAATACCAGCTATCATCATACACGAAGAAAGAAAAACAGTTCGTTGTTGTTATTTTTGACCAACCTTTATCTTTTTTCTTCTTTCCTGGATCTAAGGTTTCTGACAATATCAAATAAAATTAGCAATCTATATATCAATGTCTCTGTGTAGTTATCTATCTAACTATGTATCTAATCTATCTATCTAACTATCTGTGTATGTATCTGTTTCTACATCCATATATCTATTTATTTGCCTGCCTTGATACCTACTTATCTGTAAATGTGTACGAGTGTGTATATAATCTGGTAATTTACATATCTGAACATTTAATAGCTGTTTTTTCCTTTCGTTGATTCGTTTTTTAGCTATTGATAAAATTCACAATCCTAATGATAGTGGATCTGACAAAGAAAGGCGTATTTAATTTCGTAAATGTTAATAGAGTTACAGAAGCTGAACGAAGAAATTAGATAGAGGTACAGAGAACAGAGGTATAACGATGAAAACATGTATTCACTAATGTATATTTTTGTTTAACCTGTATCTGTGATATTTCCAGGAACTTCTGCACCTAGAAAAACAATAATATTAATAATTTACCTCCAGTGACTTTCTTATCTCTTTCTTACATCTTTTTTTATAGGAAAGTGCATGTGTATCTATTTTATCTGTGTATCTATACATTTTCCAATTTTATAGAGATTTCCTATTTATTTAATTCTTCCTTATATTCTCTGTCATGGGCGTTCGTCAGTAGTTTAATGAGTATTTACATTTAGGTTTGATTCCTTCTTATGTTCATAAGACACTGCATCCCCACGAACAAATAAATGTACTCGTACATACTAGTCCGGATGAACGAAAATAGGTACAAATGTACGAAGAAAACAGAGAAACGAAGGCTTCGCCATAATACTCCTTTTTATCAGTTTTATTTTTTATTTTTCTATTTTTACTTTACTACTAACTTGACCTCATTTTTACTTACTTTTACATGATTCTGTGGTGTTACAGGATTCATATTCTGTTTCGTTAGAATTCCCTATGCACAGTTTTATTTTGGTTGCAGTCTCTGGCAGTGCCTTACATGTCCGAATTTTCCATACAACAGCTGTGCCAAAGCCACATGTGTTACTACACTTATCACTTTGTTTTGTCCATTCATTCCATTCACCAGAAACTTACACGAAGAAAATAAAAAATAAGGGAGAAGAAACTTAGTATATAAACATGTTACTGTTGACTAATGTTTGAAGAATTAATTTGTATAAACGGATTGAATTCTTTTCTTCAAAAAAAATGTTGTAAATATTCATTTAGATCATAAACTAGAATGCGTCTTTACTTACCAGCGGAGCATACCAGTTTATACTCTGATGATTTATTTTCCACGTCTTTCTTAATTTTATCTCCGATTAAAGATCTACATGTTTCATTCTTCTCGATGGAATGACCAGCATCTTTGAAACACGTTGTTGATAAATTGATCATCTTTGTTCTACAACAATTACAGTTTTGTAAAGGAAAAAAGTAAATGAATCAATAAATATGTTAATAAATACATAAATTATAAAATAGATACTAACAATAACAACATCAACTACAACGAAAACAAAAATGAACAAAAACCATAATAACAATAATTATAATAATCTAAAGATATCTTTCTTCCATACATATTTAAAAAAAAACATTCATAGAAATATCGACATGCTGATTCCTAGTGTCCTAGGTGAGTACATCTGTACAGAAATATGCATAAACTCAGGCTTCAATCTCTAGACACATCAATATATATATGTATATAATTCTGTGCGTATTGACTTGTGTGTGTGTGTGTGTTTGTGTGTGTGTGCGTGTGTGTTTCTGCATGAAAAGGTATCGAAGTATACTTACGTGCAGTACTTTTTTCTGAACGATAGAACATTTTCTCCTTTCGGAATAGATCCTTTTTGACCTCGAGATAGCATAATCGCCATCGATTCTTTTGTGTGACCAGTACGATTTAAACATCTGGCTAAGTTCGATTGATATATTGCATTGCATAACTTTTCTTTGTCTGAAAGGTAATATACAGTAAGCATAGGTTATTGTTTTCGCAGTGATGATACTTTTCTTATTTTTCATTTGCTGCTTACATATCACAATGCAATATTTGCATTTCGTTAATTCTATCTAGACGGTGTGCTATTTAAATTTCTGTCATTATAATCCATTTATACCTTGTTTACAACTAAGACAATTGATCTAAGTTAATACCTGATACAATTATTATTACAGATGATTCTGAAATTCAAATATAGCTTTATTATTGTCCTGCACTATATTATTATCATCATCATCATCATCAGGATTATTACTATTACTATTATTATTATTAATATTATTATGATTATTATTATTACTATTATTATTATTATTATGATTATTATTATTATTATTATTATTATTATTATTATTATTATTATTATTATTATTATTATTATTATTATTATTATTATTATTATTATTATTATTATTATTATTATTATTATTATTCCGGCGATAGTTGTCATAATTGAAATTGTTATTGTTTTATCTTAAGTAATATCCCATTTGATGAATCAAAATAAAATTAAAATTCCCATTTTATTAATAATGTCTCGTTATTATTTATACATTGATGATATCTTTGCTATTTCTGTTTACACCAAGATTGCACTTTTGTAAATGATGGCGTGCTTACTGCGTCTTTATCTATTTGTATAATTAGAACACTTTACATTATTTTAGTTCTTAGAAGATAATACTTGTAAGTTTATTCCTATTATTTGTTGAGCTTTAATCTGATGTGTATATCAATCACAACTAGCTGCGTGTCTGTTTTCTAAATATTTACAATGTCTACATTATAACAGGTGGATATCTAAATACATAGGCAAATATGTTGAAAGAAAAAGATGTTCGCTATACATACATACATATATATGTGTGTGTGTGTGTGTGTGTGTGTATATATATATATGTTTATCGAGTTATCCAAAATATTGACGTTGATCTTATTATATCGATGTGACTATAATGTTGTTTGCTTTTTCGATGTAAATAATACTATTAATTGTTTGTTGTTGTTGTTTTTATTTTATTATATTTTATTTTATTTTTTATTTATTTGTATTTTATATTTTATATATATATATTGATATAAGAGAAGAACAGAATTAAAAACTTTCTTTAGTTAATACTTGTATTGTGTCTTTTCTCCTTATTACTCACCTGGGCAAGCGTCTTTTGAATAGCACTTTTCAGTTTCTGTTTTGTGTGAAACTCCTAGGCATAGATATAGCGTGGTTTCATTCATTGAACGAGGCTTACAACTTCTGGTTATGTAGACAACAGCTACGCCAACGCCGCACGTGTCATTACACTTTGCGGGTTTTCTTGACCATTCTGTCCATACCCCGTGCGCTGGGAAATCAAAACATTAGAATGTTGAATGCAAATTGCAGTGGAATCATATTAATAAAAGGCAAGGAATATTATGTTTATCAGTTACATATTTAAGTACAAATCAATTCTGTATTCTGAAATTCAGGATTTTTTTTTTTTTTTATTTTATTTATTTATTTATTTTTTTTTTTTTTTGTCGTTATAACCTTGACAAACTCAGGATCACAAAGGGTTTTTATTTTCACTGAAAATTTGTAAGCGCTTTTCCCAATTTAATATTTTTTCTTATTATTGCTCTTAATCTTATAGCTCATTTTGTTGCTCTTGCAACAGGATATATATATATATATATATATATATATTATTCATTTAATTACTTCCTGATTTATATATATATCAAGGTTTTGATGGATAATGAAGGATAAGAGTGTACATCGAAGAAAGTTGAGGATACCTGTTATGTGAGCCGAGTACTTTTATTTGTCTAAATTAGTGTTGTCCAATATCTATAAAATCAAGAGGCATTAATCATTTTAAGTTCAATATTTGGTGATGTAATAGAAGTTCTGATTTATTTACTTACTACCAAAACACGTTTGCCTAGCTTTATTCATCTTATCGTCTCTAAGTCTGAAGGTAGGAGGTCCGAACAGAGCTTTACAGTAAGGTTTATCTTTTAAAGCATCAGCACCATTTAAGTGGCATTTTCCTAGTGTATCGATCTTTTCTGTTCTATGAAAAAAAAAGATAATACAAATATAGATAAAACAATACAATTAAAACATAAATACGTATACACATGTCTAGACACAAACATACATACAGTCTTACAGATACTGAATTCTGGAACAAAAAGGTAATCAACTTACGAGCAGTACTTATTTCTGAATTTCTGAACAGATTCTCCGTTCAGAACAGATCGCGGATTCTGTTCAGACGATAGAAAATCCAATATTTCGTTAGTATAACCGATCGGCCGAGTACAAGCTTCTATCACCGCATGGTAGTAGTTATAACAGTACCCTCCTTCGTCCAGATCTGTATAGAAAACAATAAACATAATTTAAATTTAGTGGAATGCTAACAAAGACAGCTCTATCTAAGTGACATGCAGAAGGAGAGGGAACGACACATAACGACAGATGCACGCAATAAAGATTACTGACAAGAAATATAATGAATGGATTTTTGAAATATTTTCTATATCACTTATATGTCTTCGGTCGTCTCTGGGGCTTTTGCACCCGTAAAATATTAAGTAATATTAATCTCATTCTCCTATAAGTTTGTGTCTTGTTAAGAACATCTCTCTCTCTCTCTCTCTCTCTCTCTCTCTCTCTCTCTCTCTCTCTCTCTCTCTCTCTCTCTCTCTCTCTCTCTCTCTCTCTCTCTCTCTCTCTCTCTCTCTCTCTCTCTCTCTCTCTCTCTCTCTCTCTCTTTCTCTGATGATTTGAGAGTATGTCATCGAACACACGTGGAACTGTCTCTGTGCTTGTATACCTATATATCAGTTGTTTCCTCTCTGTCTCACTTTCTCTCTTTCATACAATGCATATATCTACACGAATACGCACAACCGACAAGTTACTGGCGTATGAGGATTTACTTAGTAAAATATAATACTAGTATATGCCTATCTATTGTTGTTTTTATATATCTGTCTAGCTTTTACTAACAATTATATATATAGATATATATATATTAGTGCTATTCGTTGCATTTTTCTTGATTAGAAATGAAAATATGAATGGCTACATGGATAGGAAGAGAAGGAATGTCGCAAAAGTAAAGGGAACAAATCACAACAGGATAAAAAGAAAAGGTAATAACAGAGATTATTTTCCAGAAGGAAAAATAAAATTACTAAATGATATTGGTTTGTATCTCACCTAATACTAACATCTAATACTAACATATGTTTCTCATCGTTCTGTCTTTCTTTGATTTGTGAATATTTGTAAATGTGGTTGTGCATTCGGATTTCAATCCATGTTTCAACTTTTCTTTTTGCCGTGTGTGCATTTTTTGTACATCATTTCACTCTTTCTTTCTCACTTCTTCTCTCTATGTCTGTTTCTCCAAAAATCTAGCTATCTATTTATCTCAATATATTTACATGCAAGTTCTTATATATTGCTTACATTTACTTTTCTTTGTTCGGATAAGTAATGGTTCTACGCATTATTTCACCGTGTCCAATGAGTATGTGGGTTCGTGATGTCATTTCAGTTAGTATTTACCAAGGACAGTGAGGAAGATTAACGTGACAGAAACCATAAATTTACGCACCTTCTAAAGAGATATCTATGTGTTACATAAGGCTCACATATTTATGTCAGTGCCAATTGAAATGCAGAAGTGTATTTAGTCATCACATGTTGCCTCTAATTACAGTGTACGACACATTTCAAAACACCACTGTGTGTATGGGACATTTGTTTTACGAAATATATATATATATATATATATATATATATATATATAAGTATATGTATTGAAGCGAATTGCCTTCGTTCTTAAGTTTAGAATTGTTTCTCTCATTGTTGGATAATATTTTATTGTAAAATAATTTGAATACGTAATTCCTACTTGTGCAGTGTTTCTGGGGAGCTGTGCATTGTCTTGTTGTATTCCGAAAGATGTTTCCTTTGCACATAAATCCCCAGTTATTTGCTCTTGGACTGTCGCAATCTCGTCTTTGCTCCAGTTTCTGGAATCCGTTTCCACAGCTGACACTGCATTTCCCCACCTTTGTATCGCTCCAAGATCCCCATCCGCCGTTTACCAATGCTCCACTGCCTAAGAAATACAAGAACATTTTCGAAAGTTTAGTACTGAGGTGTAGTGCCGTCGATAGATTGTTTTGCTGGAAGAATAAAAGGACCAGGAATGAAAGAAACATCATGGAAAAGCACCCGGAAAGTAAGATATATATATTGTTATATACTGTCATTATTATTATTATTATTATTATTATTATTATTATTATTATTATTATTATTATTATTATTATTATTATTAAAAATTCGTGTTTTCGTTCAACAAAGATAAAACTCGTTGACAGATAAGCAGAGTCAAAAGGCGCAGACATTCTGACATATACTAGTGTATTATATCTTTGGATTTGCTGCCAGAAGCTACCTTTACAGGCTCGTACAGCATAGCACGGTTTGTTGATGTCAATTTTTTTGTCTCCTGTGCAACGTTTACCGTCTCCAGCGGGTTTCGGATTGTCGCAATTTCTTCTTTTCTGTCCATACGTTAGTCCTTCCCCACAGGTCACAGAACACCAGTCCACGTACGTATTGTACCAAGAACTCCACCCTCCATCCACTGCAGTTGTACAGAGTTAAATGTAACAGTTAGGAGAAAACTGCATTTTTATTTTTTTTTTTTTTTTTTTTTTTATTTATTTATTTATTTATTTCTTATATATTTACTTACGTATTTTATACTTTTAATTGGTCATTTATTTATTTATAACAGTGCATTATGGCTAAGAAGGTTGTACTAAAAGGTAAATAGATTTTTATTATAATTTCACCCACTCATAACTGTTTCTGTATATTCACGTAGAAACACATTTAGAGTACATCGTGCATCGGAATATTGCATTCAAAGTCACAGCTAACCGACATTCTAATATCATCGTTGCAACATTACTTACCGGGACATATTTTTTTACTTTTGCAAGATATTGTAACTTTTTCATGGTTCTGTCCTGTGCATCCCCCCTGACTTGTGCACGTTCGAGTCTTGTTCAAGTACTGTACGCCATCTTCTTTTCCGCACGTGACGCTGCACGGACTCGCACCCAGTATAGTCCAACCAGACCAAGGATCCTTGCTTATTTCTTAAACACAAGAAGGACAGATTATAATCATCATCATCATCATCATCATCGTCGTTATCATCGTTGTCGTCGTTATTATTATTATTATTATTATTATTATTATTATTATTATTATTATGATCATTTCTATTAATTAATTTAATTATTTCATTTATATTTAGTATTTAATCTATCTGTAATTGTTTTAGTGTACCGTTTCTGCTGCAGTGATCTCCTGTACACGGCTTCATCATTGTAATATAAAAAGGACCAGCACAGGGTTTCCTTCTGCACGCCCTGTAGTAAGAATGAGCCTTGTAACAAGAAGCTTCACATACACCTTCTTTGAAAGTCCACCACTGTCCCCAGCCAGTCATCTCTGAACAACACACACAAACACATGCATATATACATATTCCATGTGTGTGTGTGTGTGTGTGTGTGTGTGTGTGTGTGTGTGTATATATATATATATATATATATATATATATATATATATATATACATAAAATTTCCTTTCCTTTCATTTCAATATATTCTTCAAATACATGTAACTGTATGTGAGCGCATTTTCTGTTTTTCTTCTCTCTTGTGAGGTTGTATGGGACTTTTCTAATTTCTTATGTATGTTTAATTAATTAAGTAAATTATCTATACGCACTGTGTTTTCATTTATATATTTTATTTATTATTTATTATGATTATGATTTTTAATTTTTATTTTTAAACTTTCATCTTACTTGTGCCATCCTTAACGCTTAGTGTGGGGCTTATTTTTACTCCAGTTTGACATCTCCACGTCATATCCGCCTTCGTTACATTTTCTATCGTCAGACTGTAGACTCGGGTGCCAGCAGCACTGTTTTCACATTTACAATGAATTCCGGTTGCAGCAGACTTTTCCTCACAAGTTAGAAGAACAGTGCAAGCTGAGCTAAATTCTTTTCCAATATGTGTTTGGAAAACGAAAGGAGATGGTGGTTGTGAGGTGGACAATTCAGTACAGAAAAATATATAGCTCTTTCCTAGAACTGCAGCACTAAATCCATTTATCTGGAGAACCAATTCTGAAAAATCGAATTTAATTCAGTAAAAAAAACACACACACACACTCACACACACACACACACACACACACATGTATATTTCGTGGATAGTTAAATGCATAGGCAAATACGCTGAGAGAAAAATATGTTCACTGGAGTCGAAACTGACCAAAGATAATGGAAACAAAAATGTTGTAAAGATAAACAAAAAAATAATAATAATAATTCTGAAAGACATATTCCTAATTCATATCTCATTCGATCTTACCAGTTTGATCTATATATGCATGTATGTATGTGTAAGTGTATAGATATATAGATTTATAGATATCTATACATATATATACATGCACACACACCTTAGTATGAGTGTGTATATATATACGTACTTCGATAGATGTGTACATATACACAAATACACGTACATACAAGCATTTCCCCTGCGTTTATCTTTCATTATACTAGGTTATCCAAATACTGGTTGAGCTAAAACGAAACAGACTGAAACCATCATAAATGCAACCAGAAAGGTAGATGCAGCGAGAAAAGGTGGGGAAACATCACCAAAACAACGCGCATAAATCTATGACTGAAGGAATGAATTAATCAATCTTTAAGGACGTCCCAGCACAACCCATATGTAATGTAACCGTTTTTTTTATCCTCCTGTATTATATATATATATAAACAAAACCTCTTTCCTCTTAGTAGTCTCGCGGCAACTACAAAAGAGTGAAATTCATACTTCAAGTCGTTGCTTTCGTGACAAACTATATGTTTTAAAGGAAACCGTTTAGGTTGTTATCTGAATTTAAATTAACTATAAATACAAAAATCAATCCGACCTTAAGAAATTAACAAATATTGTCAACTAATCATGTGTTCATTACCCAGTCTGCAAAGTATTTGAAAAATAGTTTTCCAAACATAAAAAAGAAATTCTGTAAAATATATCGTGCCATGCATACATAATCTTACACGTACTACCAAACAAGAAATAAATAAATAAAAAAAAATAAAATAAAAAGGAATAATCATATTAAAAATAATAATAATAATAAACAAAACAGAAATATCAATAAAAACACCAATAAAACAAATTACAAATATTTTCTTTTAAATATATCTATTTAGGCTTTAACACGTTTTAATTGCTGACTAAATATTACATGGCGTTCTAACAGAAGATTATTTGCATATCACCTGCTTCCTTCAAAAGAGTTACGTTACTCAGATGCCTTCCCATTTGACATCTCCACTTAGTAATATCGTTTTCCGTTGTATTCACTATGGTTAACCTGTAAAGTAGAATGTCATTAGTGTCTGAAGTGACATTTTCACACGCACAATGATAACCAGACACTACCACCTTTTCTTTACAAGATTTAGAAACTTCACAAACTGAAGCAAATCCTTTGTCTAAATATTTTTGAAAAACCAACGGCAATGAGGTGATCGAATAAGGAGACACAGAACCAGTCAATGTAGACTTCTCTCCTAGAACAGCACCAACTCCTGCGTTTATCTTAAGAGATACATCTGAAAACATATAGAGAATGTCAATAATTATATCGAGAATGAGAAAAAGAAAGCTGTAAAACAGATATACACCATGTGACTTTTGTAAAAACGTATTGAAATCAAACTCTATTTTGAAATTATTGATTGATTAATTGATTAATTATAATTATTTCATCATTGAAAATGTATTTGATAATGCTTTTATTTTTTGTATTTAAGTGTATTCATATAAATTATCAATTTAATACTATTCTTTAGGGGTTTTCCTTTAGAAAAGGTACTACATCCCATGAAATGAGATCCCATTACATAAAACAAACTCCGGGAAAAAAAGCTAAAAACAAGTTGTAAACAAACACCATACAGAGGCGCTACAGGTACGGAAATGTTTTTTTTTTTGTTTGTTTCTTAATTTTATTTCTTTATTTTTTATTTTTTATTTTTTTCAACAATGACTAATATTGTGCATGATGAGATTCCTCCATCTTACTTGTACCATCCTTAACATTCAGAATACTGGTTAATTTTCGTCCAACTCGACATCTCCAACTCATGTCCTCCTCTGTCACATTTGGTATTGTCAAACTGTAGGTCCGTATCTTATCAATGCTCTTCTCACATTTACAGTGGAGTCCATTCTTTGCTGACACTTCTTTACACGATGTCGGAACTGAACAAACTGATGTAAACTGTTTTCCAGATTTTCTTTGGAAAACCATTGGCAATCGTACGTGAGAGGGAGACGCCACATTGCAGAGAAACACGTAATTGCTTCCTATAACTGCCGTGCTTGACCCATTAATCGTGAGGGAATATTCTGTGAAAATGCAAATTTATTTTAGTTTCTAAATACTTAATGTAACCGTTTCTTTCTTCTTCCTGCATTTTAATGAAACCGATTAAAAGGAAAGACGGAAACAGAAATATATATATATATATCAAAGAAGCAAACAAACACTATTTTCTCTTAACTGTCTAACGGCATCTAGAAAAGAATGAAAATTCTTCTTCAAGTTGTTTCTTTCGTGAAAAACTGGATGCCTTAAAAGGAAACTGTTTAGGTTGTTATGTGAACTTAAATTGACCAAGCACAGAAAGCTCAATTCGACACTTCGAAATTATCAAATATTGTTAACTAATATTTTGATGATTGCCCAGACTGCCGAATATTTGAGAAATAGTTTTTCAAACACAGAAACAGTTGAACATAAAAAAAATTCAGTAACACCTACTGCCGCATCAGTATATTGTTTTACACGTATTACCAAACAATAAATAAATAAATAAAATAAATTAGAATAAAAAAGAATAACAAGAATGAATAAATCAATAAAGCAGAAATACAAATAAAAACAACAAAAATAAATTAGAATTTATAATATATTTTGTTAAATGTATCAACGCTTTTATTCGTTTTAATTGTTGTGTAAATATTGCACGACGTTTTAACAGAAGCTTATTTGCGTTTCACCTGTTTCCTTCAAAAGTGTTATGTTGCTCAGCTGGCTTCCCATTTTACATCTCCACTTATTAATATCTTTCTCCGTTGTATTCACTGTTGTCAAGGTGTAAATTCGAGTGTCATTAGTGTCTGAAGTGACATTTTCACACGCACAATGATAACCAGACACTACCACCTTTTCTTTACAAGATTTAGAAACTTCACAAACTGAAGCAAATCCTTTGTCTAAATATCTTTGAAAAACCAACGGCAATGAGGTGATCGAATACGGAGACACAGAACCAGTCAATGTAGTCTTCGTTCCTATAACAGCACCATCTCCTGCGTTTATCTTAAGAGATACTTCTGAAAACATATAGAGAATGTCAATAATTATATCGAGAATGAGAGAAAGAAAGCTGTAAAACGGTTACACACAATGTGACTTTTGTAAAAACGTATTGAAATCAAACTCTATTTTGAAATTATTGATTGACTGATTGGTTTATTAATTCTAATTATTTCGTTATTGAAAATGTATTTGATAACGCATTTATTTATTTATTTTTTTATTTTTTTAATTAGGTAAATGTATTCATATAATGTATCAATTTAATACTATTCTTTAGGATTTTCCTTTAGAAAAGGTACTACATCCCATGAAAAGAGAATTTACATAAAACAGACTCCGGGAAACAGAGCAAAAAATCAGTTGTAAACAAATACCATATACAAGCACTACAGGTACGGCAGTGTTTTTCTTTTTGTTGTTTCTTCTTTTATTTTATTTGTTTTAATTTGTTTTAATTTTTAATTTTTCTTATTTTGGTTTTAAGAAAGACTACTATTGTGCATATTGAGATTCCTTCAGCGATCAGTTCTTTTATTGATATCAAGTACAACTTTTCCACCGAGACATGTATCATAAGTGGACACTGAATTATTTAAAATTATTTCTCTGAAACGTCATGATCGCAAAACTGATATCTATACTTTCGAACTGATAATGTTTCCTCTCTTAGACATCATCAAAATGTAACCTGATGCTTATATAAAAGAATTTAACGCACAAAGAACTATTTTCAATGTTGGAGTTCTATTTTGCATCCAGTTTGGTCATTCCTTTCTGAAAATACGAATATGAATATCAAGAATTCTGTCTTAACCGCAGTCACCTACTAAAGTAATACTTTTATGTATGGGCCCTATGGCCTTTATTTATGTTATTTATTCTCTTTTGTGAAATAAATATCAGATAAAAGTACAAAAGATGAGGGTTACCTTTCTCCTGAACGTTTAGTTCGTTGGTCAGTTTCTTTCCCAGTTTACACCTCAACTTACTCATATCTTCTTTCGTTGCATTTGTTACCGTCAGAGTGAAAATCCTCGTGTCTCCAGTAGTGTTAGCACATGTGCAGTTATGATCACTTAGTTGAGACTTCTCTTTACAGGATGTAGACACTGTACAAATTGACTTAAATCCTTTACCATTATCTCTTTGAAAGCTCAAGGGAAACGATACGCGAGCAGCAGGCGACATGGCACAGGAAAATTCATAATTGTGTCCCACAATAGCAGAAAGTGGTGCTTTCGAATCGACGTAAAGTTCTGGAAATTCAAATTTAATATTAATACACCTTCTTGCACTGCATCCAACATAAATTCAACATAGCATTGATAACATGTTACAAATCTAAGACAAATCGGGTGAAAAGGAAAGGAATATTTTTTCGTCTGTAACGTCAAGAGCACCCTCCATTACTCTAAGGAGCAATTAAGGGTCTAGTAAAAGCAAATGTCAGTCCACATAGAGACGACACAGAGACTCATCTGTGGTATCTTACCTGTATTTTTAACAAATTATTTGAACAACAAAATATAACGTGCGTGTGGGAAAAGGACTGTTTCACAAATCGAGCATATTTCTTTAAAACATTTTTATTTCGATCTTACTTGTTCCATCCTTAACCTTCAGAATACTGGTTAATTTTCGTCCAACTTGACATCTCCAGCTCATGTCCTCCTCTGTCACATTTGGTATTGTCAAACTGTAGGTCCGTATCTTATCAATGCTCTTCTCACATTTACAGTGGAGTCCATTCTTTGCTGACACTTCTTTACACGATGTCGGAACTGAACAAACTGATGTAAACTCTTTTCCAGATTTTGTTTGGAAAACCAGTGGCAATGATACGTGAGACGGAGACGCCACATTGCAGAGAAACACGTAATTGCTTCCTATAACTGCCGTGCTTGACCCATTAATCGTGAGGGAATATTCTGTGAAAATGCAAATTTATTTTAGTTTCTAAATACTTAATGTACCGGTTTCTTTCTTCTTCCTGCATTTTAATGAAACCGATTAAAAGGAAAGACGGAAACAGAAATATATATATATATATATATCAAAGAAGCAAACAAACACTATTTTCTCTTAACTGTCTAACGGCATCTAGAAAAGAATGAAAATTCTTCTTCATGTTGTTTCTTTCGTGAAAATCTGGATGCCTAAAAGGAAACTCTTTAGGTTGTTATGTGAAGTTAAATTAACCAAGCACAGACAGCTCAATTCGACACTTCGAAATTATCAAATAGTGTTAACTAATATTTTGATGATTGCCCAGACTGCCGAATATTTGAGAAATAGTTTTCGAAACACAGAAACAGTTGAACATAAAAAAAAATTCAGTAACACCTACTGCCGCATCAGTATATTGTTTTACACGTATTACCAAACAATAAATAAATAAATAAAATAAATTAGAATAAAAAAGAATAACAAGAATGAATAAATCAATAAAGCAGAAATACAAATAAAAACAACAAAAATAAATTAGAATTTATAATATATTTTGTTAAATGTATCAACGCTTTTATTCGTTTTAATTGTTGTGTAAATATTGCACGACGTTTTAACAGAAGCTTATTTGCGTTTCACCTGTTTCCTTCAAAAGTGTTATGTTGCTCAGCTGGCTTCCCATTTTACATCTCCACTTATTAATATCTTTCTCCGTTGTATTCACTGTTGTCAAGGTGTAAATTCGAGTGTCATTAGTGTCTGAAGTGACATTTTCACACGCACAATGATAACCAGACACTACCACCTTTTCTACAAGATTTAGAAACTTCACAAACTGAAGCAAATCCTTTGTCTAAATATCTTTGAAAAACCAACGGCAATGAGGTGATCGAATACGGAGACACAGAACCAGTCAATGTAGTCTTCGTTCCTATAACAGCACCATCTCCTGCGTTTATCTTAAGAGATACTTCTGAAAACATATAGAGAATGTCAATAATTATATCGAGAATGAGAGAAAGAAAGCTGTAAAACGGTTACACACAATGTGACTTTTGTAAAAACGTATTGAAATCAAACTCTATTTTGAAATTATTGATTGACTGATTGGTTTATTAATTCTAATTATTTCGTTATTGAAAATGTATTTGATAACGCATTTATTTATTTTATTTTTTTATTTTATTTTTTTTTTTTTTTTAATTAGGTAAATGTATTCATATAATGTATCAATTTAATACTATTCTTTAGGATTTTCCTTTAGAAAAGGTACTACATCCCATGAAAAGAGAATTTACATAAAACAGACTCCGGGAAACAGAGCAAAAAATCAGTTGTAAACAAATACCATATACAAGCACTACAGGTACGGCAGTGTTTTTCTTTTTGTTGTTTCTTCTTTTATTTTATTTTTTTTTTGTTTTTTTTTTTTTTTTTTTTTTTTTCTTATTTTGGTTTTAAGAAAGACTACTATTGTGCATATTGAGATTCCTTCAGCGATCAGTTCTTTTATTGATATCAAGTACAACTTTTCCACCGAGACATGTATCATAAGTGGACACTGAATTATTTAAAATTATTTCTCTGAAACGTCATGATCGCAAAACTGATATCTATACTTTCGAACTGATAATGTTTCCTCTCTTAGACATCATCAAAATGTAACCTGATGCTTATATAAAAGAATTTAACGCACAAAGAACTATTTTCAATGTTGGAGTTCTATTTTGCATCCAGTTTGGTCATTCCTTTCTGAAAGCACGAATATGAATATCAAGAATTCTGTCTTAACTGCAGTCACCTACTAAAGTAATATTTTTATGTATGGGCCCTATGGCCTTTATTTATGTTATTTATTCTCTTTTGTGAAATAAATATCAGATAAAAGTACAAAAGATGAGGGTTACCTTTCTCCTGAACGTTTAGTTCGTTGGTCAGTTTCTTTCCCAGTTTACACCTCAACTTACTCATATCTTCTTTCGTTGCATTTGTTACCGTCAGAGTGAAAATCCTCGTGTCTCCAGTAGTGTTAGAACATGTGCAGTTATGATCACTTAGTTGAGACTTCTCTTTACAGGATGTAGACACTGTACAAATTGACTTAAATCCTTTACCATTATCTCTTTGAAAACTCAAGGGAAACGATACGCGAGCAGCAGGCGACATGGCACAGGAAAATTCATAATTGTGTCCCACAATAGCAGAAAGTGGTGCTTTCGAATCGACGTAAAGTTCTGGAAATTCAAATTTAATATTAATACACCTTCTGACACTGCATCCAACATAAATTCAACATAGCATTGATAACATGTTACAAATCTAAGACAAATCGGGTGAAAAGGAAAGGAATATGTTTTTCCTCTGTAACGTCAAGAGCACCCTCCATTACTCTAAGGAGCAATTAAGGGTCTAGTAAAAACAAATGTCAGTCCACATAGAGACGACACAGAGACTCATCTGTGGTATCTTACCTGTATTTTTAACAAATTATTTGAACAACAAAATATAACGTGCGTGTGGGAAAAGGACTGTTTCACAAATCGAGCATATTTCTTTAAAACATTTTTATTTCGATCTTACTTGTTCCATCCTTAACCTTCAGAATACTGGTTAATTTTCGTCCAACTTGACATCTCCAACTCATGTCCTCCTCTGTCACATTTGGTATTGTCAAACTGTAGGTCCGTATCTTATCAATGCTCTTCTCACATTTACAGTGGAGTCCATTCTTTGCTGACACTTCTTTACACGATGTCGGAACTGAACAAACTGATGTAAACTCTTTTCCAGATTTTGTTTGGAAAACCAATGGCAATGATACGTGAGACGGAGACGCCACATTGCAGAGAAACACGTAATTGCTTCCTATAACTGCCGTGCTTGACCCATTAATCGTGAGGGAATATTCTGTGAAAATGCAAATTTATTTTAGTTTCTAAATACTTAATGTACCGGTTTCTTTCTTCTTCCTGCATTTTAATGAAACCGATTAAAAGGAAAGACGGAAACAGAAATATATATATATATATATAAAAAGCAAACAAACACTATTTTCTCTTAACTGTCTAACGGCATCTAGAAAAGAATGAAAATTCTTCTTCAAGTTGTTTCTTTCGTGAAAGACTGGATCCTTTAAATGAAACTGTTTAGGTTGTTATGTGAACTTAAATTGACCAAGCACAGAAAGCTCAATTCGACACTTCGAAATTATCAAATATTGTTAACTAATATTTTGATGATTGCCCAGACTGCCGAATATTTGAGAAATAGTTTTTGAAACACAGAAACAGTTGAACATAAAAAAACATTCAGTAACACATATTGCCGCATCAGTATATTGTTTTGCACGTATTACCAAACAATAAATAAATAAATAAAATAAATTAGAATAAAAAAGAATAACAAGAATGAATAAATCAATAAAGCAGAAATACAAATAAAAACAACAAAAATAAATTAGAATTTATAATATATTTTTTTCAATGTATCAACGCTTTTATTCGTTTTAATTGTTGTGTAAATATTGCACGGCGTTTTAACAGAAGCTTATTTGCGTTTCACCTGTTTCCTTCAAAAGTGTTATGTTGCTCAGCTGGCTTCCCATTTTACATCTCCACTTATTAATATCTTTCTCCGTTGTATTCACTGTTGTCAAGGTGTAAAATCGAGTGTCATTAGTGTCTGAAGTGACATTTTCACACGCACAATGATAACCAGACACTACCACCTTTTCTTTACAAGATTTAGAAACTTCACAAACTGAAGCAAATCCTTTGTCTAAATATTTTTGAAAAACCAACGGCAATGAGGTGATCGAATACGGAGACACAGAACCAGTCAATGTAGTCTTCGTTCCTATAACAGCACCATCTCCTGCGTTTATCTTAAGAGATACTTCTGAAAACATATAGAGAATGTCAATAATTATATCGAGAATGAGACAAAGAAAGCTGTAAAACGGTTACACACAATGTGACTTTTGTAAAAACGGTTATACACAATGTGACTTTTGTAAAAACATATTTAATCAAACTCTGTTTTGAAATTATTGATTGACTGATTGGTTTATTAATTCTAATTATTTCGTAATTGAAAATGTATTTGATAACGCATTTATTTATTTATTTATTTATTTATTTATTTATTTAATTTATTTAAATTTTATTATGTAAATGTATTCATATAATTTATCAGTTTAATACTATTCTTTAGGATTTTCCTTTAGAAAAGGTACTACATCCCATGAAAAGAGAATTTACACAAAACAGACTCCGGGAAACAGAGCAAAGAATCAGTTGTAAACAAATACCATATACAGGAACTACAGGTACGGCAGTTTTTTTTTTTTTTTTTTTTCTTTTTTTTTTTATTTGTTTTAATTTTTTTTTTTTTTTTTTTTTTCTTATTTTGGTTTTAAGAAAGACTACTATTGTGCATTTGAGATTCCTTCAGAGTTCAGTTCTTTTATTGATATCAAGTACAACTTTTCCACCGAGACATTTATCATAAGTGGACACTGAATTATTTAAAATTATTTCTCTGAAACGTCATGATCGCAAAACTGATATCTATACTTTCGAACTGATAATGTTTCCTCTCTTAGACATCATCAAAATGTAACCTGGTGCTTATATAAAATAATCTAACGCACAAAGAACTATTTTCAATGTTAGAGTTCTATTTTCCGTCCACTTTAGTCGTTCGTTTCTGAAAATACAAATATGAATATCAAGAATTCTGTCTTAACTGCAGTCACCTACTAAAGTAATATTTTTATGTATGTGCCCTATGGCCTTTATTTATGTTATTTGTTATCTTTTGTGAAATAAATATACGATAAAAGTATAAAAGATGAGGGTTACCTTTCTCCTGAACGTTTAGTTCATTGGTCAGTTTCTTTCCCAGTTTACACCTCAACTTACTCATATCTTCCTTCTTCGCATTTGTTACCGTCAGAGTGAAAATCCTCGTGTCTCCTGTAGTGTTAGCACATGTGCAGTTATGATCACTTAGTTGAGACTTCTCTTTACAGGATGTAGACACTGTACAAATTGACTTAAATCCTTTACCATTATCTCTTTGAAAACTCAAGGGAAACGATACGCGAGCAGCAGGCGACATGGCACAGGAAAATTCATAACTGTGTCCCACAATAGCAGAAAGTGGTGCTTTCGAATCGACGTAAAGTTCTGGAAATTCAAATTTAATATTAATACACCTTCTGACACTGCATCCAACATAAATTCAACATAGCATTGATAACATGTTACAAATCTAAGACAAATCGGGTGAAAAGGAAAGGAATATGTTTTTCCTCTGTAACGTCAAGAGCACCCTCCATTACTCTAAGGAGCAATTAAGGACCTAGTAAAAACAAATGCCAGTCCACAAAGAGGACACAGAGACTCCTCTGTGGTATCTTAGCTGTATTTTTAACAAATTCTTTTAACAACAAAATATAACGTGCGTGTGGGAAAAGGACTGTTTCACAAATCGTGCTTATTTCTTTAAAACATTTTTATTTCGATCTTACTTGTACCATCCTTAACGTTCAGAATACTGGTTAATTTTCGTCCAACTTGACATCTCCAACTCATGTCCTCCTCTGTCACGTTTGGTATTGTCAAACTGTAGGTCCTTATCTTATCAGTGCTCTTCTTACATTTACAGTGGAGTCCATTCTTTGCTGACACTTCTTTACACGATGTGGGAACTGAACAAACTGAGGTAAACTCTTTTCCAGATTTTGTTTGGAAAACCATTGGCAATGGTACGTGAGACGGAGACGCCACATTGCAGAGAAACACATAATTGCTTCCTATAACTGCCGTGCTTGACCCATTAATCGTGAGGGAATATTCTGTGAAAATGCAAATTTATTTTACTTTCTAAATACTTAATGTAGCCCGTTTCTTTCTTCTTCCTGCATTTTAATGAAACCGATTAAAAGGAAAGACGCAAACAGAAATATATATATATATATATATCAAAGAAGCAAACAAACACTATTTTATCTTAACTGTCTAACGGCATCTACAAAAGAGTGAAAATTCTTCTTCAAGTTGTTTCTTTCGTGAAAAACTGGATCCTTTAAATGAAACTGTTTAGGTTGTTATGTGAACTTAAATTGACCAAGCACAGAAAGCTCAATTCGACACTTCGAAATTATCAAATATTGTTAACTAATATTTTGATGATTGCCCAGACTGCCGAATATTTGAGAAATAGTTTTTGAAACACAGAAACTGTTGAACATCAAAAAAAAAATTCAGTACATATTGCCGCATCAGTATATTGTTTTGCACGTATTACCAAACAATAAATAAATAAATAAAATAAATTAGAATAAAAAAGAATAACAAGAATTAATAAATCAACAAAGCAGAAATATAAATAAAAACAACAAAAATAAATTAGAATTTATAATATATTTTTTTAAATGTATCAACGCTTTTATTCGTTTTAATTGTTGTGTAAATATTGCACGGCGTTTTAACAGAAGCGTATTGGCGTCTCACCTGTTTCCTTCAAAAGTGTTATGTTGCTCAGCTGGCTTCCCATTTTACATCTCCACTTATTAATATCTTTCTCCGTTGTATTCACTGTTGTCAAGGTGTAAATTCGAGTGTCATTAGTGTCTGAAGTGACATTTTCACACGCACAATGATAACCAGACACTACCACCTTTTCTTTACAAGATTTAGAAACTTCACAAACTGAAGCAAATCCTTTGTCTAAATATTTTTGAAAAACCAACGGCAATGAGGTGATCGAATACGGAGACACAGAACCAGTCAATGTAGTCTTCGTTCCTATAACAGCACCATCTCCTGCGTTTATCTTAAGAGATACTTCTGAAAACATATAAAGAATGTCAATAATTATATCGAGAATGAGAAAAAGAAAGCTGTAAAACGGTTATACACCATGTGACTTTTGTAAAAACGTATTGAAATCAAACTCTATTTTGAAATTATTGATTGACTGATTGGTTTATTAATTATAATTATTTCATCATTGAAAATGTATTTCATAACGCATTTATTTATTTATTTATGTATTTCATAACGCATTTATTTATTTATTTATGTAAATGTATTCATATAATTTATCAATTTAATACTATTCTTTAGGATTTTCCTTTAGAAAAGGTACTACATCCCATGAAAAGAGAATTTACATAAAACAGACTCCGGGAAACAAAGCAAAAAAATCAGTTGTAAACAAATACCATATACAGGAACTACAGGTACGGCAGTTTTTTTTTTTTTTTTTTTTTTCTTTTTTTTTTTTTTTTTTTTTTAATTGGTTAATTTTTAATTTTAATTTTCTTAATTTTGGTTTTAATAAAGACTAATATTGTGCATTTTGAGATTCCTTCAGAGTTCAGTTCTTTTATTGATATCAAGTACAACTGTTCCACAGAGACATTTATCATAAGTGGACACTGAATTATTTAAAATTATTTCTCTGAAACGTCATGATCGTAAAACTGATATCTATACTTTCGAACTGATAATGTTTCCTCTCTTAGACATCATCAAAATGTAACCTGGTGCTTATATAAAATAATTTAACGCACAAAGAACTATTTTCAATGTTAGAGTTCTATTTTCCGTCCACTTTAGTCGTTCGTTTCTGAAAATACAAATATGAATATCAAGAATTCTGTCTTAACTGCAGTCACCTACTAAAGTAATATTTTTATGTATGTGCCCTATGGCCTTTATTTATGTTATTTGTTATCTTTTGTGAAATAAATATACGATAAAAGTATAAAAGATGAGGGTTACCTTTCTCCTGAACGTTTAGTTCATTGGTCAGTTTCCTTCCCAGTTTACACCTCAACTTACTCATATCTTCCTTCTTCGCATTTGTTACCGTCAGAGTGAAAATCCTCGTGTCTCCTGTAGTGTTAGCACATGTGCAGTTATGATCACTTAGTTGAGACTTCTCTTTACAGGATGTAGACACTGTACAAATTGACTTAAATCCTTTACCATTATCTCTTTGAAAACTCAAGGGAAACGATACGCGAGCAGCAGGCGACATGGCACAGGAAAATTCATAATTGTGTCCCACAATAGCAGAAAGTGGTGCTTTCGAATCGACGTAAAGTTCTGGAAATTCAAATTTAATATTAATACACCTTCTGACACTGCATCCAACATAAATTCAACATAGCATTGATAACATGTTACAAATCTAAGACAAATCGGGTGAAAAGGAAAGGAATATGTTTTTCCTCTGTAACGTCAATAGCACCCTCCATTACTCTAAGGAGCAATTAAGGACCTAGTAAAAACAAATGCCAGTCCACAAAGAGGACACAGAGACTCCTCTGTGGTATCTTAGCTGTATTTTTAACAAATTATTTTAACAACAAAATATAACGTGCGTGTGGGAAAAGGACTGTTTCACAAATCGAGCTTATTTCTTTAAAACATTTGTATTTCGATCTTACTTGTACCATCCTTAACGTTCAGAATACTGGTTAATTTTCGTCCAACTTGACATCTCCAACTCATGTCCTCCTCTGTCACATTTGGTATTGTCAAACTGTAGGTCCGTATCTTATCAATGCTCTTCTCACATTTACAGTGGAGTCCATTCTTTGCTGACACTTCTTTACACGATGTCGGAACTGAACAAACTGATGTAAACTCTTTTCCAGATTTTGTTTGGAAAACCATTGGCAATGATACGTGAGACGGAGACGCCACATTGCAGAGAAACACGTAATTGCTTCCTATAACTGCCGTGCTTGACCCATTAATCGTGAGGGAATATTCTGTGAAAATGCAAATTTATTTTAGTTTCTAAATACTTAATGTAACGGTTTCTTTCTTCTTCCTGCATTTTAATGAAACCGATTAAAAGGAAAGACGGAAACAGAAATATATATATATATATATATATATATAAGAAGCAAACAAACACTATTTTCTCTTAACTGTCTAACGGCATCTAGAAAAGTGTGAAAATTCTTCTTCAAGTTGTTTCTTTCGTGAAAATCTGGATCCCTTAAACGAAACTCTTTAGGTTGTAATGTGAACTAAAATTAACCAGGGCACAGAAAGCTCAATTCGACACTTCGAAATTATCAAATATTGTTAACTAATATTTTGATGATTGCCCAGACTGCCGAACATTTGAGAAATAGTTTTTGAAACACAGAACATAAAAAAAAATCAGTGACACCTATTGCCGTATCAAATAGTTTTAAATAGGTAAAATGTACAGAAACAGAGAAACGAAGGCATCGACAAAAACAGTAATACAACCACAGAAGAACAGCGATAAAAATGTTCTGAGTCATGTAGTATTAATTTGTCTCTCTTCGCTATCTCTATTTTTGATTTCCTGATATTTCCAAATGTCGTTGTACCTCTGGATTTCAATCCATCAATATCTCTAATTGTCACTTTGCATCCATTTTATTTCTCAAAATATTACCCTTTCTCTCTTTTTTACATACGTCTATTTCTTAAGCTGTCAGTCTGCCTTTCTGTTTATCTATAAGTCTATATATCACATTATAACTCTATATCTGTTGTTCAGTCTGTCTCTCTCTCTCTTTCTCTATCGCTCCCTCCCTCTCTCTCTGCATGTCTATCTATCTGTCTATCTATATATCTACATATGTCTGTGTCTCACTACCTATGTCCATCTGTTTCAATGCATTAGTCAATAACGACACCTCTTCTACGTTTTTCTCTCTCTTAGACTGATTATTCTACTTTTATCCTTTTTCACAAACTAATCTCTATTCATTCTATCTCTCTATCTGACACATATCTATCCATGTGCCTACCTCTCTATTGCTCTCTTGTTGTATCTATACATTCGGATACTACGATAGGCTTCCCCTGTTTTGTTCCTCGTGATGTCATGTTGGTACGTTTCGCCATAATACTCCTTTTTATCAGTTTTATTTTTTATGTTTCTATTTTTACTTTACTACTAACTTGACCTCATTTTTACTTACTTTTACATGATTCTGTGGTGTTACAGGATTCATATTCTGTTTCGTTAGAATTCCCTATGCATAGTTTTACTTTGGTTGCAGTCTCTAGCAGTGCCTTACATGTCCGAATTTTCCATACAACTGCTGTGCCAAAGCCACATGTGTTACTACACTTATCACTTTGTTTTGTCCATTCATTCCATTCACCAGAAACTTACACGAAGAAAATAAAAAATAAGGGAGAAGAAACTTAGTATATAAACATGTTACTATTGACTAATATTTGAAGAATTAACTTGTATAAACGGATTAAATTATTTTCTTCAAAAACAAATGTTGTAAATATTCATTTAGATCATAAACTAGAATGCGTCTTTACTTACCAGCGGAGCATACCAGTTTATACTCTGATGATTTATTTTCCACGTCTTTCTTAATTTTATCTCCGATTAAAGATCTACATGTTTCATTCTTCTCGATGGAATGAGCAGCTTCTTTGAAACACGTTGTTGATAAATTGATCATCTTTGTTCTACAACAATTACAGTTTTGTAAAGGAAAAATGTAAATGAATCAATAAATATGTTAATAAATACATAAATTATAAAATAAATACTAATAATAACAACATCAACTACAACGAAAACAAAAATGAACAAAAACCGTAATAACAATAATTATAATAATCTAAAGATATCTTTCTTCCATACATATTTAAAAAAAAACATTCATAGAAATATCGACATGCTGATTCCTAGTGTCCTAGGTGAGTACATCTGTACAGAAATATGCATAAACTCAGGCTTCAATCTCTAGACACATCAATATATATATGTATATAATTCTATGCGTATTGACTTGTGTGTGTGTGTGTGTTTGTGTGTGTGTGCGTGTGTGTTTCTGCATGAAAAGGTATCGAAGTATACTTACGTGCAGTACTTTTTTCTGAACGATAGAACATTTTCTCCTTTCGGAATAGATCCTTTTTGACCTCGAGATAGCATAATCGCCATCGATTCTTTTGTGTGACCAGTACGATTTAAACATCTGGCTAAGTTCGATTGATATATTGCATTGCATAACTTTTCTTTGTCTGAAAGGTAATATACAGTAAGCATAGGTTATTGTTTTCGCAGTGATGATACTTTTCTTATTTTTCATTTGCTGTTTACATATCACAATGCAATATTTGCATTTCGTTAATTCTATCTAGACGGTGTGCTATTTAAATTTCTGTCATTATAATACATTTATACCTTGTTTACAACTAAGACAATTGATCTAAGTTAATACCTGATACAATTATTATTACAGATGATTCTGAAATTCAAATATAGCTTTATTATTGTCCTGCACTATATTATTATCATCATCATCATCATCAGGATTATTACTATTACTATTATTATTATTAATATTATTATGATTATTATTATTACTATTATTACTATTATAATTATTATTATTAATATTATTATTATTATTATTATTAGTAATATTCCTGCGATAGTTGCCATAATTGAAATTGTTATTGTTTTATCTTAAGTGATATCCCATTTCATGAATGAAAATAAAATTAAAATATCCATTTTATTAATAATGTCTCGGTTATTATTTATACGGTGATGATATCTTTGCTATTTCTGTTCAGAACACGATTGCACTTTTGTAAATAATGATGGCGTGTTTATTGAGTCTTTATCTATTTGTATATCTAGAACACTTTACATTCTCTTAGTTCTTAGAAGATAATACTTTTAAGATTATTCCTATTATTTGTTGAATGCACGGCTGTATTAGGATAGACATATATGAAGAAAGAAATATATATATATATATATCTTTAAAAGATTGATATTTTGAATTCAGCTTTTCGTAATAGTATTAGAAAATTTAATGATAACTCCTGATACATTTGTATGTTCGACAGGGACTATTCACAGAGAAATATTTTGCATATGATATGCTCAATCACAGAAGGAATAAAAGAATACAGAGATGAAGAAATTAGAAAAAGAGATGACCAGATAACAGAACGGGAAAAAAAAACAGAGAAGTGGAAATCTTTGGCGTAAAAATGCACATTTAAAAAGTAAGGACATAATTTATATATGTCTTAAACTTACCTTCTTTATCTTTCACCTTTGGTGGAACTTCTGCACCTGAAAAAAGTAATATTAACATCTGCTTATCTCAGTTTCTGTGATGCATCTCTATATTTGTAGATATGAATGAATCTCTGAATTTTTATATCCGTAACCATCAGAGATTGAAATTTCTTTCTATACTAATTTCTCTATCTCTGTACATCTCTCTCTCTCTCTCTCTTCTCTCTCTCTCTCTCTCTCTCTCTCTCTCTCTCTCTCTCTCTCTCTCTCTCTCTCTCTCTCTCTCTCTCTCTCTCTCTGTCTCTCTCTCTCTCACTCTCGCCATTTCTCTCTATCGCTATCTATCTCTCTATCTAGCTCTCTATCTCTCTTTCTGTGAAGTGTTTATTTACATTATAAAATCCCTGTAAACTTTTGACTGTCAATTTAATTAAATATCTCAATAGGTGAATTTTGTCATATGCCATAAACTGGTGTATACAAATCCTATCAAGATATGTTTACTCTTACTTGTATTTTCCTTCACGTACAGTATTCTGCTTACTGCGTTTCCAACTTCACATCTATACATTAACACTTCGGTCGACACCTTCGGTATTGTCAAACTGTAGACATGCATATCTTCAGTAATTTCCTCACACCGACAATAATATCCCATTTCTATAGGATTTCCTTTACAGGATTGCGTAACTTCACAAACGGAGCTGAACTTTTTCTCAGAATATTGTTGAAAAACTAAAGATGATGATATATATGAAGCTGGAGAGGCATTACAGAACAGTACGTACTGTTTACCTAAAACTGGACCACCTGATCCACTTATTTTCACAGATAATACTGAAATTTCAAATTATAGTTGCATTAATTTCATTTTGTTGTATTTGTTTCTTTCTTTATGTATGTATGCCTTACCTAAGTACAATATTGTTTTAATTATATATATATTTTCATTTTATTTCATTTGCTTTTTTCTTTAATCGACAATGCCAAATATTATGTTGGTACTTTCGATTTATCTCATATTTAAAATGATAATCACGATGGAAAAGTATATATTCATATACACATAGATAAATATATTGATTATATTCTTTATTGTTGTCTCTATTGATGTTGATTTTTGATTCTGTTACCTCTCTTGATAACATTCAGTATCCTGCTCGTTGTCTGTCCCAATATACATCTCAGTTTACTGACATCTTTTTTCCTGGCTTGGGTTATTGACATTTTGTAAACTCGTGTGTTTCCAGTGGTGTTTGTACATTTGCACTCATGACTAGCTAGTGCAGACTTCTGTTTACACGATGGTAGAACCGTACAAACAGTTTGAAATCGTGTGCCCACTCCGACTTGAAAGACTAGTGGCGATGCTATAGATGATGCAGGAGAAGCAGAACAGAATAACACGTAGTCAGTTCCAAAATGGTACTGCTCGCTCCACTAATTTTCAGTGATAATCCTGAAAATTCAAATAAACGTGTTTTACCTCTACTAGATTATTTATGCATGGAACTTAGCATGTAGCTTTGAAGCTTCTTCTTCCTTAACTTTATTCCTCTTTCGGTATACACTATGGACATTTTGTGAGGTTTCATAGTTTAAACAGATGCCGTACATCGAACGTTGCCTATTCATTTTTATATTTGTGTTTGAGTACCCTATTTTTTTTCTATGGTGTGATTTAACAGGAAAAGAGAGTGCTTGCATATTACCTTTCTCCTTAATATTCACGACGAGGCTAATATGGCTTCCAGTTAGACACCTCCATTTACTAATATCTTCTTTCGTTATATGTTCAATTGTTAGACTATAAACTATTGTATCTCCAGTGTTGTTCTCACATTTACAGTGATGATCAGAAACACCAAGCTCTTCTTGACAAGATTTAAGAACCTTACAAACTGAACTGAAGCCTTGTCCAAAATCTCTTTCAAAAAGCCAAAGGTAATGATATTAGAGAAGAGGGAGACGCTGTACAGAACAATACATACTTCGCTCCTAACATAGCAGCACCTGATGTTTTGATTTCAACTGACAGTCCTGCAGATGTAAATTTCATTTAAAGTTAAAGTATCCTGATATTGTAGTATCTATTTTCTTCGCATCTTATTTAAGAAAATATCTAAGAGGATTACAAAACATACTCCTTTCCAACATATCTATATCTATATATATACATATATATATATATATATATATATATATATATATATATATATATATATATATACACGCACACTTGATCACCATAGATAAAAATATATTTTTAGCTCTCAATCAACCGCAATAATAATAATAATAATAAAAAAAAAAGAAGATGAAGGAGAAGAAGAATTATAATAATTACAATGATAACTATTGTATTTATACAAGTAATAAATGACCAGTAGAAGATCAGATACAAAACTTTAGAGAAAATATTTATGAAACAAGACAGACACCTATGTAGATATTGCTAATGGTTATTATTTCCGTCTCAAAGTTTTACCTTTTCCCTTTCCTGGAACTTTTGAACCTGCCAAAATCAAGTAAAATTAATCTTATTCCAACATTTTTTTTTCATCTTTCTTTTTATTTTTTTTTTCACAGTACGTCTCTCTCTCTCTCTCTCTCTCTCTCTCTCTCTCTCTCTCTCTCTCTCTCTCTCTCTCTCTCTCTCTCTCTCTATCTGACTGTCTGTCTGTGTGTACGGATGATGCATTTATTTTACTAGATATTTATGCGAGTATATTAAATACCAGCTATCATCATACACGAAGAAAGAAAAACAGTTCGTTGTTGTTATTTTTGACCAACCTTTATCTTTTTTTCTTTCCTGGATCTAAGGTTTCTGACAATATCAAATAAAATTAGCAATCTATATATCAATGTCTCTGTGTAGTTATCTATCTAACTATGTATCTAATCTATCTATCTAACTATCTGTGTATGTATCTGTTTCTACATCCATATATCTATTTATTTGCCTGCCTTGCTACCTACTTATCTGTAAATGTGTACGAGTGTGTATATAATCTGGTAATTTACATATCTGAACATTTAATAGCTGTTTTTTCCTTTCGTTGATTCGTTTTTTAGCTATTGATAAAATTCACAATCCTAATGATAGTGGATCTGACAAAGAAAGGCGTATTTAATTTCGTAAATGTTAATAGAGTTACAGAAGCTGAACGAAGAAATTAGATAGAGGTACAGAGAACAGAGGTATAACGATGAAAACATGTATTCACTAATGTATATTTTTGTTTAACCTGTATCTGTGATATTTCCAGGAACTTCTGCACCTAGAAAAACAATAATATTAATAATTTACCTCCAGTGACTTTCTTATCTCTTTCTTACATCTTTTTTTATAGGAAAGTGCATGTGTATCTATTTTATCTGTGTATCTATACATTTTCCAATTTTATAGAGATTTCCTATTTATTTAATTCTTCCTTATATTCTCTGTCATGGGCGTTCGTCAGTAGTTTAATGCACCTATTTGTATGAATATTTACATTTAGGTTTGATTCCTTCTTATGTTCATAAGACACTGCATCCCCACGAACAAATAAATGTACTCGTACATACTAGTCCGGATGAACGAAAATAGGTACAAATGTACGAAGAAAACAGAGAAACGAAGGCTTCGCCATAATACTCCTTTTTATCAGTTTTATTTTTTATTTTTCTATTTTTACTTTACTACTAACTTGACCTCATTTTTACTTACTTTTACATGATTCTGTGGTGTTACAGGATTCATATTCTGTTTCGTTAGAATTCCCTATGCACAGTTTTAGTTTTGGTTGCAGTCTCTGGCAGTGCCTTACATGTCCGAATTTTCCATACAACAGCTGTGCCAAAGCCACATGTGTTACTACACTTATCACTTTGTTTTTTCCATTCATTCCATTCACCAGAAACTTACACGAAGAAAATAAAAAATAAGGGAGAAGAAACTTAGTATATAAACATGTTACAATTGACTAATATTTGAAGAAAAAAAATGTTGTAAATATTCATTTAGATCATAAACTAGAATGAGTCTTTACTTACCAGCGGAGCATACCAGTTTATACTCTGATGATTTATTTTCCACGTCTTTCTTAATTTTATCTCCGATTAAAGATCTACATGTTTCATTCTTCTCGATGGAATGACCAGCATCTTTGAAACACGTTGTTGATAAATTGATCATCTTTGTTCTACAACAATTACAGTTTTGTAAAGGAAAAAAGTAAATGAATCAATAAATATGTTAATAAATACATAAATTATAAAATATATACTAATAATAACAACATCAACTACAACGAAAACAAAATGAACAAAACCGTAATAACAATAATTATAATAATCTAAAGATATCTTTCTTCCATACATATTTAAAAAAAAACATTCATAGAAATATCAACATGTTGATTCCTAGTGTCCTAGGTGAGTACATCTGTACAGAAATATGCATAAACTCAGGCTTCAATCTCTAGACACATCAATATATATATGTAAATATATATGTGTGTGTGTGTGAGAGTGTGTGTGTTTGTGTTTGTTGTTGTGTGTGTGTGTTTCTGCATGAAAATGTATCGAAGTATACTTACGTGCAGTACTTTTTTCTGAACGATAGAACATTTTCTCCTTTCGGAATAGATCCTTTTTGACCTCGAGATAGCATAATCGCCATCGATTCTTTTGTGTGACCAGTACGATTTAAACATCTGGCTAAGTTCGATTGATATATTGCA
Organism: Chrysomallon squamiferum; assembly: GCA_012295275.1. Taxonomy (NCBI): domain Eukaryota; kingdom Metazoa; phylum Mollusca; class Gastropoda; order Neomphalida; family Peltospiridae; genus Chrysomallon; species Chrysomallon squamiferum. The sequence continues at coordinate 25,749,912 of CM022677.1, forward strand.
TTGCATAACTTTTCTTTGTCTGAAAGGTAATATACAGTAAGCATAGGTTATTGTTTTCGCAGTGATGATACCTTTCTTATTTTTTTTCATTTGCTGCTTACGTATCACAATGCAATATCTGCATTTTGTTAATTCTGTTTAGACGGTGTTCTATTTAAATTTCTGTCATTATAATGCATTTATACCTTGTTTACAACTAAGACAATTGATCTAAGTTAATACCTGATACAATTATTATTACAGATGATTCTGAAATTCAAATATAGCTTTATTATTGTCCTGCACTATATTATTATCATCATCATCATCATCAGGATTATTACTATTATCATTATTATGATTATTATTATTATTACAGTTATTATTATTATTACTATTATTATTATGATTATTATTATTATTATTATTATTATTATTATTATTATTATTATTATTATTATTATTATTATTATTTTTCTTCTTCTTCTTATTATTATTATAATTATTATTAGTATTATTCCTGCGATAGTTGCCATAATTGGAATTGTTATTGTTTGATCTTTAGTGATATCCCATTTCATGAATGAAAATAAAATTAAAATATCCATTTTATTAATAATGTCTCGGTTATTATTTATTATTTAAAGATGATATCTTTGCTATTTCTGTTTAGACCACGATTGCACTTTTGTAAATAATGATGGCGTGTTTATTGAGTCTTTATCTATTTGTATATCTAGAACACTTTACATTCTTTTAGTTCTTAGAAGATAATACTTTTAACGTTATTCTTATTATTTGTTGAATGCACGGCTGTATTAGGATAGACATATATGAAGAAAGATATATATATATATCTTTAAAAGATTGATATTTGGAATTCAGCTTTTCGTAATAGTATTAGAAAATTTAATGATAATTCCTGATACATTTGTACGTTCGACAGGGACTATTCACAGAGAAATATTTTGCATATGATATGCTCAATCACAGAAGGAATAAAAGAAACAGAGATGAAGAAATTAGGAAAAGAGATGACCAGATAACAGAATGGGAAGAAAAAACAGAGAAGTGGAAATCTTTGGCGTAAAAATGCACATTTAAAAAGTAAGGACATAATTTATATGTGTCTTAAACTTACCTTCTTTATCTTTCACCTTTGGTGGAACTTCTGCACCTGAAAAAAGTAATATTAACATCTGCTTATCTCAGTTTCTGTGATGCATCTCTATATTTGTAGATATGAATGAATCTCTGAATTTTTATATCCGTAACCATCAGAGATTGAAATTTCTTTCTATACTAATTTCTCTATCTCTGTACATCTCTCTCTCTCTCTCTCTCTCTCTCTCTCTCTCTCTCTCTCTCTCTCTCTCTCTCTCTCTCTCTCTCTCTCTCTCTCTCTCTCTCTCTCTCTCTGTCTCTCTCTCTCACTCTCGCCATTTCTCTCTATCGCTATCTATCTCTCTATCTAGCTCTCTATCTCTCTTTCTGTGAAGTGTTTATTTACATTATAAAATCCCTGTAAACTTTTGACTGTCAATTTAATTAAATATCTCAATAGGTGAATTTTGTCATATGCCATAAACTGGTGTATACAAATCCTATCAAGATATGTTTACTCTTACTTGTATTTTCCTTCACGTACAGTATTCTGCTTACTGCGTTTCCAACTTCACATCTATACATTAACACTTCGGTCGACACCTTCGGTATTGTCAAACTGTAGACATGCATATCTTCAGTAATTTCCTCACACCGACAATAATATCCCATTTCTATAGGATTTCCTTTACAGGATTGCGTAACTTCACAAACGGAGCTGAACTTTTTCTCAGAATATTGTTGAAAAACTAAAGATGATGATATATATGAAGCTGGAGAGGCATTACAGAACAGTACGTACTGTTTACCTAAAACTGGACCACCTGATCCACTTATTTTCACAGATAATACTGAAATTTCAAATTATAGTTGCATTAATTTCATTTTGTTGTATTTGTTTCTTTCTTTATGTATGTATGCCTTACCTAAGTACAATATTGTTTTAATTATATATATATTTTCATTTTATTTCATTTGCTTTTTTCTTTAATCGACAATGCCAAATATTATGTTGGTACTTTCGATTTATCTCATATTTAAAATGATAATCACGATGGAAAAGTATATATTCATATACACATAGATAAATATATTGATTATATTCTTTATTGTTGTCTCTATTGATGTTGATTTTTGATTCTGTTACCTCTCTTGATAACATTCAGTATCCTGCTCGTTGTCTGTCCCAATATACATCTCAGTTTACTGACATCTTTTTTCCTGGCTTGGGTTATTGACATTTTGTAAACTCGTGTGTTTCCAGTGGTGTTTGTACATTTGCACTCATGACTAGCTAGTGCAGACTTCTGTTTACACGATGGTAGAACCGTACAAACAGTTTGAAATCG